>BSBM01000315.1:505000-1105000 GCA_027924585.1 Larix kaempferi
TGTCAAAATGAAATTCAAATTGCCTCTTTGGTGAGTCCTCCTCTACAAGAATTTATTTATTGCATGAATGTCACAGACTTACAAAAACTATAAACAACACTCAATGGCATGCAACTACAAATAATGGCATGCATCTATAACCACAAACCAAGCAAAGGTTGATTTATGCATTGATATAGAGAGGTGGTAGTAGGCATACAATATGGAGAAACAATGAGTTAGAAAAAACATTTGGACCAAAGTACCACAATGGTTATTAATAAAAATTTTAAAAATAATTTTTGGCTCAGGAATTATCTTCAATTTGATGGGTGGCATGATCATGATCATGTAATATCCCTTTGTCCTTCCAAACATATGTGGTTTATCACCACATTTCTCTTCGACACTCGTCACCAAAATATGTATAAAAATAACATGGATTTACATCCTCTTCCATTTAAATCCTCATCGCATAGTCATAAATAAGGATTATTATGCATGCACATCCTCACCTTACAATATCAATTGGGTAAAGGCGCATAGACAACTCTAAATTATCAAATGTGTCAAGGTGCAAAGAGTAAGCTCCTGAGACAACTACAAGTAAGTCTTATATTAAATTTACCATATAAGCATTTAGTTGACACTATCATCTGAGATTTGACATGTTAGATTGTTGTGATCTTCTTATCACTCCTTACTAATGTGATGGTGAAGTCCATAATTTCAAGTCTTATTCCTCATCCTCATTCCTTTTGGTAAGACAACAAGGAGGGCAGCGGCCCGCATCAGCCTGGAAAATAGTTTCAACATAGAGGTAGATACATTAATTCTTTCATTAAATAGCTTAAATTTCATGCCAGTGACTTTGAATTCACCAAATCGTGGATTGGTAAAAACACATTGAATTTTAGAGCCTCGAGCTCTTAATTACTCATCTATCTAGATTTTTTGCAAATCGAGCCATTAACAAATTTCTTTTGTTATTCTGGTTCAATTTAAAAGGTAGATTGTCGAGACTCAAACATGTAGCAAGTCGCAAGGCTCCAGTTGACTTAGGATTGATTCCATTTCCCCTCCATCCCATACCTGTATGTTGTCGTGACAAGTCTTGAACAACAAAATTTGATGTCGATGCCCTTATGATGCCAGCATTGCTAACTTGCTTGGTATGGAGGATTTGTTTTAATGGTTTTTTGAGCTATGTATTAGTTTTTCTTAGGCACTTAATGTCCATCATTCTTACATCTCTCAATCTTGGATGATTTCCCTCTCTCCGGTTTAAATTAAGGTTTTGGTTGGTTTTATAAGTATATTTTGGTTGTAGGTTTATTATAGCCTCGTTTTGCTTAGTGGCTTGTTTTTGTACATAGTTAACAATAAGTAATTTTCTCATGGTTCTAGTTTTATTTTAAGATTATATCTAGTTACAACATCTTGCACTGTGCATAAGATCATGCAGATGATGCAATATGGTTATTGCGTAGTCTAAGTAGTTTTATGTACAATGAAGTGTGGTCTAACCCAAAAAATACAACAAAACAATTGTTAATTTAATGAACTGTAAAATTAATGTTACATATATGTCAAATTAATGCGTTCAAATTCAGTTTTATTGAAAAGATACCATTTTATCATGTATATATTAAGGAGTGCTCAATTATTTAAGATTGTAAAAATTTGGATGGGCAATATTTGTTTTTTGCATTTTTTGGGGGAAAGGGTTTAGTTAATTTACACTTGTCAATTGAAGTACAATTATTTAAATTTCCCTTCATATTTGAAGGACTCCAAGAACAAATTCCCTTCCAATAAAATTTAAGACCCACCATTCAAATTTCATCACCGAGTCCAATTTAAGCAAATATTTTCGAAGTGGGGGAAGGTTTGGCATTATATGGTGTAAACATTATGCAGGGGCACATGAGTGTGTTTTAGTGTGTGCATGATAATGACGTGTATGCACTACAAACACATGTGTGTGCGTTTAAGCACGCGTGCGTGTGCCTACTGCTAGTTAAGAAAAACAGAGTTCTCTGTTCCCTGGAATTCTACCAAAAAACACAGGTTTTCTTTATTTCGCGGGTTTCAAGCTCTTACAGGTTGCTTATTGGCTCACACTCATTGATATTTTGGACACTCATTGATCTATTGGACACAAAATCACCCTTGGAATCTAACAAACATCTTCAGTGGTCTTGGAATCTAGTGGATACATTTAAGCTACCCGTTTCCATTGCAAGTGGAGATCATTTCTATAGGTATGGTGAATTGTAAATAATTCTTTTAATTCACAAGATTTGAGATTCTCCCATGCCTTTTTGTTTTTATCATATGCCTACAGCAATATCCATGCATAGACAACAATGAATTTGACAAGAAGAATTCCCAAGTTCACATCTAAAAAAACTCATATGAACACTAGAAAAGATGAAGTATGCAATGTAAACCAATAATTATTACCATGAATATATTTTGATTTCACCCAAGGATGGTATGGATGAGGTTCTCTCTTGAGCCTCTTCAATTTGAATAAAATCCTAAGAAGCAATCATGAGAGAGGGTCCATATTGATTAGTCCATGAAATTTTGTCCATGCTCTCATCTTCATGCTATGTTTATTTGATGTAGAAAAACTATCAAAATATTCCCAAGGCATCTCTAGCATAAACTCTTTTTCATTTGAAAAGAATACAAATAAATAGTTTAATAAATCTCCATCTTTTACACATTGTACACCATAGCAAAACCTATAGCATAAACTATCAAACTATTCCTCCCCCACACATTCCCATCTATGATGAGGTTCTCTCTTGAGACTCTTCAATTTGAATAAAATCCTAAGAAGCAATCATGGGAGAAGGTCCATATTGATTAGTTCATGAAATTTTGTCCCTGCTCTCATCTTCATGCTATGTTTATTTGATGTAAAAAAACTATCAAACTATTCCCAAGGCATCTCTAGCATAAACTCTTTTTCATTTGAAAAAAATTACAAATAAATGGTTTAATAAACCTCCATATTTTACACATTGTGTACACCATAGAAAAACCTATAGCATAAACTATCAAACTATTCCTCCCCCACACATTCCCATCTATGATGAGGTTCTCTCTTGAGCCTCTTCAATTTGAATAAAATCCTAAGAAGAAATCATGGGAGAGGGTCCATATCGATTAGTTCATGAAATTTTGTCCATGCTCTCATCTTCATGCTATGTTTATCGTAATGTTTCTTTAATATCGTGCCTTTGAGCTTGACTACTTTCCTCTACCTCATTGAATTCTCCTTCCTTGGGGGAATTTGAAACCTCCACATTGTGTAATTAGTAAACTTATTCTCTTTACCTTATTTGATGTAGAAAAACTATCAAACTATTCCCAAGCCATCTCTAGCCATCTCTATTGTAGGGATAATGATGTTTATTCAAACACAAATGAACCAACATAGTCTGTAGTTGTATGTGTTAATTTGTAAAGTGGTAAGTTATTGTGGAATGTGTCAAGTTCATTGTATAATGGAACTAATATCTTATTTGTTGTTTCTTTTGCAGGGGTAGTCCTGATAGTTTTGTTAAAGAGACTTTTGGAGATGGGAAACTCACGCAACAAAACAAAAAAATATAGAAGGAATCTGCCCATTGAAAAGGTCAATGACTTAAGAGAAAAGGCCAAGTTGGGAATGGAAAGAGTGAGACATGGTCCTATCATTGCCCCGGATCCTGCCACTGATCCTAACATAGTTGTTGACATGAAAACCTCTTGTTCAGAACCACAGGTAAAGAGGTTGCATCCAATGGACCCAACACAAATTCCAACATCAACACAATCTCCAACCAACAATCCATCAACGAGTCATGATGAAGTTCCTCACGACACAAGAATGTTAGGAGATGTGGCATGTGTAGAGATGGACATACAAGCCTTGCTTAATTTGCAATCTCCCCAACAAGACCACAACCATGTTGACCACACTCCCATTATGGCCCAATCTGTGAACAAAGCACCACAACAAACAAGCTCTACTATTCATGTCTCATGTCCACCCTCCTACCTCAATTGTCCAGTGCAAGAAGAAGAACTCCTAGACGTATTCATGTGGATGAAAGTGCTATGTCGGGGCTTGAAGGTAAGTTGCAAAAACACACTATCGAATGGAAATGCAACAAAATTGTCAAGGAATATTTTGAATCCAAAGGTGATGCATGTAAATACCAATTATTGCTATGTTTGTTAAAATCACATTGTTTAGTTGTTGTTAGGAGAATTTTGGGCATAAAGATAGTTAAAAGTTCAGAGGCTAGCAGTGATATTGTTAGAAATCTCCAATTTGCATTTAATGTGATTAGGAATACGTCTCGTACAAAATATCTTTGTGTGGCTTGTTGTGTTTTAGCAGAATTAGTTGTAAGCAAGTCCACAAGGCAATGTCGCCTTCTATCACACACTTCTCACATACTCAAATTAAATAGAAAAACTATTAAAAAGTAGTCTTTTATAAGAGAAAATCTTCACACTCTAGGTAGAAACGATTATTGGGATTTTGTTGGTAGGTTTCCTTGTACAGATAGGAAGCTAATTGATGTTGTTAAGGAGTTAGTACAAAATTTTTGGCATGATCATACTAGACCTTCATCAAACCAAAGAGACGTGCTAAAGCTAAGAAAAGGTTCTACTGAACGTGAACCCCATGTTAAACACTTCCTTGACACCACACAGACTGAAATCTATGGGAGATTCAGTAATGAGCACACACAATTGAACCTGGGCCAAAGGTCCTTTGAGAAATGCAAACCATGGTACGTTCGTATATGCATTGATCGGAACACCTGTTGTTGTAGATACCATGTAGAATATGAATATTATTATGACACATATAAACATATATTTTGTGATTTGCATACTAACATTGTGCGGGGCTGCAATGAATCCATACTACCACCGAATGCATCAAGAGACTTTATCCACAACATCATGTGTCCAAGGCCCGAAGGACAAAAATATTATGAAAAATAGTGTCTATATGGGACATGTTCTAGGTGCAGTGGGTTTTCTCTTTTGAACCGTTGCATTCATGAAAGAAAGGAGCACGAATTTGGCAGGATGGGCGTGGAGATGCAGAGCTTCAAGTACTTAACCTATCAATTAGACAGTGCCAGGGAAAGTAAAAAGATTGCATTAGTGAAGTCATAGGTAAAATTGAATATTGCATATTTTTCATATTACACATTCAATTTATGACATATACATTTTTCCAAAGGCCACATTGTAATATTTCCCCTGTTTTCATGGTAACAGGTACCGGTATGTGGCTTCTTGATGGAGTTTTACAAGAAAACAAACCAGTATGTTCAACATGTGCATGTAGCGCGATGGAAAGGTGAGCAGTACAGAAAATGTAGGGACACATTTCCTGTTGGAACCATAGCGTCAATTGTGGATTTTGCAGAAAATTACACCCTTCAACCACAAAATGAAATCCAGAGTCAATACTACCATTCAGACCAAGTCAACATCATGGTACATATTATATATAGGCATGGGCCAGAGAGTAGCAATGATAAGAGGATAATACTGAAGGAGACAAACTTTTACATAAGTGATGATAGAACCCATGATCTACATTATGTGCTACATTGTTTTCGAATTTTCTATGATCAGTTGAAGGAGAGAGATATAAAGATGGATCAGCATTGGATATGCTCGGATGGTTGTGCGGGCCAGTTCAAAAATGCCTGAGTATTCCAATGGATGAGTATTTTGCGTAAGACTTATAATGTGTCGCATATCTGAAACTATTTTGAGATTGGGCACGGTAAAGGCGAGCATGATGGGGCCGGTGCATGCATCAAGACCACACTACGAAGGGAAGAGATGAGGTTTGACAGGGAACCTCATATCCGAGATGTAGAATCCATAGTTCAATGGTGCTCTGCAATAATGTCATACCAAGCAAGAGATCAACAAACATCATCAGAGGTAGGATGTGTGGTAAGAAATTTTTGGCGAGTGGTTGAAATAGATCGATCATGTTCCTATAGTTGCAGCACAGTACAAGGAATACGTGGATTTCATTTAGTTCGAAGCTCAAACAACCCCTTATTTGAAATATGGACGTGAAAGCTTGCATGCTTTTGCAGTCCTTGCAGTAGTGGCAAATGGGATGAATGCAAATGCATGGAATGGGATGATGAATGGGATCATGTGTCACTTGCAGTAGACCAATGTGCAGTTGTTGAAACAACCTAGTTAGAGGAGGGTCAGTCAGCAATTTCGACAAACTACGACCATATCTCAGATCTTGTACATACAGGACACATATACGCAGTTGTTACCCTGAAAGACAATGAATGGGGCATGAATTATTGGTTGTCATGGTGCATCCAAGGTAAGCAAACCCTCTACGGATCATTAATCGACGATGAAGGCATTGAATTTCCTATTGGCTCAATGGTGGTTAAGGGGGAATATCTTACACTAGATGGGAAGTCAAGAAAGACTAGTGGGCATGTATTCATGTATTACACACTAGGGTCAGTGGTGTATCACTTCACAAGCTTGACCATTGGCACATACATCCATATTCAGACAATGTCAAGCAAGAGCTCAACCAAGGTACACTCTACCTGCCTCATTCAAAGCACAAGAGATTGATGGAGACAATTAGCAACATAGAGGATCCAGACGGATTTATTGAATGAGGCCAGTCAACTTTACATAAGAGAAAGAATTGCATCAAAGAATGTTATGTTCTACATCGAGGTATGTGTAGTTTTATGTTATTTTGTTGGTACATGCATTTTTTTGTTGATACATACATACATGTCTTTGTCATACATACATGCATACATACATAGAGATACATACATACATACATACATAGAGATACATAGAGATACATACATACATACATAGAGATATATACATAGAGATACATACATACATACATACATACATACATACATACATAGTTACATGTCACTACCACTTGTCATGCTTGCCAAATTCACTTTGCTTGTATTCCTAGTCAACAACATTTGTCATGCTTCCTACATGTCAACAAGTCATCCTCATCATGCATGTCAACAACATCTGTCATGCTTGTTTGACATGATCTCATGCTTGCTTGATGTTTGCATCATCATATTGTTGTCCTTCTCATACTTGTCCACTTGTCATACTATCAATCTTGCTTACCTTGGCATGCTCCTTTGTCGAGTCATCAACACTTTGTCATCAATGTGTTGTCCATTGCTTGTCCTTCATGTCATCTTGTCCATCTGCCATGTCATCATTTCACCCTTTGTCATTAATGTTTAGAAACCTAATCTATCCCTAGAAACTTAGTCTAGCCCTAGAAGCACTAATATAACCCTACAAACCTAATCTAGCCCTAGAAATCCTAGAAAGCTAAACTAACCCTAGAAACACTAATTTAACACTAGAAAACTAAGCTAGAATACTATAAACCTAATCTAGTTCTAGAAACCTAAGCTATCCCTATAAACACTAATCTCCAGGAATCCCTCATTGGCTTCAACAACAAGCTTATGTTAATCAATGTATCCCCACTAGCATGGTTATCTTTATTAGGGTTTAAAAACCCTACTCATGTCACGTCACACAAGTACACCACCTGAGAACTCAACTTATAGAATCCAAGTCTACATGTCCATCTTGGTATTTCAATCCTCAAACCCTAGGTCTTATACTCTAACATCAAACCCTAATATGCATTTTGTTGGTGATAAGAATGAGATGCTTTATGTTGGGATTGAATTATTTCAATATTTAGGCCTCTAACACCTCTGCAACTTCTTCCAATACCATGATTTCATATTTCAATGATGTCAATGGCTTGTGATTATATAAATATAAATATTTCTTTTTCTTGGAGCGTTGGGGTACATGCAAGAGAACATGGACATGTTAATATGAGAATTCTTAGGCAAACCCTATCCATGTCACATCACACAAGTACTCTAGCATCGCACAAGATAAATCTCTACAAGAACATCCAACATATCTATCTTTCCCTTATCTTCTCCACTGGTTATATCTTCGTGATCCATCAAATATAACTCCTAGGGTTTACTCATTAACCCTATAATCTTTGTGATAGATAAGAAGTCCTCATCAATCAAGATCATTAACCATATGTCAATCAAGCTCTGGCCACTAGCATGATTCTCTTTCTTAGGGTTTACAAACAATAGCCATGTCACATTACACAAGTACATGGCAAGACAACACTATTGATAGCACCCAAAATCATGTTAGGCATTAGCTCCACTCTGCATGTCTTCTATTGGGGAAATGACCTTAGTGTTAGAACAAGATGCTCAACTTTTGACCTAATTTGTCACTTTCTCAAAATTACTTGGAATTTCCCTTCGTGAGGCGTTTTACTTGGGTGTCCCAATGATCTCACATACTCTTAGACCCTCAACCATGGGCACACAAAAAATCTCAACTCTACTCTCCGTCGATGGATATCACACATATATAATGTAAATCAATCCTATGTCACAATCACTTTTGTGCTTTAGTGAATTTGCATGGAGCCTCACAAAAATATCCTAGTACTTATATTAGATTTAGTTGCATTGAAAACTTATCATGCATAAACCAAATCTGAAAACTCACTCTTACAACAATTGTAGCAATAGTAAAACAACCCTTAGAAAACCCTTAAAAGATGTTATACCTCAATATTACACATTATGTATTGGTGTCGCATCCTTGCACTAGCGACCTAAATGACAGTTTCCCTTAAAGATCATCTGAACATCCAGAGTGAAAACCATTGACTAAACACTGAAAGCAAAACCTTTTTTTGCCATCTTCTAGCCCAACTTAGCCCTGTTTGTGAGCACTACTGCTCCCTGCACATCTACAGGGGCGTGGTAGTCAGCACTACTGCGCGTTGCTCCTTCTCTGGGGCACGTTACTACCGTGTTATGCTCAATGTTAGGGGCGCGGTAGTCCAAAATTAACCTTTTGCCTTGGATTTTGGGATCTTGACTTTCGAGAGATATCATTGTGATTGCCACCTCTGATTCGATCTCAACTCCTTCTTTGTTTAGATGGCTTGATCCACTAAACCCTCCATAGATCCACACTTCTCTCTTGTTGGTTAACCTTCCCATGTGTTATAAGAGAGAAGCTTTCCATGGGCCAAGGAGAGGACTTTTGGGGGCATCAAACCTATGATATTCAGACTTCTGCAGAGATATCTAGAGGAAGCACTTGGAGCTGGAGGATTGGCTTGGATATCAAGCAACCTTTGTAAGCACTCTTCAAGTTTGTAATATAAGATAACTTGTCTTGTTATTCCCATTTCATGTGTATTGTATAAATCTTTGATATGAAATGTATCCAGTTTAGATTTGAACTTAACCTTTGCTTCAAGTAATTTGGAAGATTGCATGCTTGTCCTTTGTTTGATTTCAACAGGTTCTACATTGGAGCTTCGGGATCAAGAGCTAGAAGCGGGAGAACCGTCGAATTGGAAGGTGAGTTACGTCTTTCATCTCTTCTGAATGCATTTAATCTTGTTGTAAAGACTAGTTCAGGAACTCAAGGTAGCATTTGTTTCCTTTTTGTCTTAGCATAGAGTCATACATCGTGCTTTATCCTAAGAGAGTTTCTACCTATCCGTAGGGAGAAATTTCTACATCAAAAGAGCATGATCTTGATGGTATGAGAAGGAATAACTCCTTATTCTATATATCATTGCAATTGGTGGTCTCCTCTAGTATTGACATCCAAAATCATGTTAGGTGTTAGCTCCGCTCTCCATGCATTCTACTAGCGAAATGGCCTTAGTGTTAGAACAAGATATTAGTAACCTTCATGATCACAGGTCTTCACAAATGTGAAAGAGAGGTGATCCAATTTCTCTCAAGGGGGCCATTTCTCGTCTGAAGACTCCTGGGCGTGCGTGGCCACCGTGGACATGTCCACAATGGCCATACCCAGGTGTGGGAGCTAATAGAACCTAAGTTAACTCGCTAGTTTGGGTTCCGTGCCCCCAGAGCAATTCCTCAAAGTGTCATCGAATGGCCCCGGGGTGCTAGATAAAGATGCCCAGAGCGCCCAAACCATGTCTCGGATCATGAATCCTTCGATTCCGGTGGATCCGGGATGCTGAGTTTCAGCTAGGGGACCCCCCACAGCGTGCCTTGAAGTCACAAAAATAGTGCCAATGTGCCATCTTCGGAGCTAGGGTTTTGCTCAATGAAGGCCATGCCAATCTTGCTCAAGGGGGCCATTTCTCATCCGAAGGATCCCAAGCATGCATGGCCACTGTGTAAACGTGCTCAATGGCCACTTGTACCTATGGGAACTGAAGGAACCCAGGTTAGCTCACTGGTTTGGGTTCCGTGCCCCCTAAGAAAATCCTCGAAGTGTCCCCGAATGGCCCCAGGGTGCCTGATCAAGATGCCCCCAATGCCCAAACCGTGGCTCAGATTGAAAATCTGTCTATTCTGGTTGATCTGGGACACTAGGTTTTAGCTAGGGGACACCCCACAGTGTGCCTCGAAGTCCTAGAAATGGCACCAATGTGCCATCTCCGGAGCTAGGGTTTTGCTCAATGAGGGCCATGCCAATCTTGCTCAAGGGGGACATTTCTTGTTTGAAGGCTTCCTGGCATGCATGGCCAACTTGGACAGGTCCCCAATGGCCATATGCACAGGTGGGAGCCGATGTAACCCAAGTCCGCTTGTCGGTTTGGGTTTCGTTCCCCCAGAGCAAATCCTCAAAGTGTCCTCGAATGGCCCAGGGGTTTCGGAGCAAGATGCCTGCAGCACCCAAACCATGGTTCCGGTCGTGAATCCGTCTATTCTGGTGGATTCGACAAGTCAGGTTTTAGCTAGCCCCCCCCCCCCACAGCATGCCTTGAAGCCCCAAAAATAGTGCGAATGTGCCATCTTCAGAGATAGGGTTTTGCTGAATGAAGGCCATGCCAATATTGCTCAAGGGGGACATTTCTCGTCCGAAGGATCTCGGGCGTGCCTAGATACCGTGGAGACATCCAAAATGACCATGTGCACCTGCACGAGCTGATGGAACCCAAGTCTACTCGCCAGTTTGGGTTCCGTGCCCCTGGAGCAAATCCTCAAAGTGTCCTCGAATGTCCCCGAGATGCCGGACCAAGATGCCCACAGCACCCAAACCGTGGCTCCGATCGCGAATCCATCGATTCCAGTGGATCCAGGATGCCAATTTTCAGCTAGTGGCCCCCCCACAGCGTGCCTTGAAGTCCCGAAAACGGTGCCAATGTGCCATCTCTAGATCTAGGGTTTTGCTTAGTGAAGGCCCTGCTAATCTTGCTCAAGGGGGCCATTTCTCGTCCGAAGGCTCCCAGGCATGCGTGGCCACCATGGACACATCCACAATGGCCAGAGGAACTTGTGCGAGCCAACGGAACCATTTCCACTCGTCGGTTTGGGTTCCGTGCCCTTGGAGCAAATCCTTAAAGTGTCCCCAAATGGCCCCGGGGTTTCAGACCAAGATGCCCACAACACCCAAACCGTGGCTCTGATCGCAAATTCGTTACTTCTGGTGGATCCGAGACACCGGTTTTCAACTAGGGAACCCCCCACAGCATGCCTCGAAGTCCCGAAAATGGTGCCAATGTGCCATATCTGGAGCTAGGGTTTTTCTTAGTGAGGGCCATGTTAATCTTGCTCAAGGGGGGCATTTCTCATCCGAAGGGTCCCAGGCGTGCGTGCCCATCGTGGACACGTCCACAATGACCATACCCACATGTGGAAGCCTACGGAACCCAATTCCGCTCTCCAGTTTGGGTTCCGTGCCCCCTAAGCAAATCCTCAAAGTGTCCCCAAATGGCCCTGGGGTGCAGGACCAAGATGCCTGCAGCACCCAAACCGTCACTCTAATCGTGAATCCGTTGATTCCAGTGGATTCAGAGTGCCGGTTTTCAGCTAGCCCCCCCCCCATAGCATGCCGCAAACCCCTGGAAACGGTGTTATTGTGCCATCTCTGGAGCTATGGTTTTGCTCAATGAACCCTAACTCCTTCATTGAGCAAAAACCTATCTTCGGAGATGGCACAATAACACCGTTTCTGGGGGTTGGAGGCACAATGTGGGGGGGGGGGCCTAGCTGAAACCCAATGTCCCGGATCCACCGGAATCAACATATTCATGATCCGAGCCATGGTTTTTGTGCTGCGGGCATCCTGGTCTGACACCCTGGGGCCATTTGGGGACACTTTGAGGATTTGCTCTGGGGGCACGGAACCCAAACCGACGAGCGGACTTGTGTTATGTCAAGTCACGAAGGTGCACATGTACATTTTGGATGTTTCCAAGGTGGCCACGCACTCCCGTGACCCTTCGAATGAGAAATGGCCCCCTTGATCAAGATTGGCATGGCCCTCACTGAGCAAAACCCTAGCTCCAGAGATGGCACATTGGCATCGTTTCCTGGACTTCGAGGCACACTATGGGGGGTCCGCTAGATGAAACCCAGTGTCCCAGATCCACTGGAATCGATGAATGTGCGTTCCGAGCCATGGTTTGGGTGCTGTGGGAATCTTGTTCCAGCACCCTCGGGCCATTCAGGGACACTTTGAGGAATTGTTGTAGGGGCACGGAACCCAAGCTGTCACATTTGTGAGACAAACCTTCATAGTGAATTATGAGTTTTCCATATTGCAGCCGAAGGGAATCGTAATACCATTAATCATCACCATTGCCAGGATGAAACTCAAGACCGTTGGAAACACTCCTGGGATGGTGGGCGTGGGTCATACTGAATTAAGGGAGAACGCAATGAGAATTAGAGATGGTTGCATAGTGAAATGCATGGAGAATGAATGAAGAGTGGATGGCGAGAGAAATGGCTGTGGGACGTCGTATGAGAGGAAATGGCGATGGGAATTGATTTATAAGGTCAAATTAAATTCACACGATGGTAATAAACTACACTTGTGTCTTCCATTGTTAGCTGCACTTCAAGCTTGAAGGTGGTAGCCTTGGGACTAGCCAGAGCAATGATATATAGAATAAGGAGTTATTCCTTTTCATACCATCAATATCACTCACTTTTATTTGTAATTCGATTCATGGAGGAATTAATTATGGTTCATGAAAACACCCCTAGGAGGATATATGAAGTCTAGGGAGGACAACTTGGCTTGAGCTTGATCCTTCTGATATTATAGGGTTACATCCCTTGGAGGTTTATGATTAGGTTTTTGTGATGAAACCCTAGGTGAATTTTCTAAATAAGAAGAAGAGAAGCAAATGTATTGCATTGGACGACTTGTTTTAGTCATTCATGCATGTTATATCTCCTTGGTTTTAGTGATTCATGACTCCTCAAAACCCAGTTTTGTTACACAGTTGGAATTCTATGCCCTCGGTAGGTATCCAACAGGTGTCCCTGAAGGACTTTTGGATGTGAGACGGAACGAGCCATAGAATGATGATCGTGGCTCAGATCGACAAACCGTCGACTCCGTTGGATTCAAGACGTCGAGATAGTGCTATGGGTGCCCCTCTCCTCTGGTCCCATGGCCCAGGTGTCATCTTGTAGGTCCATTTTGGAAACTAGGGTTTTACTCAGTAAGGGAGTGTGCAATTTTTGCACATTGGGGTCAAATTTGCAAAATCATTGACTGGGCACTTATGGCTAGCATTTCCAGTTGGAACCTTCCTAGACGCACTTGCAGGACTCCCCAAAACCCAGTTTTGTTGCACAATTGGAATTCTATGCCCCTGGTAGGTATCGAGCAGGTGTCCCTAAAGGCCTTTTGGATGCGAGACGGAACGAGCCATAGAATTACGATCGTGGCAGACCGTTGACTACGTTGGATTTAGGACATCGGGATAGTGCTAGGGGTGCCCCTATCCTTCGGTCCCATGGCCCAGGTGTCATCTTGTAGGTCCATTTTAGAAACTAGGGTTTTTCTTAGTAAGGGAGTGTGCAATTTTTGTACATTGGGGTCAAATTTGCAAAATTGTCGACCGGGGCACTTATGGATAGGGTTTCCAGCTGGAACCTTCCTAGACACACTTGCAGGACTCCCTAGAACTCAGTTCTTTTTCATGGTTGGGATTCTATGCCCCCGATAGGTATTCAACAGGTGTCCCTGAAGGCATTTTGGATGCGAGACGGAACGAGCCATAGAATGACGACCGTGGCTCGGATTGAAAAACCATTGACTCCGTTCGATTCAGGACATCAGGATAGTGCTATGGCTGCCCCTCTGCTTTGGTCCCATGGCCCAGGTGTCATTTTGCAGGTCCATTTTGGAAACTAGGGTTTTGCTCAGTAAGGGAGTGTGCAATTTTTGCACAATGGGGTCAAATTTGCAAAATCGTCAACCAGGAACTTATGGTGATGATGATGAAGACGTTGATGATGATGGTGATGGTGATGAAGATGATGATTATGATGATGAAGAAGATGATGATGATGGATATGTTGATGAGGAACCTAGATATGACAATGATGATGAAGATGGTGATGATGATGAAGACGTTGATGATGATGGTGATGGTGATGAAGATGATGATGATGAAGATGATGATGATGGAGATGTTGATGAGGAACCTAAAGATGACAATGATGATGAAGATGTTGATGATAATGATGATGATGGTGATGATGATGAAGATGTTGATGGTGATGGTGATGGTGATGGTGATGGTGATTGTGATGAAGATGATGATGATGAAGGAGATGATGATGATGGAGATGTTGATGAGGAACCTATAGATGACAATGATGATGAAGAAGATGATGATGATGATGATGATGGAGATGATGATGATGGTGATGATGATAAAGATGTTGATGTTGATGGTGATGGTGATGGTAATGAAGATGATGATGATGAAGAAGATGATGATGATGGAGATGTTGATGAGGAACCTAGAGATGAAAATGATAATGAAGAGGGTGATGATGATGAGTATGGTGATGATGATGAAGACATTGATGATGATGGTTATGGTGATGAACATGATGATGATGATGATGATGATGATGATGAAGATGATGATGATGGAGATGTTGATGAGGAACCTAGAGATGCAAATGATGATGAAGATGTCGATGATGATGATTATGGTGATGATGATGAAGACGCTGATGATGCTGGTGATGGTGATGGTGATGGTGACGGTGATGAAGATGATGATGATGATGATGATGATGATGATGATGATGAAGATGATGATGATGGACATGTTGATGAGGAACCTAGAGATGACAATGATGATGAAGATGTCGATGATGATGATGATGGTGACGATGATGAAGACGTTGATGATGATGGTGATGGTGATGGTGATGGTGATGGTGATGGTGATGGTGATGAAGAGATGATGATGAAGAAGATGATGATGATGGAGATGTTGATGGGGAGCCTAGAGATGGCAATGATGATGAAGATGTTGATGATGATGATGATGGTGATGATGATGAAGATGTTGATGATGATGGTGATGGTGATGAAGAAGATGATGATGATTATGATGGTGATGATGATGAAGATGTTGATGATGATGGTGATGGTGATGAAGATGATGATGATGATGAAGGGTTTTGCTCAGTAAATTTATCAAGCTTTTGAGTTTCATGATAGTGGCACTATTGTGGAGAGGGTGAAGAGGTAGTGATACTTGTAGGGAGATTAGGACATATTGGAGGAAGTATATAAAGGGTACAGAGGGTTTAGTGCTAGGGTTTGAGTGAGGGTTAGGGCTAGAGTTATTAAGGAAATTGAATTAGTTCGTTTCTCTAATGTACATTTTATATTAGTGGTATGGCTTGGTCTAAGGTGGTACTATTCTCAAATAGCTATTTCATTATGAAATATTTAACAAGACATGAATTAAATTTAAGATAAGTGTATTGTTAAATATAGTGAGAATTGAGCATGGGGAACCAAATCTATGAATATGTGTGTTGTTAAACATAATTTTGTTGGGTGAATCCAGTAACCAACATAATCAACATAATATAAGAGTCTTTTGGGTTGGGGATATACCTCAAGGTACCCAAAGCATGAAAAAAGTTTGGGTGGGCACAAAACCAAGAGAACATAAAATGTTGAAGAGGACATGTGGGGTGGGAGGTCGGCCTCCAAAAAATCAAGCATTGACATGAGTGAGGTAGGTCTAAAGCAACTTCTCTCATACAAAATGAGAGAAGTGGTAGGTAGGTCTCTAGGTCTCTAAAGAAGCATCTCTCATACCAAATGAGGCAGGTCTAAAGCAACTTCTTTTGTGGAGTGGTGTTTCATTATGAAGTTCCCTTGGTAATTGTGTTCTAGTTGCATTGTTGGTTTTGGCTATTTGTTCCCAATGTTAGGAGTTTTTCTTTTTTTTTCGTTAACTTGTGTGTAGAGCTCTAGGTATTCATCTAAAATTTTCGCAATCTATCTATCCAAGTTCATTCTACCTTGATTAATGAGTTTTGACCTCAAATTTCAATCTTCTTCTATGGTCATGTATTATTTATCTCGAGGAATTTATTTATATCCAATGTATTTGACTCTAAGAACCTCTCATGAGTGATTATAAAAAATCATTCCCTAGCGTGTGCAATACTTAGTTGATTCCTTCTTGCATAATTTCTCATGTAATTTTCCAATTTACTTTCCCACCACTAAATAGTCTCCTTGTCACACAACATATATGCATATACGCATCCATTATACAATATGTGTTGTAATTAGTATTACTGATATGTGTCATTATCCAAGATATATCTACATATTCATACACATAAATGGAAAGTGAGAAAGGGGAGAATGTAACTTTAGAGCCATCAATAATTAGCCTTTTATTAATCCCTAACAAATATTTATTTTTACAATGATAGTGTGATGCATCTTTATCCTCTTTACATAGAGGGGAGGTAACTATAGCTATTGTAACTATCTTGATCAGTCAATCAACCAACATGACTACTTAGTTGAATCTTACTTGTATACCTCCTGTCAACTCTTTATCCTAGTTGACTAGTTGAATAAAGCTCCTATAACAATGCCAATAGAGGATTTTAAACACAAGGGATGGGTCTCTAGACCTTGAGCATGGTGATTAAAAAATATAAAGGTTATTAGGACCTGAATGAATATTTGCATGCTCATGAGCCATGAACAAGTCCTTGAATCACTACCAAAGCTCTCTAGACGGGATACATGGCCTTTGTTTTGGATATGGATTCCATTTGGAGGTTTTGTGCACTAAGGATGGGTCTTTAGGTATTGACAATGATAAGGTGAGGATATATGAGGCCTCAAATTGAATATAAATGTTTTAAGGATATTATCCATCAAGATTCCCTCAACCCCCAAACATGCCCTTTCAAAGAATTTTTTATCTTTGAGTGTGATATGGGTGTGAAAATGAGGTTTTGTCTACTAAGGATGGATCTTGGCATCTTGACCATGGTTGAGGTGATGACAATGAGGTTCATATGACTCCAATGAATCTTCCATGGATCATGGAATAAAATGATGTCTTGAACCATTGAGTTGACTATGTTCAATATGTGTCTTAACATCAAAAAATCTAACATACTTAAATTACAAAGAGTGATTATCAATATTACGAAAACATTGAAGACATTATCAACACTAAGGGTCTATGCCAACTTGTGCAAGTAGTAGTTCAACACATTAACCATGCTTTCATTAAAGGAACATAATAACACACAAAGAATGATCCATATGTAACTACATTAACAATTCTCTTTTATTGCTCAATCCAATTGCACCTATGCACACCCCTCATGTTTGAACTAATTCAAGTGATATGGTTAACCCTTCCATCCAAGCACACATATCAACTTCTCATATATCTAGGTTAATTTGATATAATATGTGATGTAATGCTTGTTAGAATTGACTATTATAACCATTGCAAGGTTAAGTATGGAAGATCCAAGACAAAGATTGAACACACATGTTGAAGATGTAGATGAAGACACTAATAAACTGCATTACTTCAGATAAACAAATATGAAGAAGTCATCATCTCCTATTTATTTTGTTCTAGCCCTAAAGTCACAACACTTTGTAATGTAAATATCACTCCTTAGTTTGCTTGGTTAGGTATGTTGCTGAAAGGAAAAGATGCAAGACCCATTCAAATACAAGGGACTCATATTGAGGTCACTTGGTGTCTAGAAATAACATCTATATGTATGTGAAAACTTTTCCAGAACATTGTTATTGAAGAAAAAATCATGTATGAAAAAATGTAATCAAAGACAAAGTCATATAGACAAGTGCAGATCCATCTATTAATATGCAAAATTGATCCATTGTTCCCAACATCATATGTACACTTTCTGGAAAAATGGAACATTGTTCCCAACGTCTATATAATGGAAACTTGTGCCCTATACAAAATATGGCAACTCGTCCCCTACAACAAAATATGGCCCATGGTTCCCTATACAAAATATGGCCCATGGTTCCCTATACAAAATATGGCAACTCGTGCCCAAAATGCCACATCGTGGCTAGTGTGCATAGGAGGGTCTCTCAATCCTCCTTCCCACCCTCGGAGCTCCTAGGTGCATCTCCAAAATCATTCTTCCTCTTCTTCGTGCTAGAGGAAGTTGGGTCCTTCGGGCAACTTGGGCCATGTCCCCTTGAGCCCTGAAACGAAAACAATAATGTGTCAAATTTTTTCGGCAATAATACAAGTATAAAACATAATTTAAAAATTAAACTAGTTTTCAAATATTAGATAACTCACCACATGCGATATTGTAAGTCGTGAGGGGTCTCCCTCCTTTGTGCTCCTAGTCTCTCAGCAATTCCACCCTACAACATTTAGAACAATAAGATAAATGATGAAATTAGATTCATATAGTAATTTTCATTAAAATTGAAAGAGATTTTCATCAACTAGTCAATCTCACTGTGAACACAACCGGTCGGTCTTCAGGGTTGGAGGATGGACAAGTCGGCTGGACAACCTGCTCTGATTCTAGGGTTGATGGTATAGGGGAGGATGTAGCCACATTGATGGTGGATACACCACTGGGGGCATAGTGGAAGAAGGAGAGGTGGAAGAAGGAGGCATGGACTAGGGTGGGAAAAGTGGAGATGCGTGTCTAGGGCGATAAACCCCAACTAGCTGTAGTATGGATGGGGGCACCGTGGAATGGGAAGCGAGTGTGGTGGGGGAATGTGGGGGGTGGGATAGGTCTGTGTTGCGGTGGAGGGATGGGTGACTATGGATGGGTGGTGTGTCGTGGTCGGATGGGGGAGGGTGGGAACATAGGAAACTGATAAGGAGGTGGTGGAAAGGTTGGGATGGGGTGATGGGACGCAAGATATGAAACGGAAGGGGGAGCTGGATGGAACTGTGGTGCTGGATAGGAGGTGGGTATGTATGGAAGGGGGTGGGGAGGGATGCATGGAATGGTGCATGTATGCTAGGGGATACTATTGGCATATATGGTGGCCTAAAGGCTGGGGAGGGAGGAAAAACGGCACTGCCAGGCCGAGGTGCTTGCACTTGCATACACATTTATAACCTCATAGTTTAATATAGAAAAATATAAATATACACAGACGACACCTGCACACGTGGAGATCTGCTAATCCCTGGGGGCGATGGCTGGTCACTGGAGCCTGTGGACACCTGTGCAAACACTAGAATTTTTAGATTGAATTTATAAAAACAATATTAACAATATTAAACACAATGCCAATGAGAATGGAAACGATAGTACTTAAAAACATGATTACAATTAATTTAGATTCAAGTTAGATGATAGTGGTTTGATGGGATTTGGATATTATATAAAGTTTTTATTGTATTGGTGCAGTCCATTTATTCAAGACTTGGTAAAGAAAATGGTTCTGGGGATCATGTCCTTTGACCCACAATGGATTGGGCCCATGATAGGAACAAATGCCCCATTCTGTGGTCATTCATTGAAGATAATGTGGCAACAAAGGTTGACAATTTATGATTGAAGTGTTTGATGGCCAAAGTTGTCATTGATGACAACACATTAATGACAAAGGTCAAAGTGATGACATGGCAAAGACTTGAATGGAAAAATGGTAAACATGACAAGCTTTGATGACTTGACAAGTGGCAAGCAAGCATGAAAAGTGTAGAAGACTTGACAAAGTGGGGACATGACAAAGGATTGATGACAAGGACTTCATAATGACATTGATGACAATACATTAATGACAAAGACATGGAAGAGTTAAGAACATGGAGCATACAGATTATGGCAAGCACAATGGAGATGGTGACATGGCTTGAGGAATGGAAAATATGACAAGTATGACAAACATGGAAAGAATCAAACATGGAAAGCATGACAAGTGTTTATGACAAGCATGGAAGAAGAAAATGGCAAGCTAAGGAGAAGACAAAGACAAGTGACAAGAAAGCAAGCTTGATGACTTGTCAAGTATGGTGTTTGATGACATGGAACATGACAAGGAGGGCATGCTTCATGAAAAGAAGGATTGATAACTTGGTGACATGGAGGGAAATGAATTGGAAAACATAAGATTAGAGGACAAAGACAAGATGATGAGGTGGACAAGGAAGATGTGTGGGCATTTGGAAGGCCCCTTGCGGGAATTTCAAAGCAAATGTTTCTAGTTTTCTTATGTTTTCTTATGTTTTCATGTTTTATAAGGTTTCATTTTTGTTTGGCTAGATTATATGAATTTATAGCTCTCAAATAATTTAGACAATATGATAAGCATAACTATAAAATCCAATGATAACATGGTAATTACTCAGTGCTAATTAATTTTTAATTACTGAACATAAGTTAATCATAACTGGATCTAATTATTCAAAGTAAAGAAGTTACTTGTGTGTATGGTGCCACAATCTCCTCTTGTCAAGTCCCCTCCCATTAGACCGAGCCAGGGAGAGAACATGGCACTAAAACTAGGCCTCTAGCCCCATATCCATTAAGTAAAACTCATTATAATAAAATACATGTACATATACATATAGTAATTAAACACAATGGAATTAAAATCATCTACATATCTAACATTTTCATGATAGACATTAAACAAATACATTGCAGAATTTAACACATGAGAGTACTTATCTTAAAACAAAGTAGTCCCGAACAACTAGCTATGCCACTGCAACGTTCCACCCAACCATAGGCCAATTGTGCTCATAAATCTTTTAGCACAATTACCACCCCCGAGCTGGGCATGATTTCTACAAGGAAAAGGGAACAACAGACTCACACATAGCCAAGATACACCAAAATCAGCCAAGCCAATCCACAGTTGGGTTTATCAGGCTACTAAGGCAATGGAAAGGAAGAATTGCTAAGCTAGTGAGCTCAACCACAGAGATATGGATGCCCTCTACAAGATCTATCTAGCTTGGTCCCCACAATACCTACACACCTAGAACAAGGAAGTATTCCCTTCACTACTGCACAGTCCCTCAGGACATGACTCCCATTCTAGTGTTCTTCTAGGTATGCATAGAAGAGTAACTAGCCCTTCTGATCTTCTTGAGAGGTTACCTTCCTCACTAGGTTTATCAAGCCAATTCTGGTCCACTTCCACTCCAAATTTCTTGCTCACAGGTTCAAACCAAAACAGAGATGCACATAACAACAAAAGTGCAAGTGCTGGGCATGAAGGGAAATGTTTTTACAGTGGGATGTCCAAAAATGGATTTCCATTAGCTTCAGAAAAACGTGGGGCAACCAAAAATGAAATGGAAATTGGGGAATCAACCCTGGGAGAGCAAAATCGTTTCCAGAAGCCATTTATGGGCATTCAAGGGACAAAAATGGCCTCCATAAACCCCAAAATCGTGGCTCCCTTCCTCCTAGCCATTCTGCAATACAAAAATGAGTTACCAGGCATGGAAAATGCAGGAAAAAGATGAAAACGTGATGGGAAAGCCCCAACTATCTCAGACTGCATGAGAGAACAAATTCCCTTTGTGAAGAATGGCTTTGGGAACCATTTCGTGGGTGTTTGCTTGCCCAAGAAGCAAAAATACGAATTCCCAGGTTGATGGCTTGGGCATGCACGAAATTGGTTGCCATACCTCTTCATTCCCAAGGCATTAACTACCTCAACCAACTCTTGGAATAATTAAATGATTGGGTGCATAAGTCAAAATGGGTAGTTGGTGATTTATGGGTTTTCTCATGAAATTTGGCTTAACACTATTGGCTCAAGGGTTTGAAGAATTTCCCTCCCTATTCCTTATAAAAATCATGCCCCATGTCTTTGTTTCATTGCATAGCTAGTTGTGGGTATTTCATTAAAATTTATATTTACATGATGTATTAATTTACATTGTGCATGTCCAACACAAGAACCATAGGAATCTATTTTTAATTGTCGATACATAAAACGCTAAATCGATGGCGGGGACTTGGCCTTGTGATCCTTACCATGATTTAATAACGATATTTACATCATTTACAATTTTAATGCAATAGGGTCAAAATCGGGATATTACATTCACCTCCCCCTTACATTAGCACTATCCTCAGTGCTCATCAAACTTGAACAAAAATGGATATGCCACTCTCATGGCATCCTCCAACTCCCATGTAGCCTCATCGGGACCGTAGTGCTTCCATTGCACCTTTACCTGTACGATGGCTCGGTTCCAGAGAAATGTTACCTTCTTGTCTAGGATGCGCAATGGATTGGTTTGGAACTCTCCCTCGGGTTCGACCTAGATCACATCCAAATTAATCACATGGTTAGGATCATGTACATATTTATTAAGCAAAGAGACATGAAAAACATTATGAGCTCTAGTGCTAGCAGGCAATGCAAGTCTATATGCAACTGGCCCTATTCTTTCAAGCAATTCAAATGGCCCACAATATCTAGGTGATAGCTTGGCACAACTCCCAAGCTTCAAGGAACTCTTCCTTGGTCTCACTCTAAGATACACATGATCCCCAACACTAAATTCCCTATGCACTCTAAGTTTATCTGCATAGCTTTTCTGTCTATCCTAGGTTGCCTTTGAATTCTGCCTGATCTTCTCAACTTCTTGCTCCATTTCCTTAAGCAATTCTGGCCCAAGTACAATTCTGTTCACTGGATTGTCCCAAGTCACTAGTGTCCTACACCTTCTGTCGTACAAGGCCTCACATGGACTTATCCCCAATGATGCTTGTTTCCCATTGCTATATGCAAACTCTACCAAGTGTAGATAATCCTTCCACTTGGATGGTTTGTCATTACATACATGTGAAGCATGTCTTCAAGTACCTGATTTACTGTTTCTATTTTCCCATCTGTTTGAGGATGGTATGTGGTACTAAAGTTCAACTGTGTACCTAAATCTGCAAAGAGACCCTTCCAAAAATTGGAAGTGAACTTGGTATCCCTGTCAGAAATTATTGCCTTAGGAAATCCATGTAATCTGAAAATTTCCTTCATGAAAATATTTGCAATGGCATCAACTTTATGTGTGGACTTAACTGGTATAAAATGTGTTGCCTTTGTTAACTTGTCCACCACCATCATGATGGAATCATGGTGTCTCACCGTCATTGGCAAACCTGTAATAAAATCCATGGAAATTACTTCCCACTTCCATTCTGGAATTGGCAATGGATGTAATAAACCTGTTGGGTGTTGGTGTTCAACCTTCACCTACTGACATTTCATGCACCTAGAAATGTATTTAGCGATGTCCTTCTTCATCCCTGTCCAGAAATAATATTTTCTTGCTGTAGCAATTGTTTTCTGATATCTTGGGTGACCGGAGTATGGATCTTTATGGATTTCATCCATAACAATCCTCCTCAAATCTGCCGCATTTGGAATATAGGTTCTATTCTTATAAGTAAGAAGTTCGTCTTCTTCAAAATGGTATCCTTCATACTTCTTTTCAAGGTATTGTTGCTGCAATTTGTCCTTTATCTGAACATACACTTCGTCCTCAACAATATGGTTAACAATCTGCTGCCTCAAATCTTGTTGGCAAGTGCTAAGCACTACCACATGCATTTCATGTACTTTCCTGCTGAGTGCATCAGCCACCTTGTTTTCTTTCCCTTTTATGTGTTTGATTTCAAAATCAAATTCACACAAAAATCACAACCATCTAGCTTGCCTAGCATTCAAATTTGGTTGATCAAATAAGTATTTCAGACCACAATGGTCTATCCTTAGCTCAAATTACCTGCCCATTAAGTAATGCCTCCACATCTTTAAAGCATGTACTATGGCTGCAAGTTCTAAATCAGGAGTAACATAGTTTTTCTTGTGCTCCTTCAACTTTCTCGACTCATAGCATACCATGTGGTTGTCTTGCATAAGAACTCCTCCAAGTCCTTGGTTGCATGCATTGGTACACACCACAAAGTCTTTTTCTGGGTTTGCAATTTTCAAAATTGGTGCACTTGCAAGAAGATTCTTCAACTGTTGGAAACTTTCCTCACATATTGGTGACCATTCAAACTTTATCCCCTTCTTTTGCAAAGAAGTGATTAGGTTTGCGACCTTGGAGAATCCTTCAATGAACCTCCGGTAGTACCCAGCAAGTCCCATAAAGGATCTCACATCTGTCACATTCCTTGGAGTTGGCCAATTCATAATGGCTTCAATCTTATCAGGGTCCACAGATATTCCTTTATCTGAGATAATGTAACCCAAATAATGAATTTTATGTTTATAGAAGTCACATTTGCTTAACTTTGCATACAGCTGATGCTCCCTTAGCAATTTCAATGTCATTCTCAAATGTTCTTCATGCTCTTCTTCATTCTTAGAATATATGAGAATGTCATCCAGAAAAACAAGAACAAACTTGTCCAAATACTTGCTAAAAACACTATTCATGAGACACATGAATGTAGCTGGTGCATTTGTGAGACCAAATGGTACCACCACAAACTCATAGTGTCCATACCTCGTTCTAAAGGCTATCTTGTGAATATATCCTTCTTTGATTCTTACCTGATGGTAACCAGACCTCAAGTCGATCTTTGAAAATACCTTTGCTCCTCTCATTCGATCAAAAAGGTCATCAATTCGGGGCAATGGGTATTTGTTCTTCACAGTAACTTTGTTCAGCTGCCTGTAGTCAATACATATCCTGAGTGTTCCATCTTTCTTTTTCACAAATAGAACATGTGCTCCCCATGGGGACCTACTTGGCCTGATATATTTATTTTCCAACAACTCTTGTAATTGCATTTTCAATTCTAGAAATTCTGGTGTACTCATCCTATAGGGTGTCTTGGACCCTAGTGCAACTCCTGGAACAAGTTCAATTGTAAAATCAATGTCTCTCTTTGGAGGAAGTCCTAGAATCTCATCAGGAATAACATCCCTGAATTCCTGCAACACATGATAGTCCTCCAACTTAAGAGTTTCATTCTCTGTTGCCTCCAAAACATGGGCCGCATACAATTGACAACCCTTTCTACAGAACTTCTTCAGCTGCATGGTTGAAACCTGTCTAACATAAGTCACCTTTGGAATGCCTCTTACAACCCTTGGGTTTCCTTCTTCGTCCATGCATTCAAAAGTTTTATTGTAGCAGTCAAGTTTAACCTTGTGTGCTTCTAACCAATCCATTCCAATGAAAATATCATAAGAATCAAGTGGAAAAACATTCAAATTTTCATAAGTGAACAACCCATCCATCTCTAAGGGACATTTCTCTACAATTTCACTAACCTTTCTCTTGGTTCCAGTGGCTAGTTGAACTAACCATAATTTACTATGCTTTGATTTCTTAAAAGCACAAACCTCAACAATTTTAGGAGTGACAAAACTGTGACTAGATCCAGGATCAATCAAAATAGAAACAGATTGCTCAACAATCTTACCTTCATCTTCAAACACAGTTGACTGATGATCTTCCTAGCAGTCATCTAGTGCTGCATAGATTATAGGGATTTTCCTCACCACTTGACCCACAGTTTCAACTCCTTGGATGTTGTGAACTTGATTTGCATTCCCATTCCGGTGTGGACAGTTCCTAAGCATGTGGTATCCTCCACAACCCCAACATTGAAGTGTCTCTTTTGGCTCCTTTGGGTCTCTTGGCTTGTCTCCCATCATCCTAGTTAGCTTAGTCACAACCTGTGATGGCTGCCTTTGCTGATTTCTGATATGGGGAGGTTTGAAACCTTTTTTCCTTTGGTCAAACTTCTCATTTTTCTTGTCCTTCCATGCCTTATGGAAATCAAATTTGCTTTTGTTTTGATCATAGCAATACTTGGCCTTCCTTATTGCCTCCTATAGAGTTCAAGGTTCATCAAATTAAATCCTATCTTTATATGACTGAGGTAACCCACTTAGAAAACACTGAATTTTTACCTTATCATCTCGATATACTTGACATACCTTAGCAGTTCCAAGAACTTGTTTGCATATTCTTCCATGGTCAATTGTCCCAATTTCAGCTCATGGAACTCTTTGATCTTATCATCATAGTACCTGTCAGAGAGGTACTTCTGCTTGAAATATTTCTTGAACTGCTTCCACACAATATTTCTTTCATTGATCTTCATCACTTGCCTGATGTGATCCCACCATATAGATGCTCTTCCATTCAATTTCAAGATGGCGACCCTTGCCTTCATATTTCCAGAGTAGTCTTGGACTTGGAAATACTTTCTCATCCCAAGAAGCCAAGCTTCAGCTTCTTGACCAGACTTTACCTCTCCATCAAATGTAGGAGGTTTTTCCTTCTTAAATTCCCCATGTGAATTGTTCTTGTAATGCCTCTTTCTCTTATTCTTGAAAGATGAAGAGCTTGAACCCTCAATGGATCCTTCAGAGTCAGATGATCCACTAGAAGAGATTTCTGGAGTATATGTTCTGTCTCTAGAAACTCTTCTTGAGATATTGGACCTCTTACGGGAATTTCTCCTTGAACTACTCCGACTCCATTCTGGATTTTACGACTGATGTCCAAGATTAATTTGCCTCTGGATATCTGTCAAACTCTGCAACATGGCTGCATTTAACTGATTTTGTTCTTCCTTAGCTTTAATCATCATTTCGTTATCTTCTCTATAGCTTTGCAACTCCACCCTTAGGCTCCTCATGGTGGCTGCAATATCTGGGGGAGTCTCTCGATTTCTTCTCCCATTGGATTCTATTTCAGCATTCTCAACATGTATGTTTTCCCCTATGGAATCAGTCTCTGGCTCATAGGGATCATGTGCATCATCCATGATGTTGATATTTTTGGCCCAACCAAGACCAAAACTTTCCAACTGCACTTATCTGGAATGTTGCTTTGATGTGACTATAATTCTACAAAATGTGTTTATAAACACAACTGTTAGCTACATTATAATACCATAAATTATTTGCACGTATGTGGAGAAATCCTATATTGACAACTTTGTCCTATCATAGACTTTCTCACAATCAACGACAGTCTTAGGAGGACGACGAGGGTCAAGGGGGCAGCGCCCTCGTTTTTTGTTTTGTTTTTAATTCCATAGATTTTGCGCAATCTAGCACATAACTTTCATGGCGATTTTCCATTCTCGGCACTTGAAAATATCAGTGAAAAGATGCTATATTTTCCCCATTTGGTGCAAATATTAAGGTTAAAATTGTCGTTGGTGTCGCATTTCTTAACGTTAAAATTTCCCCTGGTGTCACAAAAATTATCATTAATTTTGCCGCGCGCATCGCAAAGTTAGCCTTAACTTCGCCTCGGGCGTCGCAAAGTTAGCCTTAACTTCGTCATGGGCGTCACAAAGTTAGCCTTAACTTCGTCGCGTGCGTTGCAGAAATTAACCTTAACTTCGTCGCGAGCGTCACAAAAATTAACTTAACTTCCGCTGCCGCGTTGCGAATATTTAACATAAATTTCATCGTGTGTGTCACATAAATTAACATTAATTTCGTCATGCACATCGCATAAATTAACATTAATTTCGCTGACATAGCCTTAGGAAAAAATTTCGAAAACACTTGGAAAAATTTAAAATTTTTCCTTTCTTTCTGTGATGATCATAGCTCAACAGAAGGTGACTTTTCCTCTGCAAACTCTGCAAACTATTCAACCTTAGCCTGTTTCGTCCCAACATGGTAACATGTTGTGATAAGGAAGGAGTCTTCCCTATGTAACTCTGATCAGATTTGGCCCATAGAGGCCCAATGTTGTAGCCTATGGCTCTGATACCACACGGTCAAGTCCCCTCCCATCAGACCGAGCTAGGGAGAGAACATGGCACTAAAACCGGGCATCTAGCCCCATATCCATTAAGTAAAACTCATTATAATAAAAGCCATGTACATATACATATAGTAATTAAACACGGCATAATTAAAATCATCTACATATCTAACATTTTCATGATAGACATTAAACAAATACATTGTAGAATTTAACACATGAGAGTACTTATCTTAAAACAAAGTAGTCCCGAACAACTAGCTATGTCGCTGCAACGTTACACCCAACCATAGGCCAATTGTGCTCATAAATCTCTTAGCACAATTGCCACCCTCGAGCTGGGCATGATTTCTACAAGGAAAAGGGAACAACAGACTCACACATAGCCAAGATACACCAAAATCAGCCAAGCCAATCCACAGTTGGGTTTATCAGGCTACTAAGGCAATGGAAAGGAAGAATTGCTAAGCTAGTGAGCTCAACCACAAAGATATGGATGCCCTCTACAAGATCTATCTAGCTTGGTCCCCACAATACCTACACACTTGGAACAAGGAAGTATTCCCTTCACTACTGCACAGTCCCTTAGGCCATACCTCCCATTCAAGTGTTCTTCTAGGTATGCATAGAAGAGTAACTAGCCCTTTTGACCTTCTTGAGAGGTTAGCTTCCTCACTAGGTTTATCAAGCCAGTTCTGGTCCACTTCCACTCCAAATTTCTTGCTCACAGGTTCAAACCAAAACAAAGATGCACATAACAACAAAAGTGCAAGTGCTGGGCATGAAGGGAAACATTTTTACAGTGGGATGTCCAAAAAGGGTTTTCCATTAGCTTCATAAAAACGTGGGGCAACCAAAAATGAAATGGCAATTGGGAAATCAACCTTGGGAGAGAAAAATCATTTCCAGAAGACATTTATGGGCATTCAAGGGACAAAAACGGTATCCAGAAACCCCAAAATCGTGGCTCCCTTCCTCCCAGCCATTCTACAATACAAAAACGAGTTCCCATGCATGAAAAATGCAGGAAAAAGATGAAAAACGTGATGGGGAAGCCCCAGCTAGCTCAGACTGCGTGAGAGAGCAAATTCCCTTCGTGAAGAATGGCTTTGGGCACCATTTCGTTGGTGTTTTCTTGCCCAAGAAGCAAAAATACGAATTCCCAGGTTGATGGCTTGCCCATGCACGAAATTGGCTGCCATACCTCTTCATTCCCAAGGCATTAACTACCTCAACCAACTCTTGGAAGAATTAAATGATTAGGTGCATAAGTCAAAATGGGTAGTTGGTGGTTTATGGGTTTTCTCATGAAATTTGGCTTAACACTATTGGCTCAAGGGTTTGAAGAATTTCCCTCCCTATTCCTTCTAAAAATCATACCCCATCTCTTTGTTGCATTGCATAGCTAGTTGTGGGTATTTCATTAAAATTTGTATTTACATGATGTATGAATTTACATTGTGCATGTCCAACACAAGAACCATAGGCATCTATTTTTAATTGCCGATACATAAAACGCTAAATCGATGGCGGGGCCTTGGCCTTGAGCTCCTCACCATGATTTAACAATGATATTTACATCATTTACAATTTTAATGCAATAGGGTCAAAATTGGGATATTACACCTATGCTATTGCGATGGCTCGGTCTAGGTCAAAGGAACCGATGTCCTCCCACCTGGAGGATGGAGAATCGGCCCTGAATAACTATACATTAAAACAAATAAAGTCAACAATGTGTAATTCAATGTTAAATATATTAAACAATACGATATCAAATAAAATACAATAAATACTTGAACATTAAATAAAACAATAGCTAACCTGCTCCATGTACCTCTTTGTGGCATGCTGCTGTGTAGGAACATGGCAAGAATTACCATAGTGAGAACAACGATGTGTCATTGTTCCAGTAGAACTAGATGGCCCCTCCTGGGTTCCACTTGTACCTGGCATGTCCTAACCACCACCCACAGACCGTGCAGTTGTGTGTGTCTCGTCGATGTTCTCTCGACTCTGTGAAGACATAGCCACAAATGTGGTATGTCTAAGCAAATGACGTGTGGCACATCTTCATTAAGGGCCTAAAATGAGCCTTTTTATGTTTTTGAAAAGTTAGATCTAGCTTTTCAAAAGCTAGATCGAGCTTTTCAAAGCTAGATTGAGCTTTTCAAAAGCTAGATCGAGCTTTTGAAAAGCTAGATCGGGTCTTGTTTCAAACCTCTATTGAGGTTTTTTAAAACCCTCGATCGAGGTATTTTAGAGCCCTCGATCGAGCTTTTAAAACCCTCTATCGAGCTTTTAAAACCCTCGATCGAGCTTTTAAAACCTCGACCAAGGGCAATAAAATACCTCGATCGAGGCTCCGAAAAACAATTTTTTTCCATTCTATCCGCCAAAAATGGTGAACGATATTCATGGATTCACCCCTAACTGAGTCATCAATCTCATCTAGGCCGCTACCAAACCCGGGTGGCTGAGGAGGGGGGTTTGGTCCTCTCCTGGGTGTAGGAGGTCCTCTAAGTGGGTTGTGGCGGGCCTGGGGTACATCTTGGGCAGAGCCAAGACTGACACCCTGAAACTCAGTGATGTCAAAATAGTTCACATGGTATCCTAGCTCAAACTCAACCCACAATTTCCGAAGGAAATACTGTGGGACCTCCAAATTATTGCATGGGGGCCTATCAAACACCATAAACCATATATTTCTCCAGTTATCTCTCCATGGATGGTAAATACACCAGTCCATGCAAACCTATCTCTTCCTCACATCTGGAGGCTATCCTATCGAGGGAACTATGAATTTGATGTACAACTGGGCTTGGGTGATGTTGAGGTCTTTAATCTGTTCTTTGGACATCCCAGTGGAGTAGTGTTCCCTCATTCGAGCCCTATATTGGCTCATATTTGTGATCTCACTATGGGAAATGTTTATGGATTCAATGATGTTTTGCAATGATGAAGCTAAGGAAACCCGAGAGGGTTCCTCAGTGCTCTTCAATTCATTGCTTAATACCCTGTTGATGCCTCGGTTGTGCAGGTTAGATGCAAAAGGTGCTGGAATGTTCCAAGACACTCAACAAAGGAAGAAAACCCAAGTTGAAAGGCTTCAAAAGACCCTAAGCAAGGGCAATTCTATCCCCAACCTGTTTGGTATGGTGATCCCCCATGGATATTAGGCCTCCCCTGGCACTCTAAGAGTATGTGAGTTGACCTACAAGATCCGTTTTCCAGTCAAGGAAAACCAAGGTGTGGATATGGTAATGCAAAGCTAATTTAACCTATTTCAGAAAAGGGAAACTAGTCTAAGTTAGTCCTATTCTGGAATGAAAGCTTGTTTATGTGCAGATTGGCCTTGAGGTATGATAAACAAGTAAATTGAACAACTTCAACAGAAATGTCTTTAGTTGTGTTACTTGTTAACTTAAATTATTATCAGTTAATGAAAATTAAATGACAATCTTTCAAGTATTCATGCTCATTCAAGATCCAGTCTGTAATCACTCTACTAATTTAAAAATGATCATTGATTATATAAATTTATATGCACCGAATCATTTGCAGAAATAAAACATGAAAATACAGGTATTGAAAGAACTCAATGAAGTACTTTGAAACATAAACCAATCATATAGAGAAATTGATACAACAGATTTGTGCATTAACAAATGTTTAGCAAAAGATCATATATATAATAGATGACAATTTGAAGCATAAGTCGGAAATTCTCAAAGAAATTTGAGGAATAATAGAAGATGGATTAAAAGATAACTTTACTGTATAAAGAAGTCTTGTACGGAAATTACAAAAGGCTCTGCTTAACAGAGTATCTCCAGTCCAGTCTTCTGCTGACTTGCAACTCCAAAATTACCAACCCCTAACTACGAGAGGTCCTCCTTCTTAAATAATAAACTACAGTAGAACATAAAGATAGAGATTTCCCAAAAATAGGGATTACAAAATGAGATAAAACTATAGATCCAAGAAATTATGCCATTTCTCATATATGCCTAACAACTCATCTATATTTGGGAAATTGACATATTCTAAAGCTAACTGAACATTGCACATGTTATTCTCCATGTCATGCTTTGCCATCTTGTGCCAAGTGCGAAGATACATATGAATCTTTCCTTCCATGATGACCAGTTCTCTAACCAAGTGATCCACACCTTCAATGCTGACTTGTTCAAGATCCCGAATTCTCTGTGCAAACTTGTCACGCCTGCTCTTGAGCTCTTCAAGTCTGCATTTTGGTGGCAAAGCTTCTAGGATAGGGGTCATTAATGGTAAGCCTAGAGCATGCATAATGTTTTCAACTACATACCATTGCATGGTGCAGATATCTTTAGATTTATTAATGGTCTCTTCAACTGTTTCGTTATAATCGAGCCATGTATTTAGAGAGCCTTTGATCTTCTTAATTTGGAAACTGCGAAGGCTTGGGATGTCTGTTGGTGCATTCTTAATATACCGCTGCCATTCACTGATTTCCTCCTGATCCTTAAAAGCTTGAAGTCTCTTCTCCTTTTTTTTTAAATGGTGGAGCACATCTTGGAAAAATCAATGACATTTTCCCTGATTTCATCAAAAGCAATGTAAACCTTCTCCAATAGTTTATGATGATCCTGATTCACCTTGAGGGCCAAATTCTTAAAATCACATGGTGTAAACTTGAGAAAACTTGAGGAGGCTGCACTTGCAGTTGCATCCTCAACCTGCTTTTCCAAGGAAGCTATTTTTTCAATGTCAATGGAATGTTGAGATTGTGAGAGACTAAGTTCAGTGAGAAGAGTGGCATTCTTTTGCTCTAGTTCTTGCAACTTGCCCAAGTTTTCCTTAGGTCATCCACATCAGGAGAGTGTTGTTTTCTGGCTTCAGCCAATTCCTCTTTCAGTTTTTTGATCTCTTCATCCCTAAGGTCAACTTCCTTATCCAAAACCTGGACCGAATCCCAATTCACAGTGGCAAAGTCTCCTAAGGCTGATGTTGTTTCAATTGCCTCAATTCTTGGATTATTGGTCGAAGGAGCCCATATTACTTGATCTTGTTTAGGTGCTTCCAAACCACCTTGACCTTGACCCCTTTTCTTGGTCCTTTTCATCATTTCCTTGTCACCCTTGCTATGGAAGTAATTCCCAAGGGGAACTACATCTTCATCTGTGTATTCAACCATTGACTGTGTGGAAGTAGAAGTGACACTAACTATTGAGATTAGTGAAGGTGTTTGGGTGACAACAGGGGTAGGAATAGGTATGGTGACTTGCGTAGTGGTTGAAGGTGTAGTGATGGCTTGAGGAACTGACAAAACTCTATCTAGGGAAGGAATTGAAACAAAGGCTTCTGATAATGGAACTTGAGTGTCATCATTAGCTTCTGGAAGTGGAAGTTGACTATGAAATTTGGTGGGTGAAGATGGTGAGGAAATATTAGAAGATACATTAGTAGTGGCTGTTGATAAATTAATTGTGGGTGACTGCAGAGGGGCAGCCAAAGGATGGACTTCTGCAGCAATAGACAATGGAATTGAAAAAGGGACTAAGTGTTCGGGCAATGGAATAGTAGTGTCATTGAGGGTGTTGAACAAGTGTGATAAGGAAAATGGAAGTGTTCCCCCTAAAGGCATAGTAGAGGCTGGTTGGACAGATGGTAGCACAAATGTTGATGATGCAATGCCAGGAGCAACATTAAATTCTAACACTGAATGCTCAAGGAAGGACTGATCCATATCAATACTATCCAATAATTCAGTGACAATCTTAGGATCTTCAGTAACTTCTTTTGTTACTGGTACCAGAGGAGGTGGGACCACTTCTTCATCATAGTAAATTATGTCAATTGTAGGAACCTGTGATGAAGAAGGCAGGGACTTTCTGCCTCTTAGGTGGGATAGCCTGAGTTATGACCAAGTCATCATCTTCTTGAGTTTCTTAAGTAGAGATTTGAACATTTCAAGCAATTGGTAGTTGAATGTTGACTGCAAGCTTTGTAGGTTCTAGCAATTGAGTATTTAACATTGATGTCAATTGTGCCATCTGTTGCTTGGATTCACGAGCTGATTGCAGCATCGCTTTAGCTTCTTCACCAACTTTCTCTTGATAGGGTTCCCCTAGAGGAGCTTTACCTTTGTTTCCATCAAGGAATGTAATCGTGAGAGGAGCATCGGCCTTCTCAGCCTCTTTCTCTTCTAAGTCTCTTCTTGCTTGTTCAATGAGATTTAGCTGCATGGCCCTGTAACTCAGAACTCCAACCTTAAGTTCATTCTGGTACTTTAAAATGTCTTGTTGTTCTTGTAAGTCTTTTTCCCTAGCTAGAACCTGTGAGAATGTGTCCACCCCTTGGTATATGAAGTCATCTGGAACTAACTCATGTGCATAATCTATTTTGATGTGTATTTGCTTGAGGTGTGCATCCAGGAACTTCCTGGGATCATGTTTCCTTTTCGGGGCAGTACCTAATCTCAAGGCAGCTATCTGGTCACCAAGAACTACAGCCCAAGTTGAAGTTGGGATAACGAGATGACCAATATTGAGAGAAAACTTATGCCAACCTTTCTTCTTGGGACATGTGAGTTTCTTATACATGTCATAAGTGACAGTTTGAAAAGAAACCTCTTGTATTACCATCCTTTCCAGGACAATCCTGGGAAGCAGGTGCACTATGTCACTTCCCCAAATCCTAATGTATGGAAAACACTCACCTACATACCAATCATTCATGTTGTTGATGAAATTCATAGCATCTTCTGAGAATGCAGGTGGTTGTTGCCTGAAGATCTTGAAATAGATGGTACCCATGAAGTGGTCACAAATGTCATATAACAAGGGTGCAAAATTCTCTTCCCACAGTGCCAAATGATAAATGTGTACAGGAGGGTCTAAAGGGGTCCAATTCCAACCCAACTTAGGGTACTGGAACTCTGAGCAAAAAACATCAAGGACATATGCAGATAGGAAAAAGGGTTGTCTCTTATGAGTTGGAGCCTTTTGATATTCATGAATGGAATTCTTTAATTTAGCCGACAGGATAGAGGCCCATGGGAAAGACTCACTTGTGACTAGCACATGATGTTCTATAGGTGCCCATTCTGCTTTGAAAAGAGAAGAATTCGGTAGAACAAAAAGCTTGCAGAGCATGGCTGCCAGTAAAGAGTAGGGTTCCTTAAACCAGACGATGGGATAAAGGCTATTAGCCTTAGGCACAAAGGCGTTAGGCTTAAGCATCCATGACCTAATCATCTCGTTAAAATTGAATCGGGTTTTGGATGACTGTATAAAATCCGGGGAGAGGGTCTGTACATGTGGTTTCAGAGCAAAAGCTCAGGAAAAAATGTGTTAATTGGCACCCCATGCTATCGTTAAAACAATAGTATTTAACACTGGCATTCTCAATTATCCATTTTACAGCATTTGTGTAAGGTAGGATAGCAGGGCGCGCAGCAATAGCATGAATTTGGGAATCCCTAATTTTGTCCTACACTGGTCTATCATTCTCAATATGAGAAAGGTCGTCATTATAAAAAATGGCATATATTTTTGACCAATCCATCTGGTATGTCTCAATGACTCGCTCACTGGTGTCGGAGAGCAAACCAAAATTAGGGTCTTTGGTCAGGGTATTTGTAAATGGCATTTTAGAATGTGTACCTCTCAACATAGTGAAAGAACTTGCAATTTCTGATCCATAAGAAAATTAAAATCAAAATCAATCCAAAAATAGCAAAATTGCAGACTGGTAGTGTAAGGATGACAGTAAGCTTACCCGAAATAGAAAACAAATGGAAAAAATGGCACCTGATACGCAATCCACGGTAAAAACAATAGTGCAATGGAGTAATTCTTCAAAAGTAAAATGGTTAAAATAGAATAGGAAAAACCCTATTTATTGAATTCACTGGATTAAAAATAACCGTGCGATCAAAACAAATGAACGACCGAGATTAACTGAAGCGGGTTGCGGGATCGGGTTCATAGCTTATTTCGTAAGGTTATTTAAGAATCTCGAATGCCGAAACCCGAAAGTGTCGAGTTGCGGGTTTCGGGATTGTAAGATAACAAAAGCGCAAAAGGAATTCCTAAAAGCCGAAAATCGAAAGTGTCGGGTTGCGGGTTTCGAGAATGTAAAAAGAAAATTGTAATCGAAAAAATTTTCTTGAAAGCCACAACCCGAAAATGTCAGATTGCGCGTTGCGGGAACACGCAACAATATCAAATTTAAAAAAGAAATTCCCAAAAGCCGAAAGCCGCAATTGTGGGTTTCGGGTTTCAAGACAAAACTTCTCAAAATTATTTACAAACGAAAACCCGCAACCCGCAACTGTCGGGATGCGTGTTTCGGGATGATGAAAACCAAAAGCTCGAAAAGTGAAATCCTGCAACCCGCAACTGTCGGGTTGCGGGTTTCGGGAAGCCTAAACTCAATAACAAAACAAACAAATCCCGCAACCCACAACTATCAGGTTGCGGGTTTCGGGTGGCCTAAACGTCAGGTTTTGGGTTGATGGGAGCAAAGACAAAACACTCAAAATTTGAGGATTTTAGCAAACCAGACGGTTAGGGATCATCCAAACCAGAGGAAACACGCAGGACAAAGAATGGGTGCAATATCTAAGCACATCAAAACCGAAGATTCAAATTTACAATGAAATTCACCCAAATACCTTTGTGTTTATTGAAAGATGGGGCTCCTGTGCTTCATCTAAGCATGGGATTTGTTGTGGCCACAACAAATCGTGACTAGGTGGGAAGAACTAGTTATCTTTGCAATGAAATTCAACTGAAAGGAGACATGTCAACCAACCAATATTTTTCAACCTGAATTTAGAAAATGCTCAACAAAAGGACAGTTAATGAGGAAGAAAAATAAGATTAATACATCCCCAAATATGACCATTTTAAAGATAATGCCAATTTGATAAGGAGGAAGAGGGAACGACCAGGGTTCGTTACCTTGATGCAGTTATGAAAAACTAACTTGTGTTGAACCTTGCAATAGACTTAGAACCTCACATGGATATCCCAATTACACATCACCTTGGTTTGTTAAAAATTTGTCAATGTTCAACAGTTTATTCAACTACATACACCTATCCTTTTTTTCTTTTTTCTCTCTTTTTTTATTTGATTCATTTAAAATAGAAAAGATCTTGCATATATAAGACCACTACCCTAACTTAGTGATCAGATATCAGCAATGCCATTCACAAACCTAATCCAGAACCTGATCAAGCAGCTTGGTAAGGAGACTCCTTGTCTTCCAGTTGGAATACTGAAAGAAACTACCATGGCTTGGTGACCACATTGTGGTAGTTTCAGTCCAAATCAGGCCCATGATCATGGTAGGGATGGCTTGTAATAAGACCCCCATCTTCTTATATACAACATGAATCTTGTTAAAAGAAACATTTTATTGAATTGTAAATTACAAAGGCACTACCATGGCTTGGTGACCATATATTAGTAGCGTCACTCACCAGTGCTTTGTAGATCATGAATGAACCGACTTGTGATAGGATCTTCCAACTCCTAGTAAGACTGAAAGTCATCTTCCAATTGTGGTGGCTTGATGTGAAGATGTCATTCTTCTTAGCAGCTATGAACCTAATGGGATGGCTTGATAGCAAGACTTCCCACCTTGTAATTGACATTTGTTAAGAGATTTATTACCAAGGTGATTGTAAAAGGATCCAGAGCAGAACAAGCTAGGCAGGTTATTATGATATGTTGTTTGAAACATGAAACATAGGATCATAGAACTTGATTATCACCCAAACCTCAATTAAACAAATGAGACATGTGTAAGATAATCATCATCATGGAAAGGTATCAATCCAGGTCTCGCAATTATTGAATATGTGCCCTTTATTGAAGAAATTCTGACATGGGTTGAGAAAAGTGTGGCTGGCAGAGACTTCCAAAACCTCAGCTGAAATATTTTGACAGAGAAACTAATTATTGAATATCACCAAATGTGTAGAATTTTAACAACAGAGTAAGCGAAAGAAAGTGATCAAAATTATGAAAACTAAGAAAAACAGAAAAAGAAAACTGAAACTATATACAAGTGCATAAGCCTGATCATATAAAATACTTTTTTAGGAGTGAAACATTTACTGGATAAGTGTCCACAACTCCTTCCAGTGTCTGTAATCAAACTGTACTAGGACCCATCTTTTCTGTAACAATGAAAGGTCCCAGCCAGAGGCGTTGAAACTTGGTATACTGGTTCTTATATTTGTGTTGTTTGTCCCATCTTAAAACCAAGTCTCCAACAAAAAATTCCCTGTCAGATGAAGATTTTTCATCAAACCATATTTTCACCATCTACTGATGATGATATAACTTGTTTCTAGCCACTTCTCTGTCTTCCTCCAGTTTAAGTAGAGTGTCAGTTCTCTGCTGGAGGGGAGAAGAATTATCTTCTTGGACAGACTGGGCTAACTGTAGTGAAGGGATGGTAAGATTAGTAGGAAGAATGGCCTCTTTGCCATACACTAGACATTAAAGAGAATTTCCAATTGTTGCCTTTGGAGTAATCCGATCTGCCCAAAGAGCATTATTGAGCTGTGTATGCCAATCACTATGGTGAGAGGCCACAGTCTTCTTCAGAATGTTGATCAAATTTTTGTTCAAAGACTCAGCCAACCCATTACCCTATGGGTAGTAATTGGCAGAAAATTTGAGTTTCATCCCCTTTTCAAAAGCATATTCAATTGTGTCAATTGAAGAAAAATAGGATGCATTATCAAAAACTAGGAATTCTAGAGTACCAAATTGTGAGAGTATCTGACTGTCTAGGAAAGAAATGACTTGGCTGGCATTACATTGCTTAAGTGGGACTGCCTCCACCCATCTGGTGAAGTAGTCAGTTGCTGTGAGAATGTATTTGTGTTAGAGGGATGAGGTAGGATTTATGGGCCCAACAAAATCCAGCCCCCATTGCTGAAATGGAAACTGAACAGTGACTGGCTGCAAAGGGAAAGTAGGTTTCTTGAACTTCCCTGTGCATTTCTGGCATGGTTCACACCTCCTTACATAGGCATAAGCATCTTTAAACAACGTAGGCCAGTAATACCCAGCTCTGAGAATCTTATGAGCTGTTGTCTCGCTTGAAAAATGACCTTCAGTTGGTCCTGCATGAAATTGGAATAAGATGTCATCAGTTTCATGTTTTTCTCAACACTTAAGAAAAACCCCATCATAGTTTTTCCTAAACGGAACTTCATTAATAAACTGATAAGGGGAAGCCTTTAATCTCAAGGCTCTTCGTTTCTTAAAGTCCAAGGTTTCAGGGGCAAACCCATTATTCAGGAAAAATTTGATATGATCATACCATTCTGATGTCGGGGTATCAATAGTATTGATAGAACCTGTAGGATTATCTTCTTCCTGTTCCCATTCAATTTGCTGTTGTAGGGGATCATTAGATTGAGCAGTAAGAAGGCAAAGGCCTTGTCCTTTGAAAGTTTTGGTTGGCCTTATTTCCAAATCATACTCTTGCAGAGAAGTCATCCAATGGGCCCTTTTTTTGCCCAACTCCTTCTGGATCAGCACATTTCTAATAGCAAAATACAGGACAATGACCTTTGTTCGAGATTTTAACAAATAAGGCCTGTAATGTTTGATAGACTTATAAACTGCATAGGCTTGTTTGTCAATTTGTGAATAATTGAGCTATGCACCCTTGAAGGTTGAACTCAGGAAAGAGATTGGCATCTCTGTATCGCTGTCCTATTTCTGTGTCAAAACAGCTGCATAGGAGAAATCAGTGGCAAAAGTGTAGAGAATAAAATCTTTATCAAAATCCGGGGACATGAGAGCAGGAGCTTGAGCAATAGCCTTACAAATTTCCACGAATGCATCTTTTTGTTCTTGTGACCATGTGAATTGTACATCTTTCTTAACTAAATGCTATAAAGGTTTAACTATCTAAGCAAAATTAGGTACAAACCTGCATACAAAGTTGATCTTATAAGAAGGACTGCATTGCTTTACATGAACCCGGTAAGCCAATTTTTGAAATCGCGTCTGTGCGTTAGGGGTTGATGAGCATACCTTCTTTTGAAATGATGAAGCCCAACAGCTTCCCTTATGTGACTGTGAAAATGGATTTCTTGGGGTTCAAGGAAATGCCAAATTTCCTGCAACGTTCGAAAACCTACTTCAAAGCAATTAGGTGTTCATGTCGCTTTTTTGAATGTATGGTAATATCATCTAAATAAACCATGACAGAATTATGCATTAAACCTCGGAAAGCTATATCCATAGCTCTCTGAAAAGTGGCTCCAGCATTAATTAAACTGAAAGGCATTCGCCTGTAGGCGAAGGTGCCCCAAGGGGTTCTAAAAGTTGTCTTTAATTGGTCATATGGGGCAACCATAACCTGGTTGTACCCTAAAAATCCATCTAGGAGAGAAAACATTTCTGACCTTGCTACCTTTTGGAGAATCTGTTCCATGGGTGGAACAGGGTAGTTATATTTTTCTAAGGCTTGGTTCAAATTCCTAAAATCGACACACAATCGAATTTCACCACTTTTCTTGCGTATAAGCACCAAATTGGCTATCCACTATGTATGCTTCATCGGAAAAATAATTTGGGTTGTGAGTATATTTTCTAGTTCTTTTTTCACAGAAGGCTCTAGACTAGGATGCATTTTCTGCAGTTTTTGTTGATATGATTTAACTTCCGGCTTCATAGGTATATTATGGTAGATGCCGCTAGTGTCAAACGTTTTCAATTTGTCATAGGTCCAAGCGAAGACATCTTTATATTCTTTACACAGTTTAATGATAGCTCGCCTCTCTTCTGGGGTGCAATCAATTCCTAAATTGATAAAACAGGGTTCTTGCTCAGTCCCTAAATTGACTTGCTTGTAATTAAGTGAAGAGCTCTGTGTTTTACAATTGGTTTTGTGTTTGAACTTGTCTTGCAAATCGTAGAACCTCTCCAAATTGATCACAGACTTTGGGATGACATTTGAGGAATCAGAGAGAGACTTTTCATGTTCATCCTCATCTATAGCCATATCCTATAATATGTCCTGGCTTGTCAGAAAATCGAGTATCGGTCGATCATCATCAAATACTTTCCAGTTTGTCACATTATCTGGTATGGAAGGCCTATACATCAGTTCTATTGAGAATTTTTGAGGAGATAGGCCCTCTAGTGGAATCAATATGGAAGTTGTATTTGCCAACAAGTCAGCATCGAAGTTCTGAGACCTAGGGACTGAATTAATATTAAATGCAATAAAGGAGTTGGTAAGATCCCTCACCAATTTATGATAATTCAACAAGCGGGGGGACAAGCAGTGTATCTTATTCCTCACCTGTTTCACAATAATTTATGATTCTCCAAAGCAATGAATGATCTGTACTTTCAAGTCAATAGCCTTTTTCAGTCCCTGTATTAGGGCCTCATACTTAGCCACATTGTTAGTGCAATCAAACTCTAATTTGCATGCAATCATAGTTTTTTCCCCTTTTGGATCTATGAGAACACATCCTGCACCAGCTCCATCCTTAGATTTAGAGTAGTCTAAAAACAATGTCCAAGTAATGGGATCTAATCTAAAATTTGTATTTACATTAAAAAATGTTATGTACAATGTCTCCTGAGAATGGCATAGAAGTGAGATGAGTTACTTGAGATTTGTTCTGTGTATTATCCTATGGTGAAACATCAGCTGATAAATTCTCGAAAAAGGTATCAAATGTAAAGTGTTCAATGTGCGTGTTGAAATAACCCACAGGCTCACTTGAGTCATTCAAGTCGGTGACTATCTATTTCATGAAAGGCTCCCTACTTATCTTAATCTTGTTTGGCTGACCATTGTAGGATAACCACAAATGGGACCAATCAGTAGCAAAATAACCTTTTAGATTTTCTAACCAGTCTCTACTAAGCCACATACCATATGCTTCTGGGATATTAGCAATGACTATATCAATTGTTTGATGGATTCGAGGATCAGCTGATAATGTAATTAAGACATTTCTAAGCCTTCCTACTACTCTGAATTTTGATCTGTCAAGTTGTACTATCTGAGTAGGGAAAGGTTCCCATGTGGCGTTCAACTTTCTGTAGACAGAAAGAGGCATCACATTTGATGAGGCACCAGAGTCTATCATGCATTTATGTATGTTTCGGTTGAAAATCTCAAAGGTAAGCAAAAAAGGAGGTGTCCTTCTGCTACCAGACTTTTGATCATCTGGTTTAGTGAAAGAGTCAAGGTTATTATTCTGCAATTCTCTTGGCTGTTTGACCAGGATGCTTTTGGGTAAAGTATCCCTCATCGAGGGGATTTTCAATAATTCAAACAAAGAGATGTTTGCCTTCACTCTTTTAAGATCTTCAACTAAATTGTACTCCATCTTAGGGATGATTGTATCCTTGTGAGGGACAGTCTTGCCTTTATTAGGAACTGGTGTGGAGGATGAAGGTTCCTGAGGGGGTTGAGGTTTAGACCTTGTGTTATAAGGATGCTGGACATTAAACACAGTCTCAGGTTCTTCTTCTTCTCCACACATAGGAAACTCTAAAAAGTAACTTACAATGTTGAATTGTGGATCCTCATGTTCATGTTCTTCTTCCTTAGGTAATTGTGGGTCTAGAGCAGTCTGATCATTGGGAACTTCAAGGGTGTTTTGAGATTCTACTGCTAAGGCTCTAAAAATAAAATAAATTTCTTCATTCGTGAGGCCTTCTGTTGGATTAGGAGGTGGTGGATTCAGTGGAGGTTGATAAGGTCTCCTGAAAGGTGGTCTCACAAAACCTCTATTCTGGTTTTGATTTTCATTGTTAGTTCTTTTCAAATCCACCATCTCGTTTGACATTTTCCTTGTTTTGTGCAGTGGGTTTAGGAACACTGTCATTCCTTTTCCTGGAAGTTGAAAACTATTCTTCTGATATTTACGGACTGTCCTTGAGACAAAAAATGTCCTTTTCAACTTGTATTGCTTCAGCAAACACTTCCAGCAAAGTTCCCTTTTGTGCTCATTTCACCCACATTGAAATTGAAGCAGGTAGGCCTTTTTCATAGTAGGCTATCAACAATTCTTCAGCAGGAAGAAGGTTGATGGGAATTCTATTTTTTAAGTATGAGAACTTTTAGTTGAAATCTTTAACCCTTTCTTTCCCTTTGATTTTCATGGAGGATAATTCCAAAACAAGATCCTATGGTGTTTTGTCATCTCCAAACTTTTGGATGAATAATTTCTCAAACTCATCCCAAGAAACAATAGACCTTGGTGGCAAGGCAAAATACCATGTAGCTGCCTTTCCTTCAAAAGTATAAGGAAAGAGTCTGTAGACCTGTTGTTGCAGCAACACCCCTCCCAAAAATTTTGTACATGTTGGGGCCCCTCCTGTATTTTTCGTACAAAGTCTGCTTGAGAAGACATCCCAGGCGTCCGCTCTGTTTTCAACATAAAATTTTGCTTCCCTGCTAAATAGCTTGCCGTCAATCCTTCCATGTTTTCCCCAGTGAGCCATAAGATGACTTAGTTTTTTCCAAAACGTTTTGGTATTTCGGACATTGTCCCAAAGCGGCGGAAGTCAAACGTCCAACCTTTCCAAAAGGAGGACTTAGATTTTCTTCGCCAAAATCAGCGGAAGCCATTGGGCAAAACCACCCGAAACGGCGGAAGTTTTCGATCAAGTCTTCCGCGACCACGGAAAAGTTCGAGTTGTTCTCCCGAAACGGCAAGGAATTCAGCAAAACCACCCGAAACGGCGGAACAATTCAGCTCTGTCTTCCGAAACGGCGGAAGCCATTCGGATAAACTTGCCGAAATAACACCAAGGAATTCAGCATTTTCTTCCGAAGTAAAAGACTTAGAAAATTTTTCAATCGTTGCTTCTGCGGAACGGTCCCAGCTCCGAAACGACTTAGCTCCCGAAAAGGCGGAGCCTTTCACTCAAACCTCCCGCAACCGCGGAAAGGTTCCGACTTTCCTCCCGAAACAGCGGGACTCATTCACCTTAGTCTCCCGAAAAGGACTTAGATTTTCTTTCGATGAGAAGACTGCGGGAACAAAGGACTTAAAGAATTTTTAGCTTCAACCTTCCGCAACGGCGGGGAGATTGGAGCATCCCTCCCGAAACGGCGGGAGTTTTCGTTGAACCCTTCCGAAACGGCGGAAGCCTTCATAAAATCCTCCCGCAACGGCGGGGGAATTCAGGGAACCCTTCCGAAACAGCGGAAGCCGCCGCGATATCTTCCCAAAAGGAACTAGGCGGAAACTTTTGATGAAACCTTTCGGAAACGGCGGAAGCCATCTCCATAAGGCCCGCGGGGAGAATCCACGATCGCCTTCCGAAACCATGAAAAGACTTAGGATTTTCTCAAGAAGCTGTCGCGGAAGCCTTCAGCTTTTGCTTCCGAAACAGCGGAAGCCTTCAGCTTTTGCTTCCGAAACAGCGGAAGCCTTCGGGCTACCCTTCCGAAACAGCGGAAGCCAACTGCTTACCCCGACCGGCAAAAGGACTCCGAAACGATCCCGGGTGAATTTGCGGAAAATATAAGTTTTGCTTCCGAAACGGCGGAAGCCATTCCCAAAAGCTTTCCGAAACGGCGGAAGCCATTCCCAAAAGCTTTCCGAAACCAGCGGGAGCCTTCGCCAAAACCTTCCCGAAAATCAACGAGACCTTGAAGTTTTGGATCGCGGGAGCATTCGCAAAAGTCTTCCGAAAATACCGGGAGCATTCGCTATACTGCTCCGAAAGAGCGGAAGCTTTGGCGTTACCCGTCCGCTACGCGGCGGTCTCTCGCGGAAGGCTTCGAGCTTCCTTTCCACATTAAGCCCCGAAACGTCGGAAGCTTTCATCGAATCCTTCCGCAACGGCGGATGCAATTCGCGAACTGGCCCCGCAAGTGACGGTCGCACGGAAACCGAGGCGCTTTGACGTGACCGCTACGCGCGGCGAATTTAAACCCCGTTTTAACCACGCCACCTACCCAGTTAAATGCTCACGCGTGCCATCCTTTATAAAATACCGTGGGGGGCTCGACCAATGCACCATTGTTTTGAACCGGCCAGCGACGTGTGATACCGTGCAAATCGCTCCAGCTCACCTCGCGCATCCGTGCTCGCAGCCACCTTGCTCAAGCAATCCCCACGGTGCCAGGTAGGATCTTAACTCTGATTTCCACCACTGAATTGTCCTTTTGGGGAAAATAGTGGGTTTTAGTGGGATTGTGACGGGCAAAACACCCGTCGAGGGCTATGTTTTGCCCGTCAGGTACAGTGAACGGAGTTTTCGTTTTACAAAATCGTTTTAGGCCTTCGTGAAAGCGTTATATTTTATTTTGGTGGGTGTGGGCGGTTAACCATGCCCTGTTTTGTTTTAAACCCCGGGCCGCGCCCCTCGTCGTGGGTTAAGTTGACGAAACCCTATGGGCTTTCCATGTCCCTGACCGTGAACCCTGGGCCCTTTTCCATAAACCCCAGTCCCTACACGCGAAGCCGAAACCCGTAAGCGGTTAAGCCACGAAAGTCAAAACTTGAAGCCGCCCTAGCTCTCCCCGTCAGTTTGTCCCCGGCACCGTTACCTTCGCTCAGACTAAAGCCTCCCGTAGTGACTCGGCAAGTGGCCGCGTGTGACGATAGCATCCATAGCCCTCACCGAGTCAACCCGCCTCTTCCCCGCCTTCGACCTCTCCAACCGCAGCCATAGCGAAAGACATCTCCTGCTGCGAGGCGGAACCGGAAGTCAATTGCTCCCGCGAATCGCCTATCGGTCCAATAAAACCAATAGCTTCCGCAACATAGCTTATCCCATACTCGTCTTTTAAGAACTTCGAATGTTTCAATGTGTGTCTTATGATTAAAATAATGTTTTGCTTCCTTAATCTTTGCTTCATTGATTTATCTCATTAAAACGATGTTGCTCTCGGCTAAAACCATACAACCTGTTGCTCAAACTCATGATGAATTGTATATGGATGTTATCAGGGATAATTCAATATGCCGAAACCCAGTAAGAAGAAGGCGAAGATGACAGAAAAGAAACCTGCTCCTCCTAAGATTGAAACCTCGCTCCAAGACACCAGGTGCACCACTGGTGTCCCTCCAGAAATCAGATGGGATGACATATACAGAATGATCAGGGACCAAGAGATCCCAGATATGTTGCTGGAGGAGGCACCGATCTATCAAAATATCAGAGCCTCAGGCATAACTAGAGCCGCTACCCGCCCTGAGCTGTTCCCCTGTGCTGAAGTGATCGGGTGGATACTCCAACATGCAGATGCTGATGGGAGAGTGATAAATGATAGCGGGAACATGGCTATCGCCTCATTTCAACCCGCGTATCTGGCGGCAGCCTACAGGTTTCCCCGTGTCCAGCAAGCTCTGACCGATGAATGGTTAAGCCAGATGGACAATGTCGAGATGGCCAAAAAGCTACTGGTGCAAGGGAAACATTTGAGGAAGAAGGAGAGGGAGGAGTATGACGTACAGAATCTAAGAGCCCCTTATAGGTTGATCGCCCTGATGCTGTGTAGAATCTTCGGCATGCCCGATGGCACAGTATACAAGATTCAGTGGGTCCCTATCATTCACTATGTGGCATTTAAGGGGACAGTGTTTGACTGGGCCACCATCTTGTCAGATAGTCTGGCCTCAATGATAAGTGCTGCTAAGCCCGGGCTGGCCTCGAAGAAGGCTGAATTCTTCATGTCCTCATACCTGATAGATTGTATCTTGGCCAAGATAGAGTTCCCCGGATTGGGGTGTACATGGGATAGGGCCACAGCCCCGGTCTACACTGCATTCAAGATGTTGTGGGCTCAGAATTACAAGCCCAGCTACAAACTCATTTGTGAGGGGTTCATCATGCCCCTATACGAGAAAATGTTCAAGGAAGAACCAAGTTGCCTGTCACAAAACGCTTTGGAAGTCCTTGAGGATTATGGGGATTTCTACTTTTCAGAACAAGGTACCTACTTGAGAATGTTCGGAGGGACTAAGCCCCCATACATATTGCCGCAGTATGCCACAGACTATGTGGTGCTCAAGGAAGCAGTAAGACAACTCTTTTTGGATGGGATTGGAGCATTCCTCCACAAGCTACACAAGGCTTCCTTTCCCCCCCTACCTTTCTGCATAGGTGCTTACAAGTTTTCAGGGGTGGCCTCTGCCGATGAATTTGTTCAAGAGTTGAGGGCCTTCCATTTCGGTGAGGTCATCTTCCACAGGAACGACAGAAAGGGTAAAGTGGCCGAGCATTGCAAGGGGAACTATGCGAACTTCGAATATTCCCACTACCCCGATGCCGAGGAGGAAGCTTTCAGAGGCATCAGCAACATGGCTGAGCTACGGATCTGTCGCCAAAGTACTGGAGCGAGCTCTAGCTCAACCAAAACCCAGAAGACCATCCAGCAAAAGGAGAAAGAAGCCAAGGATGCCCGAGCTCAGGAAGAGCTCAGATTAAGAGAAGAGGCAAGGTTGCAAAAGGAAGCCGAGGAGGCAAGAAAGCTACAAGAGGCTGAGAATGAAAGACTGCGGAAGGAGGCTGAGGAAGCCCAAAAGCAGAAAGAAGCAGAAATTGAGCGAGCTGAATCAAGGAAGAAGGCGGAAGAAGAATTGAGGACAAGGGAAAATACCGAAACAGGTGGGTCCGGTGCACAGGACATGGAGATAGACACCTCTCAGGAAGGTGGCTCTAGTACCCAAAAGGAAGGGACAGACCCCGCTCAGGAAGTCCGGACCCCACCTATGGAAGAAGACATAGACATCATAAACCGACCAATTGTACCGTACACTCCATCTGGGAAGCGTACGGTGTCCAAATGGAATGAGTTTGTCTATGATAAGAAAAGAAAAACAATGGTCCTCCAATCAGAAGAGAGGATTAAAAGTCCCTTCCATGACGACATAGTTACTCACCGAGAGGTCGCTGTCATGCAGAACACAGATGCGGATCCCATTGCCATGGCCTCCGCAGTTATAGCAACAGCACAAGCATCATTTTCCAATGTAGGGGTTATAGTCAAAGAAAATGTATTGACAAAGAAAAGAGCACGTACCTTGCAACGAAATGTGGCTAATGAGCAAGCCCAGAGAGACCTGATAGTGAATAAATACAATTGCTTGTATGCCGAGCATAAGGAGTTGGCAAATAAGTACAGCTACCTGGAGGAGGAAAAGGACCAGCTAGCACTCCAAATAATGATTGCAGAAGCGGAGAAGAATGGAGCAGAAGAAAAGGCTTCCCAGCTAGAAGCAGACAAGCAGGCATTAACTGAACGTTTAGAGCAAGCGGAAAGCAGAACCTTGGATATGTCCCCCTTCCACGAGCTGTCATGCAATATACTACAGCAAGTGCATGGCTCTCAAGAGCTGATCACTGATGAGGTATGCAAACTCAAGGCCATGACGGTCAGGCTAAAGGAGGTTAATGCGGAAGCCCACAGGCTCAAGGCTAAGAATACCCGTGTCAAAGCAAATGTCATAAGTCAGATGGCATGGAGGGAAGGGAAAGGAGGTTTTCCCCCTCATCTTCCTTTTAAGACAGTGGAAGATTTTAATGAAGATATAGCCTTGTTGGAGTTTGGCCGGAACTGTGCCAATAAGCTGATGGCCAGTGTGCAGAAGACCACAGAGAGAATCAACAACCTGTACCAAAAGCTCAAAGGAGTCCATGATAACTGCTCATTGAGTTTCCCTCAAACCCTAGAAGATTTCCCGGGAAAGGAGCAGTGGTTATCTCAACTAAAAGAAGAGCTAGGCGTCCAGATGGAGTATGTAAAAAGCATTGATGTTCTTGCCATGGATGATCTCCAACATTACATCGGTTCATCAACACTTCACAATCATCTGTTGAAGGAAACATATTAGGTTGTTGAAGCAGAAGTACAAAGCATTAAAATAGAGCTCGGGAAGAATGTAACTTCTCAGAAAATCCTGTTTCCTGCTGCAGCAAACATAATCATAAGGGATACAGGTGTGTGGCACAGCTACATAGAAGAGGAGGTCAGGAAAGCTGCAGCAGCAGCAGAAACATCAGTGGATCCGGCAGCCCCGCTCCCAGCAGCATCTTCCCCAGCAATGGCAGAAAATTTGGCCAGTCCCGTTCCCCTTTCCCAATTAGGAGCAGCATCAGCAGGGGATTCGAGGTCCTCTTCCCAGGCAGGCACCGAGTGACAATCAATTTGGGCGACCCTTTGCCATCGGAAGCTCACGCACAGGAATGAAGCAAACCGAATTCAGCTAGACGACTCCCTTCAGACAGACACGTGCCCAGCAGGGAACGCTCGGATGTTAATAAATTTTCTGTTATGTACATTTTAAATATGTAAGGCTTAAGCCATGGGACAGCTGTCCCTAATTTTGTCAAAACATTTTTTTGTAAAAGGAATGGCCATTTTTGGTAGTCGATTATAATAGAAATTCCTGTAAAAGACAGAGGGGGAATGCTAGGTGTCAGCCCAGAGGGCAAATTTGTAACCATAAATAGGAGCTAGAAGAGATTAGACGGGGCTTTTTTGGAGGGAATGAAAATTTTGGGCAAATGATATGAGCTATCTTGTATCGGGTCTGTAAATTGATTTTTCTAATAGAAGCCACGGGAGATGGACGTTTTGCTTGGAATGTTGGGTTGCTTTATGTTGGACTATTCTAATGACTGCAATTCTGCAATGTGAGATCATTCTTGACTTCTGAATTATTTCTTTGTATTAATGATTTTGCTCTTATCTATGCATGCGTCCTTTCTATTTCATGGACAATGAATGCATTCCATATTAAATCAGGAGCTACCTGCTGATACTTTTTACCATTGCTGTAGATTTTTCTTCTAGAACGAATGGCTAACTGTTCTTTCTTCAGGATAATTCGTTATGGCTCATTGTTCATGCTTTTAATTGCTCCTTGCAGGGATCTTTTAGTTTAATTCCAGATCTGTTTCTTTATTCTTGTTACTTAGATCAAACCATTTTGATTTCTTCGGTTCATAAGCAATAGATGCGTTCTGTAAATTTCATTGTAGATTTGTTTCCTTATCCTGTAGTTTTCCCTCTGTCTTTTCCTGAGCAATAGATGCGTTCCATTTTGAATGAGAAGCTATCTTCTCAAGATCCTCATCTCGCTGTAGCTTTGACCGTGAGAAATAATAGCTATCTGTTCGTTGCTTATGATATCTGTTACAGCTGATTGCTCTCCCCTTAAGCGTGTTCCCCTGCAGGGATAGATAGATGTGTTCCTGTTTCTAGATTTAGATTTGTTTCAATTGCATCTAGATTAAGCATAATTTAGACATGTGCATCTCATATAAAACACAAAAAAAAAAACCAAAAGAAAGGTGGATCGGGCCATAACCGGTAAAATCGGATTTAAAGTCCAAAACCACGGTTGCCGGAACCGCTAACCGGACGGATTCCCTACACCAAACGGGAGACAGTCTAATTGGGACCGTCTCTCGGGGAGAATCCCTTTCTGATTGATGCTACGATATCCGAGGCATCAACAGTTTTTGGCGCTAGAAGGAGGGCCTGAAGTGCATGGCTGATAGAGGAAAATCTTCCACGGTCATAGATAACACTGAAAACCCGCTTGAAGAAAACTTTTCGAACAGCCCAGATCTTGGATTAACAGACCAAGAACGCCTCAGCAGAGACCCTGAGCCTCAGGAAGCTTTATACGCTGTTCCTTTTGCAGAAATAGAGGACTTGAGAAGACATTCTAGATCTTACGTTAGACAGCTAGGTGGGTTAAACGCTGTCAACTTCCTCCCTAAGAAAACTACACCCAGAAAGGAGCCGCAATATACCCGTGATTCGATCCTCGTTCAGAGTTTTGAAGAACTGGTAAATCTAACGTTGGAAGAAATCTCCGGCACTCTTAACAAGTCAGACCAAGAAAATCTCGAAGAAATTACCACTCCCAAAAGTACTCCACCGAATTCACCTTACAATTCTCCACCAGGGTCTCCACGTCCAAACCCAAACATGGCTGTACCTGCCTGGAGAGCAAGGGGAGCGCTGAACCTAGCTGGACCATTCCATAATCTCCCTAAAAATCCAGAAAAGGTCTTGCCTAAGTACGATCCAGGGAAGGCCATTTCGGCGGAGGATCACCTCAAGAGTTTTACTTAGCTCTGAACCTTTTAAATGTACAACATGAAGACGTAGTCTGCAGGTTGTTTCCGTATACATTCGAGCCTAAGGTATCATCTTGGTACTTTAGCCTTCAACCCAGCTCAATCTCTAGTTGGGATGATTTCGAAAAGTGTTTCCTCAAGAAATACGGGAACCAAAAAACTGTAGCCACGCTTATGAAAGAGCTCTTATCCATGAGAATGGAGAAGAAGGAAAAGGTTCAAGACTTTAATCAAAGATTCACAACGCTGTTAAATAACTTTAGTGAAACTAACAAACCCACAGAAGAGTCTTTGATTGAATACTACACAACAGCTCTTGAAGGTCCAATCGCAATGTTTGTAAAACGATCCAAGAAAACGACCCTAATAGAGAATTTTGAGGAAGCTCGAAAGGTAGAGGAAGAGGCTGATAGCATAGCTAAACATGCCTTAGATGTGGAAACAAAACCAGCAGCTAGCAAGAAACCTTTGCTCCTCACGAGAGGCAAAGAAGAGCCATCTACGGATATGGAAAACGTAGTTAAGATGATGCAGAAGTTATCTAACAAAATCGTAGATCTTGAAAAGGACAAGGCTGCTAATACATCTAGGAAACCTTTCAAGCCATTCTATAAGAGAAGGGAAGACGGGGAACAGTCTCACCCACCAATGAACACTGCCCCTGTTCTAAATTTGAATGAGATTGGGATGGAGAATTTCTGCACCTTTCACCAAGAACCACACTCGGAGAAGAGCTGCCCTCAATGGATCAATTCCATGAGCTTGGTCATGAACCAAATGTTAGATTCTCAGATCCCAGACCAGGATGATCCTCCAGAAGAGTCAGGCCCTGAGTTAGAGGAACCAACCCCGGACACTACTATGGTATTGTGGGATTGGATACCTATGACTGAATTAGTAGAAGAAGATCACGCAGACAGCTCTCCCTCTACCATAAATGTTGCCACTCGCAGCAAGGGCCCAATTGCGGATCCTGTACCAGTCACCATTCCCCATAAGCCTAAAATTTCGAAAGATCCGCCTAGGAGGCATATACCAATCATCCCACCACAGCCCAAAGTAAACCAAACAGCTGCCAAAAGGGCCAAGCGCTGACAACACAGTTCAGCCGCCTAAGGAAACCTTGAACAAAACTGATCAGTCCATTCGAATTGGGAATGAATCCGATATAGGGTATGATATTATCGAAGATATCAAGAAAGTTAAAGCAAACGTATCAATATTTAACATGTGTAGCTTACCCCATCAACGAGACAAACTACTTCATGTTTTACAACCAAAACCCAGCGCTACATTAACAGATTCTCAAGACAATCCTGAAATTAACGAGGCCAGCATCGGTGGGAAATCCAAGTCCCAAACATTGCCATTTCTGCTGACATTCGAAATTTTTAATCACAATGTTCATAACTGTCTGGTAGACTCCGGAGCTTCTTCAAACGTCATGCCACTTTCAATTTGTAAGAAAATTAATGGGCAGCCCGTACCATCTCCAGCTCAAATCATACAATTAGACAGGACTGCTGTCAAGGTTATAGGGGAGATGAAAGATGTTCTAATTAGACTGTCAGCCGACCCTAGAGTTTGCCAATTCATTGACATAATGGTGGTCGATATTCCTGAAGCTTATGGGATGATTCTGAGTAGGGATTGGTCTACCAAGTTGAGCGGCTACTTTGCTACCGATTGGTCTCATCTATGGCTGCCTTATCAGAACAGGCAGAATCAGATTAAAATTCTTAGGGAACCTCATATGAAACAAAACGTAACCCAGCTAGAGGAAAAGAATGAGGCTGTAGCGTTCTCTTCCTCGGTCCTGGGAAATTACTTCTTGGAAATGGATCCGGGTAACTATCAATCTGAAACCTTTTGCCATGAATCAGACAAACAGTCCGATCTCCTTCATTTTTCTCGGACTGATGAGGTTGATTGTAACATAGTCAATTTAGTTGCTAACGTAGACCACAAAGAAACTAACTTAGTTGAATCTAAAGATACCTTTTGGACATTATACTTTGATGGTTCTAAAACTCTGGAAGGATCCGGAGCCGGTTGTGTTCTAATGGATCCAAAGAAGAACAAGTATTTTTTGTCTTGTAGATTAGAATTCGATTGTACTAATAATACCGCTGAATATGAAGCTTTGGTGCATGGTTTAAAGAAGGCCATTGGCTTAAATGTTAAGTACCTGAAGGTTTTTGGTGACTCCGAGATAGTAGTCAGACAGGTAAGAAACACCATTCATTGCCTCTCACCGCACTTGAAAGGTTACCAGGCTTAGGTATGGGATTTAATCATGTATTTTGACGCTTTCAATATAAAATCAATTCCTAGGTTGCAAAATCCTGCTGCCAATTTGTTAGCAACATCTGCTTCTAGATTGGTGCCGACAAATAATAAATGCTCGGTTGAATTGATTTTCAGGCCTTCCATTCCCGATAACATCACAAACTTCGGAATCTTCGATGATGGCGAGCAGATTATCAGCTTCCTGACAAATGAAGACAGTTTTCAAGGAGCTGCAATAGATGAGGAAGAACATGATGATGATTTGATGAAGAAGGAAGAGGAGAAGGGAAATTTCATGCCAAAAGGGGTAAGGTCCCTCGAAATGCTTTTCGATCTTCAAAATAAATTCAAAAGACCAGCTAATACCAAAACTAACAGCTCATCAATGCAACATGAGTTGGTTAATTTGGGTACCGAGGCAGAACCAAAATTTGTCAACCTTGGCAAATGCTGTTCACCAGGAGAAAGAGAAAGGTTCATTAAGTTGTTTAAACAGTACAAGGATGTTTTTGCATGGACCTATGAAGATCTGAAAACATATGACGTCCGCATCATTCAGCATGTTATACCAATGAAAGCGGGTGTCAAGCCATTTTAGCAGCAGTTGAGGAGGATGCATCCCACTCTTGAACCGCTGATCCAAAAGGAATTAAAGAAGCTCCTGGACGCTAAGATAATCTTCAAAGTTCGGCATTCCGAATGGGTTGCAAACTTGGTTCCCGTGAGGAAGAAATCAGGAGAGATTAGGCTATGTGTAGACTTCAGAAATTTAAACAAAGCCTCAGATAAAGACAACTACCCCGTGCCTTCAATGGAGCAAATCCTCCAAATGGTTTCAGGATCCGAATTGTTTTCTCTCCTCGATGGTTTCTCGGGCTATAATCAAGTGTTAGTAGCCGAAGAAGATCGTCTCAAGACCACTTTCAGGACTAAGTGGGGAACTTTCGCCTATAGAAGGATGCCATTTGGTCTGATAAATGCAGGAGCTACATTCCAAAGGGCGATGGATATTGCCTTCCGAGGACTGGGTGGGCAATGCGTTGTTGTCTACTTAGATGATGTGACAGTCTTTTCAAAGAAAAGGGAAGATCATGTTGTTCATCTGAGACATATCTTTGATCGCTGCCGGAAGTATGGTATTTCCTTAAATCCCAAGAAGAGCGTGTTTGCTGTACCCGAAGGTAAGCTATTGGGTCATATCATCTCCAAAGATGGAGTGTCAATCGACCAGGAAAGAGTCCAAGCTATTAATAAGATTCCGATGCCTCACAACAAAAAATCTATGCAGTCTTTCATGGGCACCATCAATTTTGTCCGCAGATTTGTTCCGGATTTTGCACAAATTGTTAAGCCATTGCAACAGATGGTTAAACAAAGCATACAATTTAAGTGGACAGATTTGGAGAAGGACGCATTTAGAGATATCAAGGCAGCTGTAGCTAAAGCTCCTTCCTTAAGAAGTCCAGATTTCGATAAAGATTTCATCCTGTATACCTTCGCTTCGGACGATTCTCTCGCAGCTGTACTCACGCAAAAGGTGGAGTTGGGGGACGAATACCCAATTTCGTTTATGAGCACTGGTCTGCAAGGGGCTGAGCTGAATTACCCCGTAGTGGACAAGCATGCCTACGCGGTCTTCAAAGCAGTCAAGCAATTTAGGCCATACATTTTGAAGAACAGAACTAAAGTCATAGTTCCCCATCCAGCTGTTAGATCCCTTTTCGTTCAAAAGGAATTGGGAGAGAGGAGAGGAAACTGGGTCACAGCTCTGCAGGAGTATGATTTGGAATTTAAACCGGCTACAATCATCAAAGGACAAGGTCTATGCAAGTTACTGGCGGGAAACTCGACTGATGAAGAGCACCATTGGAGAAATGAAGCCGAGCTCAATTCGGTTGAGGTATGCCATATCTTCACAGCTCCCCAGTCATGGTATAGAGATCTAGTGCACTATTTACAGCAGGGATATCTACCCGAGCACTGGAATTCTAAACAAAGAAGGGCACTCCGCTTGAAATCGGCACCCTATCAAATCATTGATGGGATTCTTTTTAGAAAGAATTATGACGGAGTCCTTCTTAGATGTTTGGAAAAGGAGGATGCAAACAAAGTTGTCAAAGAATTGCATGATGGCCCCGCAGGTGGCCATTATTCAGGAGAGACGACAGCACACAAGATACTGAGAGCTGGTTATTACTGGCCCACTCTGTTTCGAGATGCCCACACGTACGCACGAAACTGTGATGTATGTCAAAGAAGCGCTGGGAAGTTACCTAAGGCCGCAGGCCCATTGCAGCCTGTCATCATCTCTGAACCTTTTGAGCAATGGGGCATAGATGTTATCGAAGAAATAAATCCAAACTCTTCCTTGCAACACCGATACATTCTGACAGCTACCGACTACTTCACCAGATGGACGGAGGCCATCCCGCTGCGCAAGATCAATGAAGATGCAGTTATCAGCTTCTTGAAAGAGAACATCATAACCAGGTTTGGGGTTCCAATTTCCCTTGTTTTTGATAATGCTACTTATTTTTCATCTTGCAAGATAAATGAATTTGTTTATGAATGGGGAATTAAGTTGCATTATTCAGCCAATTACTACCCTCAGGGAAACGGATTAGCTGAATCCTCAAACAAGAATCTGATTCGAATCCTTAAGAAAACGGTGATAGAAAACCAGAGAAGTTGGCATGTGGCTCTCCCAAATTCCTTATGGGCAGATAGGGTAACCCCGAAGAATGCTTTAGGTGTCTCCCCTTTCACTCTTGTCTATGGCAAGGAAGCCATACTTCCCCCAAACATCTTGCTGCCATCCTTGCAATTGTCCCAAGCCTCTCGGGGTTCTGGTAGCCAAGCCTTACAATCCAGGATAGACACCCTGCTTCGACTGGAAGAAGCCCGACACAAAGCTAAAGACCGATTTCATCAACACCAGGACATAGTTAAGAGATGGTTCGATAAGAGGAAATCCGGCAAGAGGGACTTTGAAGTTGGGGATTTAGTCCTGAAATGGGACCATAATCACGAAGGCAAAGGAATGCATACGAAATTTCAACATCTATGGGTAGGCCCGTACCAAATTTCTGCAAAAGTGGGCCCATCCACTTATAAATTGACAAATCTCGAGGGAGAGGAAGTAGCCCTTCCACTCAATGGCCTCGCCCTGAAACAGTACTTCGCGTGAGTCTCCGTGAGACTTCCTGTACATAAATAAAGTTGTCTGTTCGCTTTCGCTTTTTAGCTGTTTTATTTTTCGGCCATGTTGTTTCCTGTTTTGTTATTTGAACTTTTCAATAGGTTTTGTTTTCTGAAGCACCCGTTTGAGTTTCTCGTTGAAGATAGCTCTCTCAAAGAAAACCTGCAACCCATGAGTCTGGAACCTTGCTCAGTAAACCCGGCCTGCTGTGCTCTAGCTGAAATAATCAAAAAGCGGGAGGCCTACCCTGCTAGTCACACTAATCCTGTTCAATAGCAGAGACCCATGGCCATCTTCACTACTATCGTTGGGCTCCATCCACTCTCACACTTCAAAGGCATCTCAAGAAAGGTTACCTAAGTTGGACCCATGGAAAGTGGCACTTCTCGAAGACACGGGGTATTGAAATGACTCCATGCTGCTGATTTAAAAGCCAAAATGGCCTACATTCAGGAGTCTGTTTTCCAGGGATTCTCGCCTCAATTAAAGCATGGCTGAGACAAAACAAAAGGGACATGTAAAATCAAGAAGGCTGTCCAAAAGGCCCAGCTCAAAATAGGCTCCTCTCCGTCCGTGAAGTTTGATCAAATCAATAAAACCTCTAACTCACACAAAAGGACATTATGGATTGAGGAGCCCAAATCAAAGATCGGTCCAAAAGAAAATATCCCTGGAAGGCTCAAACAGCTAAGCTGTCCAAAATACAAGCATCCCAAAGGATGCCAGCAGCATGGGAATGAGGAACAAGAACAATAGTGTCCATGAGGAAGTGTTGCAAATCCTGTGGTGTCTGGCAGTAGTGACCATTTGAGGGATGACCCTCCTAAAATGAATCTCATATGCTGGCCCTCTGAGAGTGGTGAAGATGCCTCGGTCGAAGCTCCCCTTTCCCAATGACTAGCAGGAAAAGTGCTCCTTTCCCCGCATGAGTCTAAAATGCTCAGCTGAGTAGTGCACCCGAGACGGATGTTTTAATGAAGTTCCGGACCATGTAGGGTATTTTTTCAGAGATCTGTGTTCGCCAGCGACTCGCCATTGTTGTTGCAGCAACACCCCTCCCCAAAATTTTGTACATGTTGGGGCCCCTCCTGTATTTTTCGTACAAAGTCTGCTTGAGAAGACATCCCAGGCGTCCGCTCTGTTTTCAACATAAAATTTTGCTTCCCTGCTAAATAGCTTGCCGTCAATCCTTCCATGTTTTCCCCAGTGAGCCATAAGATGACTTAGTTTTTTCCAAAACGTTTTGGTATTTCGGACATTGTCCCAAAGCGGCGGAAGTCAAACGTCCAACCTTTCCAAAAGGAGGACTTAGATTTTCTTCGCCAAAATCAGCGGAAGCCATTGGGCAAAACCACCCGAAACGGCGGAAGTTTTCGATCAAGTCTTCCGCGACCACGGAAAAGTTCGAGTTGTTCTCCCGAAACGGCAAGGAATTCAGCAAAACCACCCGAAACGGCGGAACAATTCAGCTCTATCTTCCGAAACGGCGGAAGCCATTCGGATAAACTTGCCGAAATAACACCAAGGAATTCAGCATTTTCTTCCGAAGTAAAAGACTTAGAAAATTTTTCAATCGTTGCTTCTGCGGAACGGTCCCAGCTCCGAAACGACTTAGCTCCCGAAAAGGCGGAGCCTTTCACTCAAACCTCCCGCAACCGCGGAAAGGTTCCGACTTTCCTCCCGAAACAGCGGGACTCATTCACCTTAGTCTCCCGAAAAGGACTTAGATTTTCTTTCGATGAGAAGACTGCGGGAACAAAGGACTTAAAGAATTTTTAGCTTCAACCTTCCGCAACGGCGGGGAGATTGGAGCATCCCTCCCGAAACGGCGGGAGTTTTCGTTGAACCCTTCCGAAACGGCGGAAGCCTTCATAAAATCCTCCCGCAACGGCGGGGGAATTCAGGGAACCCTTCCGAAACAGCGGAAGCCGCCGCGATATCTTCCCAAAAGGAACTAGGCGGAAACTTTTGATGAAACCTTTCGGAAACGGCGGAAGCCATCTCCATAAGGCCCGCGGGGAGAATCCACGATCGCCTTCCGAAACCATGAAAAGACTTAGGATTTTCTCAAGAAGCTGTCGCGGAAGCCTTCAGCTTTTGCTTCCGAAACAGCGGAAGCCTTCAGCTTTTGCTTCCGAAACAGCGGAAGCCTTCGGGCTACCCTTCCGAAACAGCGGAAGCCAACTGCTTACCCCGACCGGCAAAAGGACTCCGAAACGATCCCGGGTGAATTTGCGGAAAATATAAGTTTTGCTTCCGAAACGGCGGAAGCCATTCCCAAAAGCTTTCCGAAACGGCGGAAGCCATTCCCAAAAGCTTTCCGAAACCAGCGGGAGCCTTCGCCAAAACCTTCCCGAAAATCAACGAGACCTTGAAGTTTTGGATCGCGGGAGCATTCGCAAAAGTCTTCCGAAAATACGGGAGCATTCGCTATACTGCTCCGAAAGAGCGGAAGCTTTGGCGTTACCCGTCCGCTACGCGGCGGTCTCTCGCGGAAGGCTTCGAGCTTCCTTTCCACATTAAGCCCCGAAACGTCGGAAGCTTTCATCGAATCCTTCCGCAACGGCGGATGCAATTCGCGAACTGGCCCCGCAAGTGACGGTCGCACGGAAACCGAGGCGCTTTGACGTGACCGCTACGCGCGGCGAATTTAAACCCCGTTTTAACCACGCCACCTACCCAGTTAAATGCTCACGCGTGCCATCCTTTATAAAATACCGTGGGGGGCTCGACCAATGCACCATTGTTTTGAACCGGCCAGCGACGTGTGATACCGTGCAAATCGCTCCAGCTCACCTCGCGCATCCGTGCTCGCAGCCACCTTGCTCAAGCAATCCCCACGGTGCCAGGTAGGATCTTAACTCTGATTTCCACCACTGAATTGTCCTTTTGGGGAAAATAGTGGGTTTTAGTGGGATTGTGACGGGCAAAACACCCGTCGAGGGCTATGTTTTGCCCGTCAGGTACAGTGAACGGAGTTTTCGTTTTACAAAATCGTTTTAGGCCTTCGTGAAAGCGTTATATTTTATTTTGGTGGGTGTGGGCGGTTAACCATGCCCTGTTTTGTTTTAAACCCCGGGCTGCGCCCCTCGTCGTGGGTTCAGTTGATGAAACCCTATGGGCTTTCCATGTCCCTGACCGTGAACCCTGGGCCCTTTTCCATAAACCCCAGTCCCTACACGCAAAGCCGAAACCCGTAAGCGGTTAAGCCACGAAAGTCAAAACTTGAAGCCGCCCTAGCTCTCCCCGTCAGTTTGTCCCCGGCACCGTTACCTTCGCTCAGACTAAAGCCTCCCGTAGTGACTCGGCAAGTGGCCGCGTGTGACGATAGCATCCATAGCCCTCACCGAGTCAACCCGCCTCTTCCCCGCCTTCGACCTCTCCAACCGCAGCCATAGCGAAAGACATCTCCTGCCGCGAGGCGGAACCGGAAGTCAATTGCTCCCGCGAATCGCCTATCGGTCCAATAAAACCAATAGCTTCCGCAACATAGCTTATCCCATACTCGTCTTTTAAGAACTTCGAATGTTTCAATGTGTGTCTTATGATTAAAATAATGTTTTGCTTCCTTAATCTTTGCTTCATTGATTTATCTCATTAAAACGATGTTGCTCTCGGCTAAAACCATACAACCTGTTGCTCAAACTCATGATGAATTGTATATGGATGTTATCAGGGATAATTCAATATGCCGAAACCCAGTAAGAAGAAGGCGAAGATGACAGAAAAGAAACCTGCTCCTCCTAAGATTGAAACCTCGCTCCAAGACACCAGGTGCACCACTGGTGTCCCTCCAGAAATCAGATGGGATGACATATACAGAATGATCAAGGACCAAGAGATCCCAGATATGTTGCTGGAGGAGGCACCGATCTATCAAAATATCAGAGCCTCAGGCATAACTAGAGCCGCTACCCGCCCCTGAGCTGTTCCCCTGTGCTGAAGTGATCGGGTGGATACTCCAACATGCAGATGCTGATGGGAGAGTGATAAATGATAGCGGGAACATGGCTATCGCCTCATTTCAACCCGCGTATCTGGCGGCAGCCTACAGGTTTCCCCATGTCCAGCAAGCTCTGACCGATGAATGGTTAAGCCAGATGGACAATGTCGAGATGGCCAAAAAGCTACTGGTGCAAGGGAAACATTTGAGGAAGAAGGAGAGGGAGGAGTATGACGTACAGAATCTAAGAGCCCCTTATAGGTTGATCGCCCTGATGCTGTGTAGAATCTTCGGCATGCCCGATGGCACAGTATACAAGATTCAGTGGGTCCCTATCATTCACTATGTGGCATTTAAGGGGACAGTGTTTGACTGGGCCACCATCTTGTCAGATAGTCTGGCCTCAATGATAAGTGCTGCTAAGCCCGGGCTGGCCTCGAAGAAGGCTGAATTCTTCATGTCCTCATACCTGATAGATTGTATCTTGGCCAAGATAGAGTTCCCCGGATTGGGGTGTACATGGGATAGGGCCACAGCCCCGGTCTACACTGCATTCAAGATGTTGTGGGCTCAGAATTACAAGCCCAGCTACAAACTCATTTGTGAGGGGTTCATCATGCCCCTATACGAGAAAATGTTCAAGGAAGAACCAAGTTGCCTGTCACAAAACGCTTTGGAAGTCCTTGAGGATTATGGGGATTTCTACTTTTCAGAACAAGGTACCTACTTGAGAATGTTCGGAGGGACTAAGCCCCCATACATATTGCCGCAGTATGCCACAGACTATGTGGTGCTCAAGGAAGCAGTAAGACAACTCTTTTTGGATGGGATTGGAGCATTCCTCCACAAGCTACACAAGGCTTCCTTTCCCCCCCTACCTTTCTGCATAGGTGCTTACAAGTTTTCAGGGGTGGCCTCTGCCGATGAATTTGTTCAAGAGTTGAGGGCCTTCCATTTCGGTGAGGTCATCTTCCACAGGAACGACAGAAAGGGTAAAGTGGCCGAGCATTGCAAGGGGAACTATGCGAACTTCGAATATTCCCACTACCCCGATGCCGAGGAGGAAGCTTTCAGAGGCATCAGCAACATGGCTGAGCTACGGATCTGTCGCCAAAGTACTGGAGCGAGCTCTAGCTCAACCAAAACCCAGAAGACCATCCAGCAAAAGGAGAAAGAAGCCAAGGATGCCCGAGCTCAGGAAGAGCTCAGATTAAGAGAAGAGGCAAGGTTGCAAAAGGAAGCCGAGGAGGCAAGAAAGCTACAAGAGGCTGAGAATGAAAGACTGCGGAAGGAGGCTGAGGAAGCCCAAAAGCAGAAAGAAGCAGAAATTGAGCGAGCTGAATCAAGGAAGAAGGCGGAAGAAGAATTGAGGACAAGGGAAAATACCGAAACAGGTGGGTCCGGTGCACAGGACATGGAGATAGACACCTCTCAGGCAGGTGGCTCTAGTACCCAAAAGGAAGGGACAGACCCCGCTCAGGAAGTCCGGACCCCACCTATGGAAGAAGACATAGACATCATAAACCGACCAATTGTACCGTACACTCCATCTGGGAAGCGTACGGTGTCCAAATGGAATGAGTTTGTCTATGATAAGAAAAGAAAAACAATGGTCCTCCAATCAGAAGAGAGGATTAAAAGTCCCTTCCATGACGACATAGTTACTCACCGAGAGGTCGCTGTCATGCAGAACACAGATGCGGATCCCATTGCCATGGCCTCCGCAGTTATAGCAACAGCACAAGCATCATTTTCCAATGTAGGGGTTATAGTCAAAGAAAATGTATTGACAAAGAAAAGAGCACGTACCTTGCAACGAAATGTGGCTAATGAGCAAGCCCAGAGAGACCTGATAGTGAATAAATACAATTGCTTGTATGCCGAGCATAAGGAGTTGGCAAATAAGTACAGCTACCTGGAGGAGGAAAAGGACCAGCTAGCACTCCAAATAATGATTGCAGAAGCGGAGAAGAATGGAGCAGAAGAAAAGGCTTCCCAGCTAGAAGCAGACAAGCAGGCATTAACTGAACGTTTAGAGCAAGCGGAAAGCAGAACCTTGGATATGTCCCCCTTCCACGAGCTGTCATGCAATATACTACAGCAAGTGCATGGCTCTCAAGAGCTGATCACTGATGAGGTATGCAAACTCAAGGCCATGACGGTCAGGCTAAAGGAGGTTAATGCGGAAGCCCACAGGCTCAAGGCTAAGAATACCCGTGTCAAAGCAAATGTCATAAGTCAGATGGCATGGAGGGAAGGGAAAGGAGGTTTTCCCCCTCATCTTCCTTTTAAGACAGTGGAAGATTTTAATGAAGATATAGCCTTGTTGGAGTTTGGCCGGAACTGTGCCAATAAGCTGATGGCCAGTGTGCAGAAGACCACAGAGAGAATCAACAACCTGTACCAAAAGCTCAAAGGAGTCCATGATAACTGCTCATTGAGTTTCCCTCAGACCCTAGAAGATTTCCCGGGAAAGGAGCAGCGGTTATCTCAACTAAAAGAAGAGCTAGGCGTCCAGATGGAGTATGTAAAAAGCATTGATGTTCTTGCCATGGATGATCTCCAACATTACATCGGTTCATCAACACTTCACAATCATCTGTTGAAGGAAACATATCAGGTTGTTGAAGCAGAAGTACAAAGCATTAAAATAGAGCTCGGGAAGAATGTAACTTCTCAGAAAATCCTGTTTCCTGCTGCAGCAAACATAATCATAAGGGATACAGGTGTGTGGCACAGCTACATAGAAGAGGAGGTCAGGAAAGCTGCAGCAGCAGCAGAAACATCAGTGGATCCGGCAGCCCCGCTCCCAGCAGCATCTTCCCCAGCAATGGCAGAAAATTTGGCCAGTCCCGTTCCCCTTTCCCAATTAGGAGCAGCATCAGCAGGGGATTCGAGGTCCTCTTCCCAGGCAGCACCAGTGACAATCAATTTGGGCGACCCTTTGCCATCGGAAGCTCACGCACAGGAATGAAGCAAACCGAATTCAGCTAGACGACTCCCTTCAGAAAGACACGTGCCCAGTAGGGAACGCTCGGATGTTAATAAATTTTCTGTTATGTACATTTTAAATATGTAAGGCTTAAGCCATGGGACAGCTGTCCCTAATTTTGTCAAAACATTTTTGTAAAAGGAATGGCCATTTTGGTAGTCGATTATAATAGAAATTCCTGTAAAAGACAGAGGGGGAATGCTAGGTGTCAGCCCAGAGGGCAAATTTGTAACCATAAATAGGAGCTAGAAGAGATTAGACGGGGCTTTTTTGGAGGGAATGAAAATTTTGGGCAAATGATATGAGCTATCTTGTATCGGGTCTGTAAATTGATTTTTCTAATAGAAGCCACGGGAGATGGACGTTTTGCTTGGAATGTTGGGTTGCTTTATGTTGGACTATTCTAATGACTGCAATTCTGCAATGTGAGATCATTCTTGACTTCTGAATTATTTCTTTGTATTAATGATTTTGCTCTTATCTATGCATGCGTCCTTTCTATTTCATGGACAATGAATGCATTCCATATTAAATCAGGAGCTACCTGCTGATACTTTTACCATTGCTGTAGATTTTTCTTCTAGAACGAATGGCTAACTGTTCTTTCTTCAGGATAATTCGTATGGCTCATTGTTCATGCTTTTAATTGCTCCTTGCAGGGATCTTTTAGTTTAATTCCAGATCTGTTTCTTTATTCTTGTTACTTAGATCAAACCATTTTGATTTCTTCGGTTCATAAGCAATAGATGCGTTCTGTAAATTTCATTGTAGATTTGTTTCCTTATCCTGTAGTTTTCCCTCTGTCTTTTCCTGAGCAATAGATGCGTTCCATTTTGAATGAGAAGCTATCTTCTCAAGATCCTCATCTCGCTGTAGCTTTGACCGTGAGAAATAATAGCTATCTGTTCGTTGCTTATGATATCTGTTACAGCTGATTGCTCTCCCCTTAAGCGTGTTCCCCTGCAGGGATAGATAGATGTGTTCCTGTTTCTAGATTTAGATTTGTTTCAATTGCATCTAGATTAAGCATAATTTAGGCATGTGCATCTCATATAAAACACAAAAAAAAAAAACCAAAAGAAAGGTGGATCGGGCCATAACCGGTAAAATCGGATTTAAAGTCCAAAACCACGGTTGCCGGAACCGCTAACCGGACGGATTCCCTACACCAAACGGGAGACAGTCTAATTGGGACCGTCTCTCGGGGAGAATCCCTTTCTGATTGATGCTACGATATCCGAGGCATCAACAAGACCACATCCTCGTGAATGACACTTCTAAGCCTAATAGCCTGCATGAAGGTTTTAACATGATCTAGCATAGGTGATTTGTCATCTGGGTTAAACTTGGGTAACCACTTCTCAGGGTTCTTGGGTAGTCTATGTTGGTCTTCAAGTACCCATACTGCATCTTGGTCGATCCATGGTCTATTTTGGCCTTCTATAGCCATCGGTGGTTCTTCTTCTTCTTCTTCTGACGAAGAGCCTGAAGAATGTTCATTGTCTAAGGAAGAGGATGAGGATGAAGGAGGAGATGGTGGTGGTCCACCAGTTCCAAATTTTGGCTGGTCTTGTGTTTCCTGAAAAATTTGACTAAGGTTGTATTCAGGGGAACCTGATTGACCAACTAGTTCTTGATTTTCAGGTTGTGGATTAGCTGTTTGCTAATGTTCAATATATTGATCAGTTGTATGTTGGATGATTGGATCATTGATCTGTGAAACTGTGTCTTGCTGAGGTTCCTGGTTATTGGCCTGCAGAAAATCTTCTAAATTGATCGCTGCATAACCGTGTCCTCGTTGATCAGCACGTCTTTGTTCTACCCTAGTAACCCTATCGGCTGATGTTTTCAATATCTGCTCTAGTGAGAGGGATCCTCTGGCAGGTGATACAATAAAGATATCCCTTCTATTTTCTTGTCGTGTTGCAGGTGCAACAGGTATAACAATTTGTTGAGTAGGTGTAATAGGGACAACCGTTGGTTGTGACTCTGTTGGTTGTTTAGATGTTGAAGCCCTTGATTGGCTTCGAGCTTGAACCGTTGAAGCACTTGCTGGAGGAGGTTTCTTAGTGGCTTGTTTAGGCATGTTGCACTATTGGCCCTCCTTCTAGCGCCATTTGTTGATGCCTCGGTTGTGCAGGTTAGATGCAAAAGGTGCTGGAATGTTCCAAGACACTCAACAGAGGAAGAAAACCCAAGTTGAAAGGCTTAAAAAGACCCTGCGCAAGGGCAATTCTATCCTCAACCTGTTTGGTATGGTGATCCCCCATGGATATTAGGCCTCCGCTAGCACTCTAAGAGTAGATGAGTTGACCTATAAGATCAGTTTTCTAGTCAAGGAAAACCAAGGTGTGTATATGGTAAAATAAAGCTAACCTAACCTATTTCAGAAAAGGGAAACTAGTCTAAGTTAGTCCTATTCTAGAATGAAAGCTTGTTTATGTGCAGATTGGCCTTGAGGTATGATAAACAAGTAAATTTAACTGCTTCAACAGAAATGTCTTTAGTTGTATTACTTGTTAACTTAAATTATTATCAGTTAATGAAAATTAAATGACAATCTTTCAAGTATTCAGGCTCATTCAAGATCCCAGTCTGTTATCACTCTACTAATTTAAAAATTAACATTGATTATATAAATTTATATGCACCGAATCATTTGCAGAAATAAAACATGAAAATACTTGTATTGAAAAAACTCAATGAAGTACTTTGAAACATAAACCAGTCATATAGAGAAACCGATACAACAGATTTGTGCATTAACAAATGTTTAGCAAAAGATCAGATACATAACAGATGACAATTTGAAGCATAAGTCAGAAATTCTCAAAGAAATTTGAGGAATAACAGAAGATAGATTAAAAGATAACTTTACTGTATAAAGAAGTCTTGTACAGAAATTACAAAAGGCTCTGCTTAACAGAGTATCTCCAATCCAGTCTTTTGCTGACTTGCAACTCCAAAATTACCAACCCCTAACTACGCGAGGTCCTCCTTCTTAAATAAGAAATTATGGCAGAACATAAAGATAGATATTTCCCAAAAATAGGGATTACAAAATTAGATCAAAATATAGATCTAATAAACCATGCCATTTCTCATATATGCCTAACAACTGATCTATATTTGGGAAATTGATAGATTCTAAAGCTAACTAAACATTGCACACATTATTCTCCATGTCATGCTTCACCAGCTTGTGCCAAGTGCGAAGATACATATGAATCTTGCCTTCCATGATGACCGGTTCTCTAACCAAGCAATCCACATCTTTGACGCTGACTTGTTCACGATTCCGAATTCTCTGTGCAAACTCCTCACACCTGCTCTCGAGCTCTTGAAGTCTGCATTTTGGCGGCAAAGCTTCTAGCATAGCGGTCATTAATGGTAAGCCTAGAGCATGCATAATGTTGTCAACTGTATAACATCGCCTGGTGCAGAGATCTTTAGATTTATTAATGGTCTCTTCAGCTGTTTCGTTATAATCGAGCCAAGTATTTAGAGAGCCTTTGATCTTCTTAATCTGGAAACTGTTGAGGATTGGGATGTAAACTTGAGAAAACTTGAGGAGGATGTACTTGCAGTTGCATCCTCAACCTGCTTTTCCAAGGAAGCTATTTTTTCAACGTCAATGGAATGCTGAGATTGTGAGAGACCGAGTTCACTAAGAAGAGTGGCATTCTTTTGCTCTAGGTATTGCAACTTACTTGCCTAAGTTTTCCTGAGGTTAGCCACATCAGTAGAATGTTGTTTTTTTAGCTTCATCCAATTCCTCTTTCAGTTTTTTGATCTCTTCATCCCTGAGGTCAACTTCCTTATCCAAAACCTGGACCGAATCCCAATTAGCAGTGGCAAAGGCTCCTAAGGTTGCTGCTGTTTCAATTGCCTCAATTCTTGGATTATTGCTCTTGGGAGGCCATATTACTTGATCTGGTCCAGGTGCTTCCAATCCACCTTGACCTTGACCCCTTTTCCTGGTCCTTTTCATCACTGCCTTGTCACCCTTGCTATAGAAGTAATTCCCGAGGGGAACTATATCTTCATCTGTGTATTCAACCATTGACTATGTGGAAGTAGAAGTGACACTAATTGTTGAGATTAATGAAGGTGTTTGGGTGACAACAGGGGTAGGAATACGTATGGTGACTTGTGTAGTGACTGAAGGTGTAGTGATGGCTTGAGGAACTGACAAAACTCTATCTGGGGAAGGAATTGAAACAAAGGCTTCAGATAATGGAATTTTTGTGTCATCATTAGCTTTTGGAAGTGGAAGTTGACTATGAACTTTGGTGGGTGAATATAGTGAGGAAATATTAGAAGATACATCAGTAGTGGCTGTTGATAAATTAACTATGGGTGACTGTAGAGGGGCATTGGAAGGCTGGACTTCTGCAGCAATAGACAATGGAATTGAAAAAGGGACTGAGTGTTTGGGAAATGGAATAGTAGTGTCATTGAGGGTGTTGAACAAGTGTGATAAGGAAAATGTAAGTGTTCCCCCTAAAGGCACAGTAGAGGTTGGTTAGATAGATGGCAGCACAAATGCTGATGATGCAATGCCAGGAGCAACATTAAATTCTAACACTGATTGCTCAAGGAAGGACTGATCCATATCAATACTATCCAACAATTCAGTGATAACTCTTTTTGGCCAAATATGACGGTGAAAAATAGAAATTTTATCCATGTATTAAATTGAAGCCCTCGAAACTCATATTTGCCAAATGAATTTTGACATGTGGTTGAAAAACTAAATGTAGAGAATTATGTTGGTTTCCAATGATATTTTTTTCGAAATATACCAATGTCATTTTTCGTGTCGAATTTTCATTTAATGAAACGTGTGTACTTAAAAATTTGAAGAGCAGTTAACAAGTAGTTTGTGCTCGTGCACGATAATTTAATGTTAAAGTAATAATTTTTAAAAATGAAATATGTTAACATGATCTAGACAGAATGCACTAGAGCTTACATATTTTTCTTTTATTTTTTTCTTGAAAAATTATATTTATTATTATTTTTCGAAACTAACCAATGAATATTTCAGTCGCATTTTGCACACATGTGTTCATGCATGAAATCTTTTGATTGTTTACATAATTTGCAAAACTAAAAATACCATTTTGAAGAGGACGCGTTTATCTAGGGCTTGTGTATTTTTTCAAATTTTTTGGATGTGTATTTTGAATGTTGTGGATCTATCTTTGAGCTCAATCGAAGTTCTCAGTAGGGTGTTTTAGGGCTAGTTTTAGTAGAAATTTAAAAACAAAAGACATATGAAGATAAAAATTCATAAATTTTATATATCTGCATCGAGGATTCATTGAAAAATCCAATGGTATCAAGTCCGCTCATTAATGAGCATTTAATGACATGCTTTATCTATGTGGAAGGCAGACAAAACTTTCATTGTACAATAAAAAGGGCTCTCAGCCTGTTTTTTAAGCCCTCGATTGAGCTATTTGCTCATATCTCGATCGAGGGTTTTAAAATACCTCAATAGAGGGTTTTAACATACCTTGATCGAGGGTTTTAACATACCTTGATCGAGGGTTTAACAACACCTTGAGAAAGGGTTTAATAACACCTCAATCGAGGTATTTAAAAACCCTCGATCTAGGTATTTGCTCGTTACTGGTACCGGAGGAGGTGGGACCACTTCTTCATCACAGTCAATTATGTCAACTGTAGTAACCTGTGATGAAGAAGGCAGGACTTTCTACCTCTTAGCCGGGCTAGCCTGAGTTATGACCAAGTCACCATCTTCTTGAGTTTCTTCAGTAGAGATTTGACCATTTGATGCAATTGGTAGCTGAATGTTGACTATAAGCTTTGGAGGTTCTAGCAATTGAGTATTTAACATTGATGTCAATTGTGCCATCTGCTACTTGGATTCATGAGCTGACTGCAGCATCGCTTTAGCTTCTTCACTAGCTTTCTCTTGAGAGGGTTCCACTAGAAGAGCTTTACCTTTGTTTCCATTAGGGAATGTAATCATGAGAGGAGCATTGACCTTCTGAGCCTCTTTCTCTTCCAAGTCTCTTCTTGCTTGTTCAATGAGATTTAGCTACATGGCCCTGTAACTCAGAACTCCAACCTTAAGTTCATTCCGGTACTTTAAAATGTCTTGCTTTTCTTGTAAGTCTTTTTCCCTAGATAGAACCTATGAGAATGTGTCCACCTCTTAGTATATGAAGTCATCTAGAACTAACTCATGTGCATAATCTATTTTCATGTGTATTTTCTTGAGGTGTGCATCTAGGAACTTCTTGGGATCATTTTTCCTTTTCGAGGCAGTACCTAATCTCAAGGCAGCTATCTGGTCACCAAGAACTGCAACCCAAGTTGAAGTTGGGATAACCAGCTGACCAATATTGAGAGAAAACTTAGGCCAACCTTTCTTCCTGGGACCTGTGAGTTTCTCATACATTCCATCAGCGACAATTTGAAAAGAAACCTCCTGTATTACCATCCTATCCGGGACAATCCTAGGAAGCAGGTGCACTGTGTCACTTCCCCAAATCCTGATGTAAGAAAAATACTCACCTACATACCAATCACCCATGCTATTGATGAAAGTATTAGCATCTTCTGAGAATGTAGGTGGGCGTTGCCTAAAGATCTTGAAATAGATGGTACCCATGAAGTGGTCACAAATGTCATATAACAAGGGTGCAAAATTCTCTTCCCATAGTGCCGAATGATAAATGTGTACAGGAGGGTCTGAAGGGGTCCAATTCCAACCCAAATTAGGGAACTGGAACTCTGAGAAAAAAACATCAAGGACATATGCAGATAGGAAAAAGGGTGGTTTCTTATGAGTTGGAGCCTTTTGATATTCATGAATGGCATTCTTTAATTCAACCGACAGAATAGAGGCCCATGGGAAAGACTCACCTGTGACTAGCACATGATGTTCTATAGGTTCCCATTCTGCTTTGAAAAGAGAACAATTCGGTAGACCAAAAAGCCTGCAGAGCATGGCTGCCAGTAAAGAGTAGGGTTCCTTAAACCAGACGATGGGATAAAGGTTATCAGCCTTAGGCACAAAGGCGTTAGGCTTAAGCATCCATGACCTAATCATCTCGTTAAAATTGAACCAGGTTTTGGACGACTATATAAACTTCGGGGAGAGGGTCTGTACATGTGCTTTCAGAGGAAAAGCTCGGACAAAAACCTCCAGGCAAAAATGTGTTAATTGGCACCCCGTGCTATCATTAAAACAACGGTCTTTAACACTTGCATTCTCAATTATCCATTTTACAGCATCCGTGTAAGGAAGGATAGCAGGGCGCACAGCAATAGCATGAATTTGGGAATCCCTAATTCTCTCATACACTGGTCTATCGTTCTCAATATGAGAAAGGTCGTCATTATAAAAAATGGCGTATATTTTCAACTAATTCATCTGGTATGTCTCAGTGACTCGCTCAGTGGTGTCGGAGAGCAAACCAAAATTAGGGTCTTTGGTCAGGGGATCTCTGAGTGGCGTTTTAGAACATGTACCTCTCAACATGGCGAAAGAACTTGCAATTTCTGATCAATAAGAAAATTAAAATCAAAATCAATCCAAAAATAGCAAAATTGCAAACTAGCAGTGTAAGGATGACAGTAAGCTTACCCGAAATAGCAAACACACGGAAAAAACGACACCTGATACGCAATCCATCGTAAAAACAACAGTGCGACGGAGTAATTCTTCAAAAGTAAAATGGTAAAAATAAAATAGGAAAAAACCTATTTATTGAATTCACCGGATTAAAAACAACCGTGCGATCAGAACAAATGAACAGTCGAGATTAACCGAAGCGGGGTGCGGGATCGGGTTCATATCTTATTTCGTAATTTTATTTAAGAATCCTGAAACCCGAAACCTGAAAGTGTCGGGTTGCAGGTTTCGGGATTGTAAGAAAACAAAAGGGCAAAATGAATTCCTGAAAGCCGAAACCCGAAAGTGTCGGGTTGCAGGTTTCGAGAATGTAAAAATAAAATCGTAATCGAAAAACTTTTCCCGAAAGCCGCAACCCGAAAATGTCAAATTGCGGATTTCAGGAACACGCAACAATATCAAATTTAAAAAAAGAAATTCTCGAAAGCCGAAAGCCGCAATTGTGGGTTTCGGGTTTTGGGTTTCAGTACAAAACTTCCCGAAATTATTTACAAAGAAAATCCCACAACCTGCAACTGTCGGGTTGCGGGTTTCGGGATGATGAAAACCAAAAACTTGAAAAGTGAAATCCCGCAACTCGCAACTATCGGGTTGTTGGTTTCGGGAAGCCTAAACTCAATAACAAAACAAACAAATCCTGCAATCTGCAACTGTCGGGTTGCGGGTTTTGGGTTGCCTAAATGTCGGTTTTCGGGTTGATGGGAGCAAAGACAAAACACTCAAAATTTGATGATTTTAACAAACCAGATGGTTAGGGATCGTCCAAACTAGAGGAAACACGCAGGACAAAGTATGGGTGCAATATCTAAGCACATCAAAACCAAAGATTCAAATTCACAATGAAATTCACCCAAATACCTTTGTGTTTATTGAAAGACGGGGCTCCCGTGCTTCAACTAAGCATGGGATCTATTGTGGCCACAACATACCCTTAATTCATTTAAATCTTGGTGTAATTGATCTTTGGGGTTTTCATTCGGTTCATTATGCGTTCCAATGTTGTATTTTGATGGTCCGGTTTCATTGGTTTCATCTGATAGTTCAGGTGTGTTTGTTATCTTGTTAGGTGTAGTTAATCTGCAATGAATTTTTTTGGTTTTTTAATGGATTGTAAATTTTTTTTAAAATTAAAATTGAAATGGAAAACAAAAAAAAACAAAAATAACAAGAAATACATGGTTCGTTGAGGACCTACCTGGAGGAACCGTCGGCAAGGTAGTGGAGGTTCGAATTGGTGGCGTTGAGGAGGCCTTTGGGTGCTCCATGACGGTGAGGTTCTTGATTGGCCTTTGTGCGCTCGTGGGTTTGTTGAAAATGACAAACCCGTGCTCTGTTTTTTTGTGTGTATGCATTAATAACACATGCGCGCACCTTTTGTCCACATCGACTCAACGGCATGGACGTTCAGCATTGTCGAAGCAGTGATGTGTGCGCGTGTTTGGACGCGTGTGCACGTCACTGTTTTTTTCCATTCACGAGCTCCTATTGCGCCCTTTTTGGGTACCGTCTTAGAGCGGGTACCCCTTGCATTTTTGCCTATTAGTGTGCACACAAATCCAAGTATTATTTATGCATCTAACAAAAAATTTCTTCGATAATTTTTTCATCTTCCAATCAAACCTTTTTTTTTTTTAATCCGTCAATCAACTATTTTGAGTCCTATTTGGCCTCATCCTAAGCTAAGGAAAAACTATATAACATGATGTCCCAAAGTTTTTTAAGTGCCTGCATATTGCATTTGATTCACTTTTGGATTAATGTTGGCATTAGCTTAGCATTATTTTGAACATTTAATGTTTTCTCTAACTTTTTTCCTTACTTTCAATGCTACGGAAGATTATGCACTCTTATTCTTCAGCTATTGGCATGTTGGCCATGTGTGGTTGTTGCATGCTTTCCATGTGGTTGTTGCATGTTGTCCATATGTGCATGCATCCCCAATTCCTAACACAATTGTTCTAGCCATAACACCTCTCAAGGAATGCAGCAACACCCCCTAGCTCAATGATTTTCAGGTCTCCTTTCAACTCCTCATAAGATGCAGGTTCTGTCTGAACCCATCCCATGTTGCATTCTTTGCATCGATCCTTGCTGTAATTTTCAACTCCTCATAAGATGCAGGTTCCGTTTGAACCCATCCCATGTTGCATTCTTTGCATCGATCCTTGCTGCAATTGCATGTGTATCCATTGTATTCCAAGAATACCAACCTTCTACATGCGTTCCAAGGTGATCTTTCCATGACCTACCATTATTATTCCTAGTGACTCAGAATTGGTTTGCATGATGCCAACCCTATTTGTTGATGAGATGATAACAGTGGAATTATATGCCCTCGTGCAAATATACGAATACAAAACTAAAAATCCAGATGGGCATATTGCTATGCAAGACGAAGATGAAAAGAAAATGCAAAAAGTCAGCGTTTTTAAGATGCAATTGTAGATTTGAATGCAAAAAGTCAGCGTTTTTAAGATGCAATTGTGGATTTGAAGGCAAAAAATATTTTGCAATAAAGTTAAAAAGACAAAAGACCGAAGGAAGACATACTTGTAAGGAAGCCTCATCCTCTTCTTTTTTCGCACATATTGACTCTGAGATCTTTTTTACAGTCCGAAGGCACAATGAAACAATCTACGGATGTATGCCAAAAAAAGGATTTCTCACTTGAAGCTATGCCTAACGCGGCCATGATGAATTTACATTTTCCCGTCAGCCTTTTCTTGCCAAAGCTTTCCCGATTCCTAAAGGTTTCCAATAATAACCAACTAGTGTTGAGATTCCACCTCAAGAGCAACTGAAACCGTGGCCATGCAACTGTTTCTTTGTAACGAGCTGTAGCTTGAGTAACAAGTTCTGCACCTGAAAATAGAAGTGTGAAACTGAAGTTGAATGGGGAGTTTTGATGACCCATAGTACTTTCACACTAGAAAAACAATTTGTTAGTTTGTTTTCCAACTCGACCGTCTGACCAATTCTCTGCCAACTCTTAAGGAACCCAAAGACTAGACAACTAAAATCCTGAGGATTCTATAGTTAGAAGAATTGTGACAGCACTAACATGATCATTTGAATCTATAGCCAACCGTTATAATAGACTCGACCAATCTTCATTTATGTCATTTACTAAACTATGATATTATGTTCGTATCCGCTCTGTTTCTTCAAAGGTCTTCTCTTCCCTTCCTATTATGAAACCCTTCTCTTGTAATGAAGGTTATCCGATTGCTAAAGGGACTGATTTATATTCATTTGACTAATTAGTGCTCACAAGTTACTGTTCTCTTATGATAGTGTCAATTGACGTCCTTGTATCGTTCATATCAATTGCAAGTTTCCAGAATCTGTCAGAAGCAAGGCTGCCAATTAACACTATCATCTTCTGGTCCGTCAATTGCAAGTTTCCAGAATCTACAGAAACAAGGTCGCTTTCTCCCCTGCTGCGTTCATCCCCCATATAGGTCATCTTGATGTCACAGAGAAAGGCTTCCATCAGACGCTTGGACGAGCTCAAAATCCATATTAATGTAATTATTTCTAGGTGTTGTCCACATGATCTCTGTTTCGTTTTCCTCTCTATTCTCAGAGTTTGTAACACTTACAATGCTAAAAAGAAAATTCCGGATCAACTTGACTAAATCACACAGAGAAATTGTTGTTAGGGATGAGTAGTGTTGGATAAAATCCGCCTCAGCTAGCTTCTCTTGTGCAAAATGCAGAATAGCAATAAGCAAGAAGCTAACGAAGAGTGCAACTCCGAATAAAAAAAAATCAAACTACCCTTGCATGGATATTCTTTACGATTGCTCAAGAACGTAAGTTTTGGCGTTTAGATTGAGAGTATTGTCTCAAGGCATATTTTGTTCAAAATGATGTATCCCACCCATCTGTTCTCTTTGCATGGACACCGACAGCCACTTGTCTCTATAATGGAGAAGTGCATTGGTCACTTTCCCTAACGTCATGTGGATAGGAAACGTGTAGATGAAGAAGTCTCACTCTTTCAATTTTAACAAGGTTTGCTAGGAAACGTATAGCAGCGAAGACTCACATTTCCTATTTTAAGGATACTTTTTCTCTTTTAACGATGTTTTATGTCTGTTGTTTTGTTTCGAATTGTTTCAAATTGTCCATCCAAAGGATTTAGCATGGATTTTTCTCGTCTTTGTCTTCAACTATATAAGTTTAGACAAATTACAGAATTGGTTCATCATTTGGACGAATAGCCAAAGTCCACGGGTGTCAGAAGTACACCCAGGACATGTACGTGAATTATTGGAGAACGAGCATTAGCAATATCAACGTTACGGTACACAGAACTAGCACGTTGACGCTCCGAATATGACAAGGTTTAGTCAGAACTCCACCTGGTTCTCCATTACATCTGTTAATGTCAAGCTCCACTTTGTCCCAAAACGACATGTATTTAATGCTTAGACAGTTCAAAGAAACGGAGCTCACAATCAAATTTCAGTCAGTTTTTAGTTTAGGAGCTGAGAATCAAATTTCATCAATTATGTTGAGGCCACATGTCGAAAGAATGTCCAGCTATCACTTTTAATCATTTTATAAGAATTCAAATTGGCATATAACCAAAATTGTGCACAAACTTCCTCATAGGAAAAAGAATTAATTTTGCATGGATAGCTACCCATCCAACTATTTAGAGCTGGCCCTTTTGGTTTATTTTATCATCTTTCATCCTTTTCATAGGAAACGTGATCTGGATGCTTTATTTTGGCAATATCATGATGCATCCATTATATTTTAAAATTTGGAGGCCTCTAGGTGGCTTTCATGCTATGGATTATAGCTTGGTTCTCACCCAATCTAAATCCAGTAAAACGAGTAAAGTTGACTTCGAAAGCCGAACCAAACAAGTTGCCTCCTACTTGCGCTTGCATATGCAAGATTCAAACGATGCCACCTACTTAGCAATAGTCTTTTGCAATAAAGATTATTTTTATTTATGGTTATTATATGCTAAGTTGTCCACCCAATTTGAAATATTCATTTTCAATAAATATTCTTTTTATTTATAGTTATTATATGCTAAATTGTAGGTTTTGTTGAATGGATGTAAATTTGACATGTTAGACTTGAAAATTTCATCTTAATGGAGCTAAACGTTGACTTGGAAAACATGTTTTCATCCAACGGATCATAAATCTTACTTGGTGGAGTGTGTAGTTACAATCCAATGGATGCAAAAATTGTTTAGAAAGACATGCAGTTTTCTTCTGACGGATGCAAGACATGTAGGTTGCAATCAAGATGCAAAAAAAATTATTTTCCAATGGATACAAAAGTTTACTAGATAAACATGTAGTTTTGGAAAAAGTTGACTAGGTGGATATTGTTGGAATATTCTCACCATCATCATTTGTATTTGCATGCATTGCATGCATACTGCATGCATCCAACCATCAATATGGTAGCCTCCCAGCACCTAGTCCTTATGTTTGAGCCCCTTGGAGCCTGTTTCTGCTCAGTATTATCCCTCCTAGCCACTGATGCGCCCTTGTTTTAATCACTGGAGTACAAGGGCTCCCTCTTCCACTGATTTAGGATATCTATCAGTGAGTTCCATGATTTGAGGATTAGTTCCTTGATTCGAGGACTGATTACTCAGTTAACTGACAGTAGCTCTTAGCTGGATTGCTACAAAGACTAGAGTAGCTCTACTTGAACACTGACAGCTATTATGCGCCCTCCTTGGAGTCTCCTTCCCTAGATTTGTGCTTGCATGCATCAGTCATACTCAGTTAGACTTAGGTTGACTGATCTTTGACTATTGTTGGTTACTACAGCTGATTGGGAGATGGTTCCAATGCAGACTAAGCCATGCCTTGAGGAGAATACGAATTACCTTGGATGATATTGAATTCATTCTATTGTATTTTCATATTTTTTCTAGCTTACAGCTGATGAATGTATCAACGGCAGGTTCTCACATCTTTTGAGTTTCATGTGTGAATTTTCATCATCTTCTGTCTATTCTTCTCTGGAATTAACTGAGTGAAATTGTGAGGTTTATTCAAGCTAAAGTGATCTCCACCTGTGGAATTTCATATGGTATCAGATCTTGTTACAGCTTTTCAAGTTGAGCAGTAGCAACAGTTTATTGAGCAACTGTTTTTCAGTAGGGCACCAGAAGCCTCTGGATTTCCATAGAAAATCCTAGTGCTATTGCCTTCAATTCACTAGAGGAATCCAATGAGGTCTAGCCAGGTGTGAAGGATCCAAATAAAAGTGACCACTGTCCTAAAGTAGTGCTCTTTAGATTCTACAACAAACCTCCAACCAAATTTCATTGTTTTTGTAGGTTTATTCCAACTTCAAAAGTGCATTCAGTAGCTACTAAAGATCTCTCTCTGATTCCAAAACTCGCCTCCTTCAACTATTTTGAATGGAAAGGAAAGATAGAGATCTTCATGCTCAGCAAGAAGTCTCTCTGGAGTGTTACATGGGACAACACTCGAACCTACAGGTGTTATAGAGAAATCCAAATATCTTGATAAACTTGATGAAGCAGTTGGATTGCTACTCCTTATTATTTTTGATGATCTACACTTTCATTTCACTAGTCTCAAAACTCCCAAGGAGGTTTGGACAAAGCTCGAATCATTATTTGGAAAAAATGATGATTTGAGAGGGAATCAATTGGAGAATGAGTTAATCTCCCTAAGCTCCATCCATTTCGATTCTATCAATGAGTTCTTCACAAGGTTCAAAAACTTGGTTGCATAGCTGAAGCAATATGGAATTGAGAAAGAAGACAAGTAGCTTATCCTTGCCATTCTATCAGAATTGGGTGCATGTTACTCAGTTTTTGTCTCCACCTTCCAATCAGCGAAGTTATCCATTCCAAATTGGAAAACGCCCACTCTTGAAGCCTTCATCTAGTGTTACACAGAAATATTCTACCCTATGAGCATCAGCATTCTTTGGCCTGTAGGATCCATTTCAGTGGCTCAGATCCATTTTCATCCTTTAGTGATACCAGTTTATCCTATTTTGTTCCTACCCACATGTTGCACAACTATAGCATGCATACTCGCGAGTTGCATCCCTATAGCCCGCGAGTATCAAGTAAAATGGTAAAAACCACTATTTTATTACTTTTTACTCCCAAAAAGCGGTCATTGGGTGACCTTTGGCTCTCCATCTTCCCGAGTAACATATCGATGAGTCCTTTTACCTACCTTTGAGAGGACTATATATTGAGTACATATGGCTTATGGACGGGAGGAAGAAGAGAAGAGTAAAGGCACTCTAGTGGATTTTTTCCCTATCTTGAGTCTGCACTCATTGATCCTTGTAGTTGTGAACCAGTTATGTTCACCTTCCAAACTCCTTTCTAGTTTGAGTTTTCCATTCATGGAGGATTGAAGTGGTGGAGACACAAGTGGATTGATCTAGATCTTGGTTCAGATTGGTTGCCGGCAAGAGGTCATATCACTTTGTACTTCTTATTGTTCATTAATAGAAATACTCATATTCTTGTCCATTCATGGTGTGAATGTCATTTATTATACATTGGGTTGCATTTGCTTATGATATTATGGACCTTTGTTATTGATGATGTTAATGTTATTTATATATCACATGTACTTGTTAGATATTGGTTGTCGAGACTAGTTTGTAGATTACAAGTGCTTGGATGTGCGCGGATTGAAAGCTCCAACGGGGATCTACATCAAACGTTGGATCGAGGTTGGTTCATTTCTTCATTGTTTTAACATTGTCATTTATAATAGCATTGTTTTGAGAATTGAGTAGATTTCTGGTAGTCATCTGTCTGTTGTGGTATTCCCAAGCCATAGTGAGTTTTCTCCAATACAGAAATGACGATTCCACTGGGGAAAACATCCATGTTTGGGAAATGTTTTGAGCATTAGTCCATATTTAGAGTTGATGTTTATCAAAGCTCTGTGCCACTAATTGGCCGTTAAGACACACTGTAGAAAACTTGCTTTTTCTGAGCCTCTGGACTCTCTGTTTGACCATTTCCTGTTACTCACCCACGGGCTAGCTTAGCTCTGTCCGCGTCGACCCGCCTCTGTTTACTCTACTGCTCATGGGTACTCGCAGGATTTCCTTCGACAGTAGCATGTAACTCCGACTTTTGTTGGTTTATGGCTATTGGTTGTTGCTGGGTGAATTTGGTTGATTCCTGAGTCTTTGTTGGCCTTTTTCTTGACTGTTTCATGCCTTGGTTGTGACCAGATCTCTTCGTTTCTCTTAGTTGAGTCTTCTTGGTTTTTTCCTATTGAGCTCATTCCTTTGGCTGAGTCTTGCTGTTTAGGATTTGCTGGGTTGTCTTAGTGATCTTCTCGGCACTTTAATGACTGAATAGTAGGATTTTGCTTGCATTTTTTCATTCCATATATATTGAAAAAAAATATATATATATTCATTTTTTTTTTCATTTTCCTTTCTGTTTATAAGAGTAAATACACAAATATTTTATTTCCATGTACTGCATTTTGCATTGAGTGCTTGTTGCCTTCATTTTAAGTTCTGCTTGTGCATTGAAAAGAGAAAAGTTTTCATATTTATTTCGGAATTGTTGGTTGATTTTGCATATTAGTGACATTGTTTTATTGGATAGATGAGTCTAGGATTGGACGATGTTGCATACTATTGAGTCTACACATCACTAGTTTCACGACCATATCCCTTGAGTAATCACAACCATAAAATTAATGCTTAATCATAAAATTGATTAGACTTATTTTATTTATAGGCTACACCAACTAGCATAGATTTAGAGTCTTGGAATAAATCATTGTGAGTTAACAATCCAAGACTACTGAATGAAACATTATGTGTCTGACCAGGGAATAGAGGAATCCATGGTATAGATCGGTGTTCTCAGAAAAGCTCTACTCAAACCAGACTTAAGCACGAGGTCATGGGAGGTTGGTTGAGGACATATCCCTCTGATACCGGCTGAATGTGGGAGATATATCTAGGATTTGTTCGTATCTGGGGGTACCGGAGGTTCGTCCTCTTGTGCTTCGGGCTTAGCTACCCTGCCCATACGACGGGTCCCACCTGCAACTGTCCCCCTGAGCATTGGTTATATTGCGGTAGACATAGTTGCCTTACCTAGGTACCACACAGGGTACTTGCAGTGGTTATGTTGTTTGTGTCCTGAGTCAGATAGGGATTGGACAGCATAGTTGTGTTCATGCAGTGGACTTGACCCTGTCAACACAGTGAAGCCTGGGTGTCTCTATAACTCATTTTGTTACCTCCGACTATAGTTTGGGAGTCTCAAGCCTCTCCTAGGATAGACATACCAACTCTAGTGTCGGGAGCTCATTTAGCCACTCTGTCTGTCTGCTCTTGGTTGTAGATTCTCTAGGTGTGTGCTTTTGAGTTACTGTTTTTTGATCGATAGTTGGCCTTTAGGAGACATTGTGTCTCTCTCCGGAGAGAACGTGGCACGGAGCCCTACACTCCGTCAGTCCTGTCATTTGGATGGTTTAAAGCTAGCTCTGGTTACACAACACATTATTAGAGGACGCCAGAGGGCTCCCTCTGAGTCTTCAGATTCTTACACTACTTATGTTGATGATTACATGGCTACACATCCCGATATCGGGAAAGACCTTTCTACTCCTTCAGGTAGATTTGAACATACTTCCGCTCCCCAGACTCCTCGAGAGGATTGGGGAGTAGATCCACCTACGACTCAACCTGGTTCTATTTGGCCTAATCCACTTGACCGGGATCCGTTTGATCCTTCAAATCTAGATAATTATCTTTAAGGGATGCCCGAATTATTCAAGGAGGAAGAACAGGACAAGCCTTTCATTCCTTCATTTCCATGCAATTCTAGATATAGGAGACGTGAGACTCATGATGATTCTGGCCCTATGGTCAACCCCACTGCACTCTCTTTTGGTATGCCTAGTCACAATACTATCGAACCTTCCACTATAGTTGGTACTCATGCTGGCACTAATCAAAGTGTTGGCCATACTCTACCCACTGAGGGCAATACCCTAGCTAGGGGCACTACATTCTCCACCCACTCACATAGTATGGGGACTGGTCAAATTCCTAACCATGCTAATGTTGGAACGCGACCACCTCCTAGGAATACCCAACCTAGTCGGAATGTTGTCCGAAACACGACTTGCCATCCACCACCTAATACACATGTCACTACTCGTCAACCTAGGACCACTTTCACACATGATACCGTTCCTCCCAACCACGAGGGTGGATACATACCGCATAATTTTGCGTCCACTGCCACCACTAGTAATAGTAATGTAGGGGGTGGAAATATTTCCTATCCACATGGACATCACACCACCAACCCTGCTACTGGTCACACCCATATTGGACCTAGGAATACTTCTCATGTTTATGGTCATCACACGACTGCTCAAGCTAATCCTAATATTGGGGGTGGGAACATACCATACCATTACAGTCAATACAACAGGGTTCCCGCTATGAATAGTATATATGTGCCCCATACCCATGGTGGCAACCCTTACTACAACAGAGTCGGTCCTGGCCACCAGTATCACCCACCACCCCAATATGGTGCTCAAAATGCACATATACCTGCTTACTCTCAAATCGGTCAGGCGGGGCGAGGTTATCCATATTATGGCCATGGGCAAGCTTATGGGCCGTCAGGTCCTCAGTATCAGTAGTTTAACCCTCATGGTCAAGCTTTTGGTCCATCGTATAACACAGTTCTGTTCAATCAACCTTTTATGGGAGCTTATAATCAAGCTTTGTAGCCATAGCTCCCGTTCCTTGCACGCTTGAATCTCCCGGAGCTTTCGAAGCTCACGAATGATCCAGTGTGTCACGACCCTACTTGGTCCCCGGTCCCTACCAATCTCCCTTCGGACATTCCAAAGTTTGAGGGGAAAGGTGGTGAGGACCCGGGAGATCATGTCACGACATTTCACTTGTGGTGCTCCTCCAACTCTTTGAATTATGATTCCATTCGATTACGACTATTTCAACGCACCCTCACAGGGGTAGCCGCGAAGTGGTATGTGGAGTTGCCCGGAAACACCTATAGGGGATTTAACGAGATTGCTTTGGTTTTCTTAGATCATTTCGAGTTGTCGATTCGTTATGATACTGGTACTGAATTGTTGTCCACCTTCCGTCAAAATAAGGCCACACATATTTTTGACCACATTCAAGAGTGGCGTCGGTGGAAGAGATTAGTGAAAGCCAACATTCGTCCAGAGTTCCTATTGGAATGGTTCCTCAAGTCTTTACTCCCATATATTGCTGTTGATGTTTTGATGTCCGGCATTATGACTGAGGAAGAAGCTATCTTGAAAGTCCAGTAGTTCGATTTACTATATTCTCAGTCTGGCATTTTGTATGACATTATTCCTAATGCACCAAGAACAAGACATCAGCCCACGTCAGTTCTTGGACCACATGTCAATGGCAAACCAGTCTGCTCCCGGACAGGTTCACACCTTTTCCACTTCCACTCCGTCGTCTGATGTACACAATGTGCAATCAACAAAACCGTCGAGTAACCAGCAACCTAGTGGTAAGAAAAAGGGGAGAAATAATCGTAGGGGTGGAAACAATGGAAGTAACAACAATAGCAATCGTAATACTCCTCGTAAAGAGAATGAAAACCCTCCTCGGGAAGGCAGTAATGCTGGCGAGGATCGTAAACCTAGGCGTAAGGTGAAATTCCCTTGCAAGCTTTATGGGGAGGATCATCTTACTCACTTATGTCCTCGTATTGAAGAAGCATCGAAGCATTTGGCACAAAGCCTAGCTTTGTTGAAGGATCCCCTACCTCATCACCAAAACATGGCTTTGCATGATCCCACCACTGGTTATGGTACTAATGAAACGACAACATCTTCTTCGAATACTAGTGGTTATGGATGTGTGAATATGGTTTAGTTGGAGGTTTGTGTTGCTACTCGTCAACGTGATTATGGTGCACCACAACAGAATTTTGGGAATGAGCCTCCCCCTCCTCTTGATAATTCCTTGCATATCGAGAAGCCTTCTATTATGCCACGGATACCGAAACGTGTTCTCAAGCACTCCATGCATAATCCTAATGCTCGAGCCGCCCAGAACTAGTCCATCGTAGAAGATTTGGGCCAAACTCCGTGTGCCATGTCGGCTCTTGAAGTTTTCCAAGCTTGTCCTTCTCAGAAGCATGCCCTTTTGAGTGCGTTAGGAGTTCAGGATGGAGGGAGTCCTAGTGTTATCAAGTTCAACACTATTGATGTCCAACCTCGCTTGCATTACCACATGGCTTTTCAAATCTAGGTGGTCTTCCTTAAGAGCTTCTTCAAACGTACTATGGTTGACGAAGGTGCTTCTGCGTCGGTAATGTCATTGAATTGTTGGAAATCTCTTGGCTCTCTGTAATGTCCCTTGTTAGGAATTTTATTAAAATTGCAATTTTCCACTTTTTTCCCTAGTTCGACCTTTGACTAGTTTTGATCTCTAGTTCCCAAATTTGCCCCGAATGATCCCAAATCTTCTGAGAAGGTATATGAATTATATTAGAACATAAATATGTGTTTCAGGGATGCCTTTGGACCTTTAAAATACTTCTACAAATCCTCTTTCAATTCTGATCAATGAAGGTAACTTTACTATTGATTTCCCTTTGACTAGTATTGGTCTCTAGGTCTCAAATTGACTCCAAATGCCTTCAAATATTCAAGGAAGGTGTATGAATGATATTAGAACTTGAATATGATTTTTATGGATGAAATATGGCCACCAAAATACCTCTTCAAACTCTCTTAAGATTCTGGACCAATTATGCAATTTTACTAGTAATTTGGGGTTGAAATCCCCCTAGGGTAAGTACTGAAAATGGCTTCCCAAATGCCTCCAAACCCACTCAAATTTATGAAAAGAGGTATGTAATGTGTTAAGTATGTTATTAAAGTATCATATTAACCATTAATGGATTGTTACAACTGTTCTCACCCTCTCCCATTCAACTACAAAAATCCCCAATTCGACCCTTGGGGAAATGGCACTATTTCACCTCCCAATACAACTAAACTGAGTAAAAATGCTTCAAATGCTCAAGTACAGTACATGAAACTTGTATAAGACATCCATGGCAGTATATTGATCACAAATATATCAGATAATAATCCATTCATTTGAAATCATCAGCATTACATTGATTCACAACAAGGTAGTGGGGAAATGGCACTGTTCTTTCATTAAAATTGAGATTTATACATTTCTACTTTGAATTTCAACCTGAAACTTTCTGGAGATGAATAAAAGAGTATTTAATTCATATTAAAAAATAAATGGTGCATTATAATATCCCTCCAAAGAGTACAATAGCTCACCAAAAACGCCCTCCCTCAAGGATCAAGAATATGCCATCAAAACTGGAAATGGTTGAAGGAATGAGCTGCAATAGAAGAAACCATGAGCTTCCCTGTAGATTACACCTGCAAATAAAAACTCCATTAAAGCTCCAAATGAAAGGTCTAAATGGCCTTTCCAATTACCAACTTGGATGGGAATCTTTCACCCTCGAAATTGGCTAAGGCAAGAAACTAGTCATCCACTAGCTCTCCCTCTTCAAAAATGCAATTGCAAATTCTACAAATGATCAAAATCTGGTTTCATTCTTTTTTATTGACATTTATAAAGTTCTAATGGCCTCCATGGGTCGAATTCCTTCCAAGAGACTCATGCCAACTCAACTTGGGAAGAGATTCCAAAGAACGCCACTTGTACAACAATTCTTAGTCTCCCACTTCCACCATATCACATGTGGAAGCATCTTAGCTGCCCTAACACCCTTGAGCGTCCTCTTGGAGTCTATTTTTAGCCCTGACATGTCATATATGTCATATGTCAGCCTTCAGGTCTGATTTGTGTCGTAGGTGTCATAGCATCTTCATCATTGTTGTCATAGAGCTAGGGAATCTAGCCCAAGTGTCTCACTAGCTCCAAATTGCCTCTTCCTCTTCCATGGGAGTTACTCTTCCTCTATATTTCGACCTTGGATGATTCATGCCATGAATAATACCTTTTGGACTCCCCCAAGTATGTTACCATTCACCTTGAATTCGAATTGGTGAGAGAATGATGCCAAGTGTAGTGGGGAAATCTAGCCATATGTGGGTCCCATTTCCTCCATGTGTCTTCATGATCAAATGCCACTTTGATTTTCAATTGTATATATTTATTTAGGTCGTTTATTAAATATTTATTCCATTCTAATGTTCAAACATCATTTATTATCCCCATTATTCCAAATCCCAAAGCTTCCACCCCAAACCTAGGAAACTAGTAATTTTTCTCCTTGGCAATTATTTGAACTTTAGCATCAATTTGACAAACTCTACTGAATAGGGACAATGTGATTAGGCCATTGTGACCCAATGCCGAATTTGTTACATTACACTCTCCTCCCCTACTCGCATTTAGAACTACACTCACTGCATTTAACGATAGATCTTTTACGCCGCATGGAATTATCCCTTCCCTTGTTGTCTCCTTGGGAGGTACGTGCCTATTGAAGTCGAAGTGGTTGATGCGCCCATAGACTACAACCTTTTACTGGGTCGAAACTGGATGTATGCTATGAAGGCTGTCGCGTCTACTATATTTCGAGGTATTTTCTTTTCCCATGAAGGCAAGATTGTGATGATTGATCAGCTGGATTATGTTGGCACTCCTTTCACAGCATCTACGAGATCAGTAGTCCTGCAAGTTTATGATTCTCAGTCGGCAACTGGGAACATAGGTGTTGGAATGTACCCCTCGTTGATGGGAACTTTTAACCATGCCGCACCTGTGAATTTTATTGGAACCATTTCCGATAGTGCGCCTCCTCCTTCGAATAATATGTTATTCCAGACCTCTTATTTAAATGATCCGTGGACTTTACCATCCACGAGTTTCATGTCTGGAGACATTGCGCATGTCGAGATGTCTATGCCTTTATCTGTAGCGGAGCTCACTTACGATCATATCCAACAAACCACTGCAGATCTGGATCTCTCTTCTTCCCAGACAGTTGAAGAAGATCCCATTACGCTGCCAGTTTTGGAAGCCAACCTATCTTGTTCACATGATTTCCTCGATGGTATCCTACCTTCAAATGGAGTTCTTTTTGAGGCCATGGGTGGTGATGACAAGACGTGGGGGGATCTTTATCACAAATCTCATTCCCCTCCTCCCCTTGATCTTATTGAACAAGATGGGCGTATAATACAACCTGCCATCCATCTGAATTTGGATCCATTCACTGTCTCGTCCAACCCTGATTTGACGTTTGAGTCTAATGAGTCTTTGAGCTCTCCTATAGATCCACAAATTGGTGATCCTGATGAGTTCGATTCTACTTCTAGAATTTTCAACTCCTGTGATGATGAATTTGCCACTGCAGATTCCTTCACATCCTTAAGCTTTGCTCTTCATTTTGAAGATGATCATTTTGATCCCTCAGGTATTGGTACTATGGCACCTTCAGTGGTTAGCTCTACCTACGTTATGTCTGAGGTTAACAATAGTGAAGTTTAAAATGTTTCTACCGCAGTTACTTGTATCGGATTTTTCTTTACGTATGTTTTAGAAATGATCTTGATACTTATGTTTCTTGGAGACAAGATTCTTAGCTGGACATATACTTGTTTACTGGTCCTTTTCGACATTTGTTTCGGCCATGGTAGGAATATTCGGAACCTTGCATATAGGTTTAGGCCTCCCCATTGTTATGATGCATTTGAACCTATTACTATCCGAATTCGCAGACACCCCCTGAGTGTCCTTATCTTGCTCATGTTCCTTGCATTATGCATAGCTTTGTCCCATGTGGTTGGACCTAGTCTCACATATCCCTGACACTCGTCTGCTCTCATTATGAGCATTCTTCCATATCTCCTTTGAGCTCATTAAAAAAAGTAAGGAGGTCACGAGTTTACTTTTTCGAGCTTGTTAAACCTTTACGGAAAAGATTTTTATAAAGTCTTTTTTAAGCCCTTGTTAGACTTTTTCAAAATCAAACAAGATTGCTGAGTATACTTGTCATTTTAGACTCGTTAAAGGATTTGAAGCGACATTCACTTAGGTATAAGTTTACCCCTTTTCCGGACCTTTGTGCATTAATTACGAAAAATGTATACTCTAGTCATACGTGACTAGAAGATTTCTTCTCTCATTGTTTTACACTTTTTCGGGTGAGGAGACTAACTTTACGAAAAAGGACTTCTCAGTTATATCATGTTGTGATTGTATTGCACCATCCTGCTTGCCGCTTGAGCCTTGTGCCGGCTCCCGCTTACTCAGTTGATAGCCTGGTGCCTGAGCACTTTTCCTTGTCGAGCCCTGCAGAGCTTATATATTTTCCCTTCACAATTTGATGACCCTTTGACCCTGAGGGAACACACCCCCGAGTGTCCACATCCTGCACGCACTTCCTTGCATTGAGCATAGGTATGTTCCACTGCTTGGGACTAGTCTGCTATCTATTTGACACTCGTTCCCTCACTTGTCATACTATAAGCAATTTTATTCTTTTTCAAGCTTTTCCAAAATATGAAAAAGACAAAAAATCAAATATTCCAAAAAGCTGGACGGGATTATGGTCATTATTTCTTGTTGGCAACTGTTGTGTCGCCTTTGAACAGAGCATTCATTCCACTCCTTACATTATGAGTCAGGACTATAGTTGGGCCATAGGAGCTGTACTTGTTTCTCAGTTTTCTCCACCGATTGGTTAAGATTCCGGTCATTATGGAGCCCTCTGTAATGCCTCCTGCATTGCATAGTTTATGTCAAGTCTACGCTGCCTAAGTCTATCCATCTGCTCATGCTCTTGTTCAAAGGAAGTCCTAAAACCAGTGTCAGCCACTCCTCAGATATCTTGACTATTGCATGTCGGCCATCCTTATTGAGTTAGTCCGTCTCACCGGAGATCTTCCAAATCTTTCAGCATTGCTGGTACCTCATGCTCGTTGATGGGGGATGCCTTAATGCCCTCCTTCCAGCGAGTCTCATTGCATCGACCTCAACTCATTTATTGCGGGACTTGAGGCTTAGAGTTCGGTTGAGTACCTTGAAACTTGCAGTCATTAGTGGCAGGTTCTCTCGCCACCGACAGTTTTGGGAATACATCAATGTCCCCTGATCGATGGATTCATCCTAGTGTTCGACTTCAACCCATTTATCCACACTCTGATGATTGTGCTCTGTGCCTTGATTCCCATTTTCATTATCAGTGGGTCATCTCGCATCTGTTAACGGTATACATCAATGACCGGTAATCAGACGATGTCTCATCAGGTTCGACCCCAACTCCTTTATTCACTTGATTGGACTTGCACCATCGAAGACTTGTGTAGAAGACCCCAGGTGATTGTGGCATTCAGTATGCTACATATGACTTTGACTTTACATCTAAGATATCACCTCTCAGATTTCAGTAGTTTGTACCTCCAATTTGCACCAGTTGTCTTCTTTTCGGTAGAAGACCATATCTTACTGTAGAGGGATCATGGCTATGATCACTTATGACATGTATCTACTTATGTACTGCCTATTCATGGCCATTGTATCAAATTGTTGTACTATACCGACATGTATTCAGAGTTACTATTGTATTATGACGAGTGATCCGTTCTTTCAACTTGTGTCTCCATCACTCCACTTCTGAGTTTTATAATGTATTTTGGCCATCGTAGCACATTTCAGTCTCTGACCTCACACATTAGGGGGCATCTGTTACACAGAAATCTTCCACCCTGTGAGCATCAACATTCTTTGGCCTGTAGGATCCATTTCAGTGACTCAGATCCATTTTCATCCTTCAGTGCTACTAGTTTATCTTATTTTTGTTCCTACCCGCATGTTGCATCACTATAGCATGCGTAACCGCGAGTTGCATCCCTATAGCCCGCAGGTATCAAGTAAAATGGTAAAAACCACTATTTTATTACTTTTTACTCCCAAAAAGCGGTCATTGGGTGACCTTTGGCTCTCCATCTACCCGAGTAACGTATCGATGAGTCCTTTCACCTACCTTTGAGGGTACTATATATTGAGTACATATGGCTTATGGACGGGAGTAAGAAGAGAGGAGTAAAGGCACTCTAGTGGATTTTTTCCCTATCTTGAGTCTGCACTCATTGATCCTTGTAGTTGTGAACCAGTTATGTTCACCTTCCAAACTCCTTTCTAGTTTGAGTTTGCCATTCATGGAGGATTGAAGTGGTGGGGGCACAAGTGGATTGATCTAGATCTTGGTTCAGATTGGTTGCTGGCAAGAGGTCATATCACTTTGTATTTCTTCTTGTTCATTAATAGAAATACTCATATTCTCGTCCATTCATGGTATGAATGTCATTTATTATACATTGGGTTGCATTTGCTTATGATATTATGGACCATTGTTATTGATGATGTGAATGTTATTTATATATCACATGTACTTGTTATATATTGGTTGTCGAGACTAATCTGCAGATTATAAGTGCTTGGATGTGCGCGGATGGAAAGATCCAACGGGGATCTACATCGAACATTGGATCGAGGTTGGTTACATTTCTCCATTGTTTAACATTGTCATTTATAATAGCATTGTTTTGAGAATTGAGTAGATTTCTGGTAGTCATCTTACTGTAGAGGGATCATGGCTATGATCACTTATGACATATATCTACCTATGTACTGCCTATTCATGGCCATGGTATCAGATTGTTGTACTATATCGACATGTATTCAGAGATACTATTGTATTATGACGTGTGATCCGTTCTTTCCGCTTGCATCTCCATCACTCCACTTCTGAGTTTTATAATGTATTTCGGCCATCATAGCACATTTCAGTCTCTGACCTCACACATTAGGGGGCATCTATTACACAGAAATCTTCCACCCTGTGAGCATCAACATTCTTTGGCCTGTAGGATCCATTTCAGTGACTCGGATCCATTTTCATCATTCAGTGATACCAGTTTATCCTATTTTTGTTCCTACCAGCATGTTGCATCACTATAGCATGCGTACCCACGAGTTGCATCCCTATAGCCTGCAGGTATCAAGTAAAATGGTAAAAACCACTATTTTATTACTTTTTACTCACAAAAAGCGGTCATTGGGTGACCTTTTGCTCTCCATCTTCCCGAGTAACGTCTCAGTGAGTCCTTTCACCTACCTTTGAGAGGACTATATATTGAGTACATATGGCTTATGGATGGGAGGAAGAAGAGAAGAGTAAAGGCACTCTAGTGGATTTTTTCCCTATCTTGAGTCTGCACTCATTGATCCTTGTAGTTGTGAACCAGTTATGTTCACCTTCCAAACTCCTTTCTAGTTTGAGTTTGCCATTCATGGAGGATTGAAGTTGTGGAGGCACAAGTGGATTGATCTAGATCCTGGTTCAGATTGGTTGCTGGCAAGAGGTCGTATCACTTTGTACTTCTTGTTCATTAATAGAAATACTCATATTCTCGTCCATTCATGGTGTGAATGTCATTTATTATACATTGGGTTGCATTTGCTTATGATATTATGGACCATTGTTATTGATGATGTTAATGTTATTTATATATCACATGTACTTGTTAGATATTGGTTGTCAAGACTAATTTGCAGATTACAAGTGCTTGGATGTGCGCGGATTGAAAGCTCCAACTGGGATCTACATCAAACGTTGGATCAAGGTTGGTTACATTTCTCCATTGTTTTAACATTGTCATTTATAATAGCATTGTTTTGAGAATTGAGTAGATTTCTGGTAGTCATCTGTCTGTTGTGGTATTCCCAAGCCATAGTGAGTTTTCTCCAATACATCCAGTCTCTCACAAAAGAGAAAGACAAACTAGTGCAAATGGGAGTGATCAAACCAAGGATGGATTCAACTCTTCATGTAGTTGTAGAAGGGAAGAATGTGAATGGTAGAGGGAAGCATAAAGGTAAAGAAAATAAGTCGAATAAGCAGAAGCCAAGAGATCCTTCCAATCAGTCAGAAGGGGCTTCGAATTCTAAGAGAGGAAAGCAAGGTCAAAAGGGGAAGACCAAATGTCCCTACTGTAACATAGGGCTTAATCCTAAGAGTGCTTGCATGAAGAATACCATAGATCTAATGGCCCAACTAATTGAGAAAAACAACCTCCCAGTACCTGCAGGTGCTAGAAGGAAAGAAGCTGACCCCAGATATGACGACAAGGAGAGGTGCCATGCACTCATTGCTGGTACTTCAAATGATTCCTCCTTCATCGTTGATTCTGGAGCATCCAGGAACATGTCTGCTTACAAGAATCTCTTCTCTGATTTTGAATCTACAGTTGGACCTTCATTATTGAGGGGAAATGATTCAGAAGCCTCCTTTGAGGGGTTGGAAGGATAAATCTAGAGCATGGGTACTTCAATGATGTACTCTATGTCCCTACTCTTGCAACAAATATTCTTTATGTCTACCAAATGACCCATACAGGAGTACCCAAGAAGGTCATCTTCACTCCTAATGAGGTTGAAATACAAGAGATCTCAACTGGAAATATCATTGCAAAAGGCATTGATGATCATCATTCGAAACTCTATTAGTTTTCTCACTTCCTAACTTACTCAAAACGGAGTGCACTTCTCACACATGAAAATGAAGAGAGAAAACTTTGGCATGAGAGGTTTGGGCACCTCAACTACAAGTATTTGCAAGACATGCACAATCAGAAAATGGTTGAAGGACTACCCAACATCAAATTTGCTAAAGGAACCTATAAAGGTTGCTTGATTGGCAAGCATCATGAGCATATGTTTGAGAAAGGGAAGGCAAGGAGAGGCTCATCACCTCTTGAACTAATTCACAGTAACATTTCAAGAAGGAAAAAAGAGTGAATGCTAGATCTAGATCCACAAGAACCTAAAGATATAGCACCTGAAGATCCAACTCCTCTTCCTAGATAGGGTGCCACCACTCTTGAATCTGTCGGTGATCTTGTTGGAGATCCACTAGATCTAAGAAGAACCATATCTGATTTTCAGAATGGAAGGTTTGCACTTTCTCACATAGATCCATTTCTTGCCGATAGATGATTTGTCGGTGAAGAAGTTCACTTACCTCCGATCCCTTCTTGGGGTGGGTGATGCACATGGTTGATTAGCTTTTTACATTCTATCTTGAGGGGGAGCTTTCTTCCCACAGGGTTTTCCCTCTTTCCTCGCATTTTTATTTAGATTGTTGTATGGGGTGACCTTTGGTCTCAGTTACAAGGCACATATTTTTTAAGTTATATTTCCTCATAGTCCGACTTACGGGGGGTGTTGGAATATTCTCACCATCATCATTTGTATTTTCATGCATTGCATGCATTGAGCCATCAATATGGAATCCTCCCAACACCTAGTCCTTATTTTTGAGTCCCTTGTAGCCTGTTTGTGCTCAATATTATCCCTCCTAGCCACTGATGCACCCTTGTTTTCATCACTGGAGTACAAGTGCGCCCTCTTCCACTGATTTAGGAGATCTATCAGTCAGTTCAATGATTTGAGGATCAGTTCCTTGATTTGAGGATTGATTACTTAGTTAACTGACTGTAGCTCTTAGATTGACTACTACAGAGACTAGAGTAGCTCTACTTGACCACTAACAACTAGTTTGCAGCCTCCTTGGAGTCTCCTTCCCTAGATTTGTGCTCGCATGCATCAGTCATACTCAGTTAGACTCAGTTTGATAGATATTTGACTATCGATGGCCACTACACCTGATTGGGAGATGGTTCCAATGTAGACCAAGCCATGCCTTGACGAGAATTCAAATCACCTTGGACAATATCGAATTCATTCTATTGTATTTTCATATTTTTTCCAGCTTATAGTTGATGAATGTATCAACATCAGTTTCTCACATCTTTTGAGTTTCATGTGTGAATTTTGATCATCTTCTGTCTATTCTTCTCTGCAATTAATTGAGTGAAATTGCAAGTTTTGTTAAAGCTAAAGTGATCTCGACCTGTGGAAATTCACAGATATATAGTTTTTATGCAATGGAAGCAAAAGTCGATTTGGAAGACATGCTTTCATCCAATATATGCAAAATCTAACTTGACAAACATAGCAAGTTATAGATCTATTGCTCGAGGATCTACATAGCAAGATATCGATCTATTTTTGAAGGATTTGCAAATATATCTTTTTGTACAACTAGATATGCATCTTTGTCTACAACCGGGAACATTACAACCATAGCCGTTGTTAGCACCTAGTTTTTTTGCATAACGGGTAAGGTTAAATTGAGGAACATCCTGAAAGATTTCTTGAAAGTAGCTTGAGATCTCCTTTATTTTTCATGGCTAAGGGTTAAAGGTGTGATAAAAATGGCTTAGGGGTGTTATGCATGGGAAAGCTTGAGAAATTTGCAAAGGAAAGGATTAAAATGCAATTAGAATGACCCAAAAAGGAACAAAAAAGACCCCAAGACTATAGTCTGAAGCCAAATTAGTGCAAAGGTTAACCATCACATAGGTTTCCACCATTGGATGGGCATGAAGGGGAGATCAACGACACTCGTTGATCATCACATGGCCAAAGCGCACAGGGAATGATAATAAAAGGTGGTGGCAATGGATAAAATCGATGGACAGGTGTCGAGCTGAGAGCGTGTCGCAAATGGCATGAGTAGTATGCAAAACCACTTCCGATGCATGCGACACCACTAAGGCGGGAGATGGCATGCTAACGATCAATGGATGAGATTCATTGTTAGATATATGATGGTTCAAGACCGGGGTTTTCGTTCTCCTATCAAGTCTCCTTAGATCAACGGTTCAAGTTGTAAAAGGGATAAAATCGACAGCGATGGGAGCTAGAAGTGTGCGGGTGATAGTGGTGAGGACCCCACTAGCCGGAAGTGACCCAATGGGTAAGCATGTTGCAATTCCCTGCCATGGATGCATAGCTTGATAATATCGACGGTCCTCGTTGATTGTCGCATTGGCGATATGTGCACTAGATAAAGAAGAGGGTGGTTGCGATGAAGGAAACTGCTCAACAGGTGTCAGCACCAGAACCCGTCGCGAGGACGATAAGCGGTAATAAAAACCGGCTTGGGGGGATGCGACACCACTTTGTTAGTGTATGATGCTAAGAAATGGATAGTGGATATCATAGCGGGAGGGACAATCCTACGGTGGATTGAAAGGGGTTTTCAAATCAATGGTTAAAGTGGGGACCAAATCTAACGGCCGAGATGAACGCACAAGAATAAAAACGGATGAGAAAGGGATATAGCTAGCAAAGAAGATCGGAAGATAAGTGAATAGGCTTATATATATAACTATTGGCATGTGAGGTTGACATTTGTTCCTCGGACCTGTCATGATCAGATGCTTCTGGATGTGCAGAAGATGAAGATGATGACAAGAGGGGTTTTGCTGAGAGCTTTCAGTGACAGGTAAGGCCTTTTAACCACTGTTTTTTGCAAATCTAAGCTTGTTTTTAACCATAAGATGGAGGAAGAACCAGTTTCTAGTGTTCTAGGGTTAAAGTTGCCCTAGAAGATAGGGACGTTGATGTATTCGACACAGACATTTGGCTCCCTGTCCATGAGATTAAGAAAAGATTAAAGGTTTTGCTTGAGCAGGGTCTGGATGTACATAGGGTTTTTCAGTTGTTTTTTCTTCTTCTTCTGCCTCGACCAAGTAATGTCGTTCCCTGCGTTCGTGTCGTGGTGTTCATCAAATTACTCAAAACCTTAGCGTGTAATCATGAATTCCCAAAAGTCCAAAATTGTTTGTAAAGTAGAGCCCGCAGTCGTCCGAAGTTCTTTTGCAATTCCTGAGTCACAGACCCTCGAGTCTGAGAATTTTTCTGAGGAGTCAGTCGTCGCCCTATTCTGTCAAATTTCCCCTGAAAACCGTCAAGCTTTTTAAGTTACTTGTCTCAAGCTCGACTTAGAAGTCGCAGAAACCCCTAACCCTTTGGATGTCATCCTTTTTAATGATAGTACCCAATTGGTCCTCTCTTTAGTAGCTCAATTCCTAGGTTTAGATAGAGACCTATGGGTAACAAAAGTACAGTTAAGTCTGTTGTTCAGGATTAGCATTAGTTTGTCTGAAGCCGAAAATGAGTTGGTTCTGTCACTCAAGTTTTAGGATTTTTTGGTAGAGAGAATCCATGTGTAGTTGAGAAGATTTCCCAATACTAGACACTTTAGGTTTCAGGCACAGTTGTTGAAGATGGTTATGTCCAGCTATGTGGAAGATTTGCAGTTTTCACAGTTACTTAGCAAAGACGTTTTAGAAGATAATGTCTTTAATTACTTGAATTATATCTTGTCTGTTGTCTATAAAGTCATTTTTGGGGAAGAATTACCCAGAGTTTTGCCGGAGATGGAATCTATGATGAAATTAAAAAATGAGTTGGTGGTAGGAGATTGGTTTTTATTGAAGGATGCTACAATGATTAGGTTATATGGTTTCCTGCGTGAACCTTATATTTTACCTGCTTTCTTGACTTTGAGGGTTTTCGCCCTCGAGTTCGTCAGGTAGAAGTTAATTCTAGAAGATGAGCAGTTCTTGAAATTCAAAAAGGGCTCTGATGTAAAGTACCCGTGGAGAGTAGGTCCATTTATTGTAAAGAGCAAAGAAGCTCTGGTGGATGTGGAGAAATTGTTGGAGGCTATGGAATTCAAGAAAGATGTTGCAATTGCGTATGACCCCTTGCATATTATTTCCATAAGGAAGAAGAATTGTAACCTAAAGGATTTTGAACACCAAGAGACAAAGGGATTGTTGAAAGGGCGAAACTTATCTCGTTACGATCCTGAAGAAGAGGAAGCTATAAATTCGCAAGGAGGAGATCTAGTTTTACCAGATGTGACGATGTAGAACAGTTGCTAGACACGTTGGATATGGAGAGTAAAAGAGATTTATAGGAAGTCGTGGATGTAGATGTGGAAGAAGGGAATGATGAAAAAAGGCTTAAAGTGGAGATACAAGATGAATTGGTTGTTTCAGCGGGAAGTGGAGGAGGTGAGAAAGAGGAGCCTTCGGCTCCAGAAATACAAATTCCAGAAGTACAAATTCAAGAATACAAATTTCAGGAAGTCAAAGAGAGTGGGGATGTGAATAGATTCCACTCCGGACTGGACATGTACAGTCATTATGGGAAAAATAAGCAGGCCTATGCCCAAAGGATTTTTAATTTAATGCCAACAGTCAGAAATTTGTCAAATTCGGAGGCTTCTTTGATGTCCAGTAGGGATTTGAAAGAGAACACCTTAAATTTGGCAATATCCACAGAAGAGAAAATGACCAAGGTGAAAATCAATTGGAAAAAGATACCAGTGCCGGATAAAATCGAGTTTCATAGACAAATCGGAGAAGTAATATATGATGACTTTGTCGAAGCAACATTGAAAGGTGATAAACTAGAAATCCTTGTGAATAATTGGAAGGCCAATTAAAGCAAGAAAAATTGGAGAATAAGGCACTCCAACAGCACGTGAAAAAGTTGCAGTTTGATTTTGTTGAAAATGATGGTGGGGGGAAAGCCTGCAAGCAGTTATTGATAGAAAATGATAACTTGATCCATAAGCTGTAGAAGAGGGCAAAGGTTCCAAATATACAATTTATTTAGGCCCCAAAGGAAACAAAGCTTGAAAAAGAGAAGGAAACTTTGGCTGAGGAAGTCACTAACAACAAAGCGAAATTATTAAAATTTGCTGAGAAAGAAGACAGTTGAAAGAAAGAAAGAACAAGCTTGGAGAATTAGATCAATGATTTAAAGAGTAACTTGTCAAGTTTGATAGTGCATCAAACATGAGTGAGTCAAATTGGAAATGGAGAGGGTGTTGACAGCCTTTTGAAGGCTATGTCCCAGGTCAGCTTAAAGGATGGTGAAATTAAAGAGTTGAAAGAAAGAGCTCAAATATTGGAAGAAGAAAACAAGAAAAAGGATGAAGAAGCAAAATCCTTGCAGGATAAATACAAGGCATTAACTGAAACTAATAAAAAGCTTACTCATCAAGTTGTGTGGCAAGTGGCTATGTAGGGATGCAAGCATGTGGTGTGGGACCCGATTATTAAGGAAGCTGAAGAGTTTAGACCTTATTTGGACTATATGAGATTAAAAGAGAAAAAAATTAAAGATGCCCTTAAAAGTTGCACTGCTATGAGAGAAGATCCAAAGAAGAAGTCTAAGGAAACAACTCAGAATGTGATGTCCTTCCTAAGGAGCTTGATAGAAGAAGATCTAGTGGCCTTAGATATTAGGGAGAGGATAACAGCAATTCCTGCCGCCAGAAGAGTATTGGGAAAGCACGCACAAGTCAAAGTTGTGGATGCCAGAGCCGAGGCAATGGGGAAACAGGTGACAGGGTTCAAGGGGTAGTTGAAAGTGTTGATCAAAAAGGGTTTTCCATCATTCTGGGATGAAAACCAGGATTTGATTTCCTAAATTGCATATAAAAAAATGTTATTTGCCATAACGATGGATCATGCAAAGTTTCAGCATCTGAACCATCTACTCACAAGGAAGATCCTAATTGAGAAAATTGTGGATGACTTTGAAATATTGCATAGGTTGGTCACTATCGGTGAAAGGATTCCACCAATTTCCTTTGCAGATCACATTGAGATGAGGGTTATAGTGAAAGAAATGGTAAACTATGACCTTCCATCGGCCGCACTATGGACCAACATGGAAAGATATGGGATAGTGAAGTACACCCTTCGTACTCCAAATTAGCTGTTGAAATCTTATCTCAAGTTAAAGACTTTTGAATTATTTTATTTTAAAAAGAAATTTGTAATATTTTTTATGACTTCGGCTCCAGCTGGAGCGGTTACATTCCTATCTTTTATCTTTTTATTTTTAAAGTGAAATGTCATGTGGTAAAAGGTACTGGTGAATGTGAAAAGACAGTTAAGCCAACCCTACCTATTTTTGTCTTGTAGTGGTAGTGGCAAATACTTTATGATGCGGTGTCTTTATGTTATAACTGTTTTATGGTCCAAATGAGTCAAGCCATAGGCTCTAGGTATCTATAAATAGTATATAAATTGAATGAAGAAGGGCTGAAAATTTTGGAACTTAGCATATTGCTCTGTGTTGCGCATTTTGAATTGTGTTAATAAAGTTGACAGATCCGAGCAAGCGTTTTTCAGGGATTCATGTGTGATCGGTCTTGTAGTCCGTTTCTTCTCTTTCCCCATGTGATATGTGTTTCCTTTCATTTTTAATCCATTATGTAATGCCCTTTCATGCTTGGTTCAGTGTAGCGCTTGAATAGAATTCATAATTTGTATGCTCTATTTCTTGCCATACCAAGTATTCCACAATTATTTTCTACTAAAATCAATATAGAATTCATGTTTCCATGCTTTATATTGGTGGACTGTTTCATCTTTCTTCTAAATCACCCAACTAAAAGCTCTTTGTCTGTGAGCTGGTGGCTACCTTGCCCCTGTGTGAATGTATTTGCAAATCATTTGTCAACGATATTTGTGTGTTGTTTAATTTGACTCCATTGCCCAATAGAGATCCCCACTGCTTTCGACCATACATATTAAAACAAATCTGTCCTAACAGAAGTCTGACCTTCTGAGAATGTGTTTGATTGAATATTTTGAGAGATGAAGGTTGTTGTGTTTGTTCATTGCTGACAACTTTGAGTATTTTTAGTCTTTCATAGATTTGTAGAGAGAGCCCTCTTTGTTGTTGATGGGTCAGTAGCACAAGCTAAAGTGGTTAGTGGTTACCCTTATTCTACCTCTCCACAACCTTGGGTTACGTTTTGGTTGTTAACAAATTGGTACCATTGCTGAGGAAAGAGTATTCTATCATCCCTTGGAGAACGAAAAGAAGATTGAGTTTCAGAGAAGGAGAAATTTCTGTGGGCAAATAGAGATTTCCATATTTTTGAGAAGGTTGTGCGTTTTTTCCCTAGTGACTCCACTCATTGAGATTTGTATTCAAGGAAGACCAGCAAGCCAGAGTCCATTTCTAAAGATGTTTCAAAAGGAATCATGGCCCCTAAAAAGATCCATACCAGAGGTAACTCTTTGTTTGAAATTCTGTTAGGAGTGGATAATCCAGAAATTTTGCTTAGACATAAGACCAGAAAGGATAAGGCTAGTGATTCTAGCAGTGAAAGAATTGCGTCTAAAGAAGAATCATTTGTTTTTCATGAGTTAAATATAGAGATAGACATTGGAAGTCCTTTGCCAACAAAAAAATCTGAATCATACCTAAATCTAGGTGAAGAAAGTCTGAATACTCCTGATTCATATCTGTCAGATCCCGTATGGTGTGGGTTGTAGAATACCATCAAACTTGAAAGAAATAAGCCTTGTTTTCAGATCCATCGATCCCATACCATAAATCTTGCAAATAACCTTGCTCATAATATTCTCCAGAATACCCATACCCTTGTGTAAAATCCACCAATATCCATGGCTGCCTGATTTTCCCTTTTAGCTCTACAGGTTTTCCCACATGACCTTCCCCAGAACTATTCCCAAAGGATCATCTCCTATGATGGAGAGGGAGAATTTTCGGCCAAGCATCATGTAGATAGATTTGAGGATTTTGCTGATTTGGAGGAAGTGGACTATGATGATGCAAAGATTAGGCTCTTTGCCCAGAGTTTGTTTGGAGAACCTAAGAAATGGTTCAGGGAGCTGCCAAATGCTTCTATCTATGATTTTTCATCCTTTAAAGCATTGTTATTAGAAAGGTAGGACACAATAAGGAGTCACTCACTAGTTCTCTCCCAATATAACCATTTGAAGAAAGGGGGTTTTGAGTTCGTCCATGAATTTTCTACTAGGTTTATGAAGGCATACAACTCTATCCCAGATGATGTGAGGCCCTTGGTAGGTGTTGCAAAGCTCCTTTATGCAGATGCCTTTGAAGGAGATTTCTCATGCACATTGAGAGAAAGGAAGTCACCCACCTTGCCTTCTATGTTGAAAGACATCATAGAGGTGGAAGAAAACATGATGGATTCAGGAAAGATGAAAGGTAAAGTAAAAACAGATAAGAAGAAAATAGAAATGCATACCTCTACTTCCACCTCCTCCTCCTCTACCAATGATGCTAAGTTTGAGACAATGATGAAAACTATGGAAAAGCTGATGGATAGGTTATCCTTGGATAATAAGCCTCTTGGTAGGGAGCAGCCTGAAAACCAAATAATAAATCCTAACTTTAGGAGGCCACCCCCTCAAAGAAATCAGAGGAACCCTGATGAGAAACAGATAAGGCCTCCTTTACCTGAAAATCTAGTTGATCAAGAAGGGCCTGAAGATCCCACAAATGTGTTAGAAAAACAAGATCACAGAGCAATAACAATAAAAAAAAATGTAAATATAATCACACATACACATTACAAGAGAGACACAGATATATCGTGGTTCACCCAAATGGGCTACGTCCACATTGAAGTTGCCAGTCCTTATTATTATACCTTCCAGCAAAGTGAAGGGATACAACCTGCAGCACAACTGCTACACTTCCTCTTCACTATCTCATAGACTCTCTTATGATATCATAGATATTTACAATGCATAATAACTAATACATCAACCCTAGCTGTATTACAATATCTTTCTTTTATAGGGAAAATACAATTGGAAAATACCATGGGATACCCAAAACCATGTGCCCGATAACTGTTGGCAAAAACAACCCCAAGGTTGGGGAATGAGTGTACAGTCCTCTAAGGTGCATGGCTAAGACAATATCATCTATGAGACTGGAAGATCTGGCTCCACAACCAACAATCTCCCACTTGGAGATTGATCACAACAACTCCACCTCTGCTGTACTTGCTGGACCTTGGACTTGGAAACTTTCTTAGCTTCACCTTCATGCTAGAAGGCCAATTGAAACCGAGCAAGAACTCAGTTTCTCTCTGGTCACTACCTTTGTGAACATGTCTGCAGGATTCTAGCTAGTATGTATCTTTTCCAGCTTCAACAGTTCATCTTCCAGAACAGAGCATATGAAATGGTACTTGAGCTGTATATGCTTAGTCCTAGAATGGAATGCTGAGTTCTTTGCAAGATGAATGGCACTCTGGCTATCACTATACAACCTGCTATCCTTCTGCTTCTTACCCACTTCCTCCATAAACCTATGCAACCAAGTAATCTCTTTACTAGCCTCTGTAACAACAACATACTCTGCTTCCATTGTTGAAAGTGCAACAACCTTTTGCAATCTCGAAATCCAACTTACTACTGTTCCACCTACAGTAAACACATACCCTATGGTGCTCCTCCTGCTATCCTTATCACCTGCCATATCTACATCAACATATCCCTGTAGAACAGTGTCTGAACCTCCAAAAAATAATTCCTGAGTGGTAGTACCTCTTAAATACGTGAGAATCCAATGTACTACCTTCCAATGTTCTTTACCTGGATTGTTCATATATCTGCTCACAACTCCCACTGCTTGTGCAATATCTTGTCTTCTGCACACCATGGCATTCATCAAGCTACCAACTGCTAATTGATAGGGAATCTTGGACATGTAATATGTCTCTTCCTGTGTCTTGGGACACATTTCCTTACTTAGACTGAAATGGCTGGCCAAAGGTGTACTAACTGGTTTTGCATTATGCAATCTGAACCTCTCCAACACCTTTTGTATGTACTCACTCTGAGACAATGTCAATTTGCGATTTTTCATGTCTCTCGTTATTCTCATACCAAGGATTTGCTTTGCAGCACGCAAATCCTTCATCGCAAATGAATTAGCTAACTTCCTTTTGAGCACATTTATATCATGCATGTTAGACCCTGAAACAAGCATGCCATCCACATACAATAACAAGATAATATAACTTCCATTATCTAGCCTCTTGAAATAAACACAGTGGTCAGAATGACATCTACTACAACCTTGTTCTGTCATAAACATGTCAAATTTTAAATACCACTGCCTTGGAGCTTGCTTCAAGCCATACAAACTCTTTTTCAACCTGCATACCAATTTTTCCTTACCTTTGACCTCATACCCTTGTGGTTGCTGCATATATATCTCTTCCTCCAAATCCCCATGGAGAAAGGCTGTTTTTACATCTAACTATTCAAGATGCAAATCTTCTACTGCCACTAGACTTAAGATAGTCCTAATTGAATTCATCTTAGCAATAAGAGAAATTATTTCATCAAAATCTATACCTTTTATTTTTGCAAACCCCTTTACAACAAGTCTGGCCTTGTACCGCTTCTTACCTCCTTCTTCTTCCTTCAACCTTTAAATCCATTTGTTCTGCAATGCTCTTTTACCAGCAGACGAATGAACCAAATCCCAAGTTTGGTTTCCTACCAATGAGTCCATCTCCTCATTCATGCCTTGATCCCACTTCTTTCTAGTTTCCACCTGCATTGCTTCTTCATAACACTCTAGTTCACCAGCATCAGTCATCAATAAATAATACATTGAAGGAGAGTATCGTTCAGTGAGTCTACTTAACTTGGTAGATCTTCTTGCAGTTGCAAGAGTTTCAGGTACTTGCTACTGTTCTTTATTTTTTGGCACCTTTGGAACTTCATTTTCTTTAATTTCATCAAGTACTGTGTACTTTGTGTTTTCCTTTTCCTATTTCTTTCCCTGCAATTGATCTTTATACATGACCTTTTCATTGAATATCACATCTCTACTCCTAACGATTTTGTGATTTTCATAATCCCATAAGCGATAACCAAAATCATCAACCCCATATCCAATAAAGGTACATTTCTTGGATTTAGCTTCAAGCTTTGTTCTATTAACTTTATCAATATGGACAAATGCTTCACAACCAAACGTTCTCAGAAATGAGTAGTTTACCTTTTTACCTGTCCATGCCTCCTCTGGAATACCACCATCCAAAGAACTTGAAGGTCCTTTGTTTATTAAATAAAAAATAGTATTTATAACATCTTCCCAAAACTGTAAGGGAAACCCTGCATGCAATCTCATGCACCTTGCACACTCCATGATCATCCTGTTCATTCTTTTAGACACACCATTTTCTTTTGGTGTTCCTGAGACTGTCTTCTCTCTACGAATCCCATGATATGAATAGTAATTATCAAACTCCTTGCCGCAGTACTCACATCCATTATCAGATCTGAGACACTTCAACCTTTTTTCTGTCTCATTCTGAACCAAAGCTTTCCACTTATTAAAAGTAGCAAACACATCAGATTTCTGTCTAATGCAATACACCCAATTTTTCCTAGTTGCATCATCAATAAATGTAACATAATAATGAGAGCCACCAAGAGATTGTATCTGATCCAGTCCCCATACATCTGTATGCACAAGCTCTAACTTTTCATTCTTCTTCTGTTTCCCAACCTTGAGAAATCTGACTCTCTTTTGTTTTCCATAAACAAAGTTCTCACAGAATTCCAAACTTATCTGCTTCAAATCTGGCAGCAACTTCCTTGAGTGGAGAATATGCATCCACTTCTCACTCATGTGGCCAATCCTATGATGCCACAATGTTGTATCTATTCTTGTGGAAGCTAAAAAGATAGAATGGTCAGTATTATGAGGACATAAATACAATGTACCTACCCTGTCTCCTTTTGCTATCACCATTGATCCTTTAGTAATCTTCCACCACTTTTCTCCAAATGTAGATAGAAAGCCACCATATCCCAACTGCCCTGTTGAGATCAGATTTCTTTTCATAGCAGGAATATGCCTTACATCTTTCAACAACCAATCAGTTCCATTCTTAACTTTTATCCGTACCTTACCCATTCCAACAATTTTACATGGCTCATCATCACCCAACAAAACATGTCCAAAATCGCCTAGAACATAATCATGAAATTATTTCCTATGGGGAGTAGCATGACATGAAGCCCCTGAATCTACTGCCCAATAATCACTAGTATTATCTAATGCAAGAATCAAAGCATCTTGTAACACATCACCTGCTACATTTTCTTCCTAGGTAGTTTCCTGCCGTGCATCTCCTTTCTTCTTTAGAGATATGCAATATTTCTTCAGATGTCCTTTATTTCCATAGTTCCAACACTCTATCTTTCCCAATCTAGACTTGGATCTACCTATTTTATACTTGCTACGATTACCTTGGCTCTTTCCTCTCTCCTTTTGTCTTCCTTTGCTCTCCATGGTCAACGCATTACCTGATGTTTCACCTGTGCTTTTTCTTCGCATTTCCTTGCTAAGAATAACACCAATAACATCATCAAATTTCAAGGTGTTTGAACTAGAGACAGAGTTACTTATGGCCATGACCAAGCTATTCCAGCGTTCTGGCAATGAAAACAATATTAGAAGAGCCCTAACCTCATCATCAAAGTTCACACTTACAGAACTTAGTTGATTTGTAACCGCATTAAACTCATTTAAATGATCAGTAACAGATCCACATTCAGACATCTTCATATTAAATAAACACTTCATTAGAAATACCATGTTGGAGGTCGAGGGTTTTTCATACAGCTTACCCAGTGCACTCATCAAACCCTCCATTGTCATTTCTTTTGAGATATTGAAATCCACCGACGAAGCCAGGCTCAGCTATATTGTTCCCAGAGCCTTTCTGTCAAGAAACTCCCATTCTTCATCCTTCATGGCTGCTGGATGCTTTGCTCTTCCTCCCAACTGTAGGAATAGATCCTTCTATTACATATAGTCCTCCATTTGCATCTTCCATAACTAGAAGTTTTAGCCATTAAACATCTCGACCTTAAACTTTCCTTCTTCCGTCATTGCTCCCACTCGAACCAATTGTTAGAAAAAAAGGATCACAAAGCAATAACAATAAATAGAAATGAAAATATAATCACACATACACATTACAAGAGAGACACAAATATATCGTGGTTCACCCAAATGGGCTATGTCCACACTGAAGTTTCCAGTGCTTATTATTATACCGTCCAACAAAGTGAATGGATACAACCTGCAGCACAACCGCTACACTTCCTCTTCACTGTCTCACGGTCTCTCTTCCAATCTCAGAGATATTTACAATGCATAATACCTAATACATCAACCCTATCCGTATTACAATGTCTTTCATTTATAGGGGAAATACAATGGGAAAATACCATGGGATACCCAAAACTATGGGCCTGAAAACTGTTGGCGAAAACAACCACAAACAAGAAGGTTGGGGAATGAGTGTATAGTCCTCTAAGGTGCATGGGTGAGACAATATCATCTATGAGACTGGAAGATCTGACTCCACAACCAACAAGATGATCATATTCACCACTTTGATAGACTAGACCATGAAGTATTTTTGACCGAAAGGGAGCAAGCTTTCTTCACCAAGGAAATCACCAACCAAATTCCTGAGCTAGATTCTGAGCAGTACCAAATGGGTTACCAAAATGCTATAGATGACATTCAAAGGAAGCTAAAGTTAAGGAATTGGGATGTAGCAATAAACAAAGGCCATCCTGGCAAAAATCTGTTAGGATATCTCATCATTTAGTTATGTACTTTGCATGCATGCATTTCAGTCACCAGTTTGATGCCTCCAGCACCTGGTCCTTAATCTGCCAGCACGCGAGATCTTCCTTCCACTCATTTTTAGCCCTCCTAGTGCTTAGTGTGCCCAACATGCACCTACAACTTGAGAGGGGATCCTTTTATCACCTACCACTCCAGTTCACTTCAGTTAGCTAGTTGTCCTTCCTTGATTTAAGCCTAGAGAGACTCCTAACTATTGTTACCACTCCGATGGACCTCCAGTGAGACTAGACTACCTATTCTGACTCCATTTAGCTCCTCATGCACCCTCCACTGAGCCTCCTTCTCTACATTAGTGCCATATCCATTAGTTACACTTATTACACTCAGTTAGTCTCAGCTTGACACTTGGATGACAGTTACTTGTGCATTGATGACCACCACTGATTGATGATGAGGACTCCTAGTTGGATCCAAGCTATTCCATGTAGTATATTCGAATGACCTCCTTGGCTAATTCGAATTGCATTCATTGTGACAGTATTGTATTGTAATTCTACTATTCTGAGTTATAGAGCACTGATGCATCTCTCTTGCACAATTTTTACTCCAATTTGTTTTACATCATTGTGATTGATTTACTTGTTCAATAGATATGCAGTGACTAATTTTACATGGTATCAGAGCCATCGTAGGGATAATATTTCTCTTCTGCAGGTGTTCTACATGAAGAATTGAGTGAATTTGCTCAAAATACTACACAGCGGCATGCAAAATCTCATGTGCATTCGTCCATGTGCATGCAAAGCTGAAATTTCTCTCCAATCCACTCCAGAAGCCTTGCGTTTTCCACATAATTCCTGGACTTGATACATTGGATCTTCAAGGTTGCTTGATCTCTAATCCCATGTGTGATGCAACTCTAAAAGGGTGGATTGTTCGACCTTACGGCTCTTGTTTTGATTGTGATTTGTAGGTTAATCTTCTCCATCAATTGCATTCGGTATCTCTTGATTTGCAAGTTCTTCACCATCAATTGCACTCGCTATCAGTGATGGATTACTCTTCTTCAAATCCTATGCTAACTCATTTCAATTATTTTGATTGGAAATATGACATGGAGATTATATTGCGCTCAAAAGAGTTCTATAGAGTCACCATGGGCCTCAAATTGGAGCCAAACACATTGCTTGAAAAAACAAAACACTTCAATAAGATTGATGAAGCTTATGGTATTCTTTGCCTCTCTATTTCCAAGTATCTTCATTTCCATCTCAGCGGATTGAACTTTCCAAAAGCAGTATGGGAGCAACTTGACAAACTTTTTGGCAAGCAGGATGAGCTTAGAGCTTTTCAATTGGAAAATGAATTGATTTCTCTTAGTCCTGATAATTTCGAGACCATCAATGGGTTTTTCACAAGATTCAAGCATTTGGATTTGCAATTGATGAACCGTGGAGTTGTCAAAGAGGATAAACAATTGATCCTCTCCATTCTTTCAAATCTTGCTAAATATTTCTCGGTATTTGTCTCTACTTTCAATTCCGGTCGGCTAACTACCCTGAATTGGAAGATGCCTACCTTGAATGCATTCATTGAGTCCATTACCAAAGAGCATGATAAGCTAATTCAAATGGGGTCCATAAGATCCAAAGATTCATTTTTGTTTGTTGGAGGATCCAAGAATTCGAATGGCAAAGGGAAGCAAAAGAAAGAGAAACCTAAATTCGAACCTTCCAAGCAAAGAGAGAAAAGCAAACCATCGGATGCACCATCCGGTTCAAGGAACAAGCAAAAGGGTAAAGAGGGTAAAGAAAAATCTAAATGTTCATATTGCAGCCATGGATTTCATCCTGAAAGTTCATGCATGAAGAAAACAATAGATCAAATGGCCCTCCTTTTGGAAAAGAATAATATAACTCTTCCCGACGGTGCACGGAAGAAGGATAGAAATGATGATCATGAAAGAGGTCAAGCACTCATGGAAACTGTTTCGAAACCCACCACTCTACTGATAGATTCTGGTGCTTCAAATCATATGGCTGCACATATTGACTCTTTTTCTTCATTTGATCCAAACAGCTCCATCCCCATCCATTTGGGAGATGACTCAAAAATTTCATCAAAGGGTAAAGGTACCATCCATTTAGAGCATGGCAGTTTTTAGAATGTTCTTTATGTGCCTTCCTTGGCTTCGAATATTCTTTTGGTATATCAAATGACACACACTGGTGCACCGAAGAAATTTCTTTTCAGCCCTAACAAAGTTGAAAATTTTGATATTGAAAGTGGAAAACTTATTGCAGTCGGAAAGGCAAATCATACTGCAAAATACTATGAGTTTTCACACTTTGTGCCACTTGAAAATCCCACTACTCTTCTCACTCATGGCAATGAGGTTAGTAGGATTTGGAATGAAAGGTTTGGACACCTTAATTACAAGTATTTTCTGCTGTTACAAAACAAATCCATGGTTGATGGTCTTCTGCACCTCTATTCCTTGAAGGGAATTTTCCCAGGTTGCATCATTGGGAAGCACCCTGAGCACAAGTTCGACCGCGGAAAAGCTAGCAGAGCTTCTACTATTTTTGGGCTGATACATTCTGATATCAGTGGTCCACTTCCCAATATGTACATTAATGGATCAAGGTATGTTTTGACATTCATTGATGACTTCTCCCGCTTTACTTGGGTCTTCTTTCTCAAACACAAATCAGAAGTGCTTGGAAAATTCAAGGATTTTAAGGCTTCTGTTGAGACTACCACTGAGAGCAAGATCAAAGCTCTTAGATCTAATAATGGTGGAGAATATATCAATACTGAGTTGCTGCAACTTTGTGCCGAAAGAGGAATTCAGATCCAACATACAGTTCCCTACACACCCCAACAGAATGGTGTAGCGGAAAGGAAGAATCGGTCATTGAAAGAGATGGCTACCTGTATGCTTGAGTCAAAAGGTTTGGCTACAAATATTTAGGCTGAAGCCATGAATTTTTCTGCATATATTTAGAACCGAGTTCCACATTCATCCATGAAAGGTAAAACTCCTTTCGAAGCATTCACTGGTCACAAACCGGATGTGTCCAATTTGAGGGTTTTTGGCTCCACTACATGGGCTAGAATTCCTTCTGAAAAGAGAAATTATTTGGATCCACAGAGTACTGAATGCATCCTAATAGGATATGGAGAAGAATCAAAGGCATATAAACTTATGAATATCAGATCCAAAAAGATATTCATAGAGCGAAGTGTGAAGTTTGAAGAACTGCTTCCAGATCTTAAACTAGTCGAGGAAAACACTGCCAATCCGTAGTCTCTACAAGAAGAAGTTTCAAGAGAAGATGAAGAAAGAATTGGATTTGCTATATATGAAATTTTATTAGAATTTTATGGCCATGACATATCAGGTTTAGAATCCGACCATAATGATCCTCCTCAGTTACCAAAGTGGGCCCAAAACACTCTACAATCTGCTGCTCCAAACATTGGAAATCCTACTGATCCAAGGAGAAAAAGAGTAAAATTTCAAAGAGCAGGTATGGATCTTTCTTTTTCTGATCCATTATTATCTTAGAAATGTTATTTGATGATTGGTTCAGATCCCAAATCATACTATCATTCCCACCGAGACCTAAGATGGAAAACCACCATGAATGAAGAGTACAGTTCTCTTCAAAAGAACAATACATGGGAGCTACTTTCTCTTCCACCTGGAAGAAAATTAGTTCAATGTAAGTGGGTCTACCGCATGAAAGTTGATGATGATGTCTATATCAGAAAATACAAAGCTAGGCAGGTGGAAAAAAGTTTCTCCCAAGTCCAAGGAGTGGACTACACTGAGACTTTTGTACCGGTTGCAAAGATGGATTCCATCCACCTAGTTTTGGCTATTTCCGCATCCAAGCACTGGGAAGTGCACCATATGGATGTGAAGAGTGATTTTATACATGGAGATCTCGATGAAGAAGTATATATGAAGCATCTAGAAGGATACATATCAGATCCATCATTAGTTTGCATATTGAAGAAATCTTTGTATGGATTGAAACAGGCCCCAAAAGCTTGGTATGCAAGGATGGACTCCTTCCTTCTTTCTCAGAATTTCAAAAGATGCAAATCTAATTCGAATGTGTATCTATAGCATGTTAGTTTTTCAGAATTTAATTCATTATGATCTAGGATCTTAACTGAAAGAACAACATGTATAGCATATCAAGCATAAGAGACAAGAGACACAAAACATTTCACAGGGGAAATCCAAGAAGGTGAAAAACCCCGCAACTTCCTCCGAGATAGAATAAGAACCAATACAAATATCCCCATGATCAAACGCAAGAGATAGATATCTTCAGCAGCATGATCCTCCTCCACTTGTGCGCATTCCTCCTCTCTCTTACTAATGCGAAGTGAGTGAATAATAGAATGTGTAAAATGAGAGAGGCACACTCTCTATTTATACACTAACTTGACTTGACCTTTACTCAACTAGGTCGGCCTCAACTTAGCCACTTAACATAATGCTGATTGGGCCGGCACCCACTAGGGTGGTCTAATAACCCTTTAATCCACATGACTCATACAGGGCCGACCCCATCAAGGTGGTCTAATAACCCATCAAGTATAAGTTACAACACTTACAATATAACTTGTGACACTTGCAAGTACATGTGACGACACTTACAATAAAGTACAAATACAATATACAAGTGAATATCTTCCGGAGTTACAAATACATCAACACTCCCTCTTAACTAGGAAGGTATTCTCTTGACACAAGTCATCAATACATATAGGCACAAGTCTTCAATTCTGGAGCTGGATCATCATCACTAGATCACGGAGCATCATCATCATCACTACTGCTGTACTCATCATCTCTATCACTGGGATATCTTTGAATTCTTCTCATCATAGGAAGTTTTACAGAGCCAAACCTTTTTCATGCTGGATGTAGGCCCACCACTTGCAGGTCTTCATCAGCACTGGCCATACTGTGGAATCCTCAGGACTTATTACGTGCATCACAAAACCTCGAAAGAGTATCCCAAGATCCTTTATGTGACTAAGAACCACCGACAAGATCTCCCAGGGAGCTATTATTATGGTCACACAGCCCAACCTATCGGATCACCCATGGCGCTATTATATGTGGTCACCAAAAAACCTCAAAAGAGCATCCCAGGACTGATTACGGGCACACAACCCAACCTATCGGATCTACCAAGGTGATATTATATGTGGTCATGGAAAAACCTCGAAAAATAATCCCAGGACTGATTACGAGCACACAGCTCAACCTATCGGATCTCCCAAGATCTTTTACATGCAACTGCACAACCTGTCCACTGCCACAGAGTATCATACTGATACTCGTGATCATACTGATCATGTCATCTCATCGTCCACGAAGCACAACTCAGATGCACATCACACATCATGTACATTCACCGGCATGGGAAGACACACTTCAACCATTCGTGAAAGGCTTAACACTTATATCTACGCCATGAGAAGGCACATTCAACCATGCGAGAATGGAATCGCACTTATATCCATAGCCATGGGAAGACACACTTCAACCATGCTACAAATGGCACAACACTTATATCGCAGCCATGGGAAGACACACTTCAACCATGCTCGAATGGCACAAAACTTATATCGCAACCATGGGAAGACACACTTCAACCATGCTCGAATGGCACCAATGCTTATATCTGCACCATGGGAGGACACACCTAACACCATGTGAGAATGGCTCATGTGCATCTGTGTCTTTGGAACTCATCACACATGATCCAACTGATCATGCAATGCATCCACCTGATACATATCATCACATATGATTGTCCTGATCATCATCATAGCATCGTCCTGATGCATATCATCCAGAGCATCATCCTGACACTCATCACACATGATCATCCTGATCATCGTCACTACATCGTCCTGATGCATATCACCCAGAGCATCGTCCTGATACTCATCACACATGATCATCATCACTACATCATCTTGATGCATATCATCCAGAGCATCGTCCTGATACTCATCACACATGATCATCATGATCATCGTCACTGCATCGTCCTGATGCATGTCATCATACATGATCCAACTGATCATACAAAGCATCCAATTGATGCATATCCAAAGTAGTAACTGGAGCATTGTTCTGATGCTCATCTCACCAAGCTTGGAATGGCTCCTGCAAATGTGTCCATCACTTCTTCTTCGAAGTATCTTCAATCTGAAGAACACCAAGCCTCTCTCTGATGTACTGAAACTTCACTCTGGCTAGTGGTTTCATCAACACATCCACAACCTGCTCATCCGTCACAATATACAGAAGCTTTAATGCTCCTCTCTGCACCATGTCCCTGATATAGTGATATTTGATCTCAATGTGCTTCGACCTATCGTGGAAAACTGGGTTCTCAGACAGCTTCACACAACTCTGGTTGTCACAAAAGATACCAGTAGCCTCCAACGGGAGATCAAATAACTCAGACAGTAGCTTCTGGAGCCATCCTGCCTCACAACTAGCCAAACAAACTGCAACATACTCTGCTTCGGCTGTACTCAGTGCTACGCAGGGCTGTTTCCTACTAAACCAAGAGATCACACCTGATCCCATACTGAAGCAGCACCTAGAAGTGCTCTTCCTATCTGCATCACTGCCTGCCCAATCTGAATCAACATAACCCTGTAGGTTAAACTTTTGATTCGCATCATACTTGAGCCCATAATCAATTGTACCCTTCAGGTACCTCAGAATATGCTTTACAGCAACCAAGTGAACACCTCTGGGGTGCCTTAGGAACTGGCTCAATGTGTTCACCGAAAAGCAAATATCTGGTCTCATGTTCGTTAGGTACATCAAGGACCCAATCATCTGACGATACACAGTGACATCAACCGGATCAAATGAAGCATCACACAAAAGCTTCAGGTTCGATGCCATAGGTGTGGCCATGGCCTTGCAGTCCATCATCCCGAACTTCTTCAAGATCTCTACTGCATACTTTCCTTGTCCAAGGAAGATTCCATCTGCACTCTGCCACACATCCATGCCTAGAAAGTAGTGCATCATCCCAAGTCCTTCATCTTGAACTCGGCAGTAAGCTTGATCTTGTAGATCCACTTGGAAGTCACAACAGATTTCCCTTCTTGTGTCGAGACCACATCCCAGACATCATTCTTCATGATCGACAGATAGTCCTCGATCATGGCATTCTTCCATTACTACATCCCGGATCCTGGGAACTTTAGATTCTTCAATATCTTCAATAGATAGCTTTTATTTGATCTTTGTTGCTGGAACAAATGTTGTAGTCTTTTTTGTAGGTGATGGTACACGGTCTTTCCTACAAGACAAGTCCAATTGCATGATTAGAAACTGCTCATAGTTTTTCAAAAACAAATTCTTATGCATAAAGACATATGCCATACAGTCATGCATCTTGGCCAATGTTTCAATACAACATTTATCCATATTCCGTAACTTTCTAGACGCCTTCCATCTCTACCAGAACATTGTTAAGAGTGTGCACAACTCCCAACATGTCAGCAAAGAGGTTTCATTCTAGATAAGTAGCAATGGAATGTTGTACAGTACCATAGGCCACTTACCCATTATTTGCATATTTAGTAGTATCTTGTTCATTAATGCAACTTTTCTAATATGCATGATACATATCCTAAATCTAGGAACATAAGTATGTATATGACTGGACAACATCATTTAAGTAATCATGTATACAAGAATTGACAATTCAAATACTTATCTTTGTTTGGTTGTAGGGTGGACTCCTTCTTGATTTTTGCTTCCTGAAGTGCTCCCTCTTGATCTTTGCTTCTTTGCAAGAACTTTTGGAGTGTGCTCCCTCTTGATATTTGCTACTTGGATTACCTTTCCTTAAACTTATATCCATCCTGGACCATATGCATGCTTAAGTGTGCACTAGTGTCATCATTGTGTCATCCTCAAGATCTCATACACAATCATACATTCATTAGTATAATCTCAGTACTATAAATCTTAAACATGTATAGTCATGATCATTTCATACATAGGTAATAAGTGTTAGTATTCAAGGTTTCAGGGAAGACTTCTTTTACTCATGCATATTCTTATTTGACCATAGGACACTTCTGGTTAGTCATATCATCAATCAAAGTAAAAAAATATAATATGCATAAACTCTTGATTACTAAAACTTCTAACTTTCAAGAATAATCATTATCAATAATACAAAAGTATAAGATCCTAACACAAGGTAGGATTCTAACTTGATATAGGAAAAACATACATGGTTATCCTGTTTTCTAGTTATGACTAAGATACCCAAACAATGTCTTCTTGTTCTCTTTATTGACTTGTGCTTAGTAACCTGCATAACTCATAAGTTAACCATTGTAGAACCATATTATACATACCTCATAAGTAGAGCTTCTATGTGATCCATGAGTCTTTGTCTTCATGTCACCATGGTCATATGTTCTTGATCTAGAACTTGATTTGTACCTTTCATGTTAGCGGACAACATCCTCATACAATACCACAGTGCATTAGTACAATCATAAGTGTCATAACCCTAATCAATGAATGTCTTCTATCATTCACATGCATTCATACTTTTACTAGGGTGATAAGACAAGTCTAAAATTAATCAGTATTGTACTAACCTCAATAATATGAAGACAAACATATCATAACCTTAATCATGAACATATTTCGAAAACATACCTGTATTTCCTCAAGTCATACCTGTCAAGATTGCTTATAGTCTTCTTTATGTAAGGCCTTAGCCTCATCTCCCTCTGGAACTGGAATCTCTTCACTTATGCAGGTGACCAAATCATATTCTTCTGGTATTAAACCAATCCACTTTGATTTGCTGAGACTCGATCTGGAGCTACATTAGGGTTTGTCAGAGAAACCCTAAAAATTCAAACTTTGAGTTTCAAACTTCTGAAAGGATAGAAATATGCGCCTTGTTGAGCTGGTCAAGCTGGTATACTCAGATTTTTAGATCTGCAAATTTGCCTTTGAAACTTTTGGATTCACTAGACAGGACCCCAAACTAGGGTTTGATAAAGCCCAACCTTCTTCCCAACCGAAAAGGTCAATCCAAATCTCTAAACTTTGATTTTTCTGAGGAGCTTCCAGCCGTGGTCACAGATTTCAAAAATTCCAACTTTTGCAAAAGCCCTAATTTTCCATCTTTTCGATCAAAATCCCGAACTAGGGTTTGATCAAGCCTGACCTTCTGCCCAACCAAAAAATTTGATCTTGGTCTCTAAATTTTGATTTTGATTAGGAGCATCCAGCCGTGGTCTCCGATTCTAAGAATTTCAACTTTCTCCAAAACCCTAATTTCCCACAGCAGTGACGATCCAAGAATGAAGGTGTTCAAAATCCAAATCTGTTTTGACATAAATATGCACCTGATTGCTTCTAGTGTAACTCAGAAATTACAAATGCACAGGTTCTGAAACTTTGGCCTGTGCTAACCTGGCCTGTCATCTTTCCAACCCCATAGGTATGACCTCATTTAGATTCTCTTAGAGAGAGTTATGCCAAGTGTCGCAACGTGACCTGTTTATGGGATAAAACCGGAGAGCAAACTTGTATGGCATGCCATGTGTCACTGGTTCTGTTTCGGCCTCTCAAAAAATTACCTGGAAAGTATAGTCCGTGTCCTACCTGTCACTTTTTACAAAATTTCATTTGGATCTTCCTAGCCCAAGTTGTGACCTTTTTTCCTAGGTCACCTGTTTGTGACTGAGATCTGGAAGAGGTAGAAACCCTATATTGTACTGATCATAAATCACAAATTACAGTGAATTAGAAGTTGTGCTTCAGACACAAGGTACATGGGGATGTTATCTACGAACTGTAAAGGTTTTCGATCCTGAACCTTCGCCAAAATGTATTTATAGTGAAAGTGATACGATGACTGTTTTTTGCTATATCAAGCCCTAGCTTTTGATTTGTCGCAAGTGCAACAAGTCTCATAAATTCCATATCATGCCTTCTTTCAGGATAACTCTGATACCATGTTGTTTTTTCATAATTTAATTCATTTTGATTTAGGATCTTAACTGAAAGAACAACATGTACAGTATATCAAGCATAAGAGACAAGAGACACAAAACATTTCACCGGGGAAAACCAAGAAGGTGAAAAACCCCGCAACTTCCTCAGAGATAGAATAAGCACCAATACAAATATCACCATGATCAAACCCAAGAGATAGATATCTTCAGCAAAATGCTCCTCCTCCACTTGTGCGCTTTCCTCCTCTCTCTCACTAATTAAAGGTGAGTGAACAATAGAATGTGTAAAATGAGAGAGACACACTCTCTATTTATACACTAACTTTCACTTGACCTTTACTCAACTAGGTCGGCCTCAACTTAACCACTTAACATAATGCTGACTGGACGACCCCCACTAGGGTGGTCTAATAACCCTTTCACCCACATGACTCATATAGGGCCGACCCCATCAAGGTGGTCTAATAACCCATCAAGTATAAGTTACGACACTTACATTATAACTTGCGACACTTGCAAGTACACATGACGACACTTCCAATCGGAGGAATAACACATCTCCGTTGGGGATACAATAAAGTACAAATACAATATACAAGTGAATATCATCTGAAGTTACAAATACATCAACACAGCAAGTTAAAGGTAATTTGCTGATTTTTTTTCTTTATGTTGATGATCTTCTCATTACTGGTAGCACCCTCCTTACAATCAACAAGCTAAAAATTGCCTTAAATCTAGCTTTTGACATGAGCGATTTGGGCTTGCTGAAGCAATTTTTGGGCTTGGAGATAGCACAAAAGTTTGATGGGATCACATTATCTCAGCAAAAGTATGCTTTAGACCTTCTATTAAAATTTAATATGGTAGAATGTAAGGCATCTCCATTCCCATTCCTCTCACAAATCAGTCTTGAGGAGGGAAATTCTACACCACTTGCAGATTGCACTATGTATCGACAGTTGATTGGTTCACTAATATACTTGACACACTCAAGGAATAATATTTATTATGCCGTGAGTGTTGTATCAAGGTATATGCAGCAGCCCCATGAGATTCATTGGCGGGCAACCAAAAGGATCTTGCAATATGTGCAAGGTACGAGACATTTTGGCATACACTATGCTGTAGATTATGAGCTAGATTTCATTGGTTTCACTAATTCAGATTGGGCCGGTGATAGCATTGATCGGAAGTCCATTTCTAGATAGGTTTTCATGATTGTCCATGGCCCTATTTTCCAGTCAAGCAAAAAGCAGGCAACCATTGCACTTTCTTCATTAGAGGCAAAGTATCAAGGGGAAGCCAATGCCTGCATTCAGGCAGTTTGGTTGAAGGGTATTCTTTCCGAGTTTGATTTTGGTAGCACTACTTCGACTGTCATATTTTGTGACAATCAAAGTGCTATTCATATCTCCACAGATCCAGTTTAGCGGCAGAGGACCAAGAACGTTGAGATTCATATGCACTACATCCGAGAGCTTGTGCATGATCGCACCATCATTTTGCAATATTTTCCTATTGATGAGCAAATTGCAGACATCTTCACCAAGAGCTTCACTGAGAAGAAGTTCTCTTACTTCCGTTCACTGGTGGGGGTGAGTTCCATCATGGTGGAGACAGATTAGATCCATTTTATGTTTAGCTTGAGGGGGGGCTTTCTTCCCATTGGGTTTTCCCTCTTTCCTCACTTAGCTTATTTTCATCATTATTTGGATTATTGTATTGGGGTGACCTCTGGTCTCAGTAACCAGGGCCGTACATTTTATTTCATACATCATAGTATAGCTTGAGGGGGGGTGTTAGGATATCTCATCATTCAATTATGTACTTTGCATGCATGCATCCCAGTCACCAGTTTGATGCCTCCAGCACCTAGTCCCTAGTATGCTAGCACTCGGGAGCTTCCTTCCACTCAGTTTTAGCCCTTTTAGTGCTTAGTGCGCCCATCATGCACCTAACACTTGAGAGGGGCGCCTTTTCTCACCTGCCACTCTAGTTCACTTTAGTTAGCTAGTTGTCTTTCCTTGATTTAAGTCTAGACTAACTCCTAACTGCTGTTACCACTCCGATGGACCTTTAGTGAGACTAGACTGCCTATTCTGACTCTAGTTAGCTCCTCATGTGCCCTCCAATTAGCCTCCTTCCCTACATTAGTGACATATCCATCAGTTACACTTATTACACTCAGTTAGACTCAGCTTGACACCTGGTTGACAGTTACTTGTGCATTGATGACCACCATTGATTGATGATGAGGACTCCTAGTTGGAGCAAAGCTATTCCATGCAGTATATTCGAATGACCTTGTTGGCTAATTCGAATTGCTCATTCATTGTGATAGTATTGTATTGTAATTCTACTATTCTGAGTTATAGAGCACTAATGCATCTCTCTTGCACAATTTTTACTCCAATTTGTTTTACATCATTGTGATTGATTTACTTGTTCAATAGATCTACTATGACTAATTTTACAAAATCATCCCCCCAATACTCAGCAAAATGCAGAAAAGCCAAAGGAGAACCAGCAGGAGATTGTTGCATAGAATACATAGAGGGATAGGGGGCAGCATTCCAAAGAAGTTAAGCAACCAGAGGTCATGGAGGCAGCGAATCCTGCTCCAACATTCAATCTAAAAGCCGAGTTGTTTAAGGTAAATATTTCTATCCCCTTCAATGAGCTGCTAAAGAACAGTGAATATAGAGAATAGATCACTAAGTTGGTAAAAGGGAAGATTGATTGTTCGCATGATATATTGGAGGTGAAAGATGATGCTCCTACAATAATTTTTGGGTCCAAACTTGAAGAGTCAAATGATGAAGAGGTTCCCCCTTTTTATTTAAGTTTGAATCTCCACAGAAAAATATTGCATAATGCACTAATAGACTCTGGGAAATCCAATAATCCAATGCCTAAATCAGTAGTAGATCAGTTGGGATTGGAAGTTACTAGGCCATATAAAGACCTTTACTCGTTTGACTCTAGGAAGGTAAAATGTCTGGGGTTGATCAACGATGTGGTAGTGACTCTCGCCCAACTTCCTTCCAAGAGTATCATGATGGATGTTGTAGTGGCTGATGTTCCTGCGAAGTTTGGGATGTTGTTGTGAAGGTCCTGGACTTCAAAATTGAGAAAAACTATGCAGATGGACTTATCTTATGCCACTATACCTCTTTTTGGGAGCAATAGAAGATTGTATAGAGAACAAAGGATGGCTTATGTGGTTAGCAGCGCAGACAAACCTGAAACTCACCCTATATATGTTGTGGATACAGACACGGGGTCCTCTATATTTTGCAATGATGGCCCGCGTATTGATCCTGAGCCTCCTACATACATTGAAGTTAATGAAGATAAAGAATTCTCAGTGAGGTATGAAGCCTCAGAAAGGGTAAAAAGTGAAGAAGTTCTATGGTCAATGTATTTTGATGGGTCCTTGAGCAAAAATGGAGCTGGAGCAAAGGTCTAGATTATACCTCCTGATAGGGAGTCCAGACCTTTATCATACAAGCTGACTTTTGAATGCACTAACAATGTGACCGAATATGAAGCTCTACTCCTAGGATTACAATCCCTAAAATATCTAGGAGCAAAAAGGATATAGGTGTTTGGATATTCAGAGTTGGTGGTTAACCAGGTAAATGACAGCTATCAAACCAAACATCCCAGGATGAGGGCCTATAGGAATGAAGTCTGGGATATGTTTGGGAACTTATTCACAGAACACAAGATCAGAGTGATACCTAGGAGTGAGAATCAGGTAGCTGACTCATTGGCCACCACCGTTGGTGGTGTTAAGACACCCATCTTTTCTCAGGAAAAGTATGAAGTGGAGGTAGTGAACAGACCTATTCCTGACAATTGCAAATACTGGCAGGTATTTGATGATGATTTTTAAATTAAAAGGTTCTTAGAGATGTCTGATGAATTTGCAAATGTACAAGGTGACACAGAGAATGAAAACTTGGAGGGTTTAGTAGATGAAGAACAAGCAGGGGATGAAGAGATTGAAAGCAAAGGATGGAAAAGTATGCTGGGTGGAAAGCATATTATTCAGCTAAAAAGCAACTACATCCCCAAAGGTTTGATACCTTTGGAAAAGTTGTTTGACCAGAATGATGTAGCTAAAAACCCCAAGTTTGAACCTGCTAGTGACACTGTAGAAGACCAGAATTTAGGCACTAAGGAAGAGACTCGAATGGTGAAGCTATCCAAGAAGCGGCATGCTAAGAAAAAGGAGCAATATGTGGAATTGATGAAAAAATATGCTGATGCTTTCGCCTGGATTTATGAGGTCTTAAAAGAATATGACACCTCCATAATACAACATTCTATTCCAATCAAACTAGGGGAGAAGCTGTTCGAGCAAAAACTGAGAAGGATGAATCCAAAATCGCTACCCATAATAGAAAAATAAATCAGAAGATTATTCAATGCAAAAATCATTGTCACTCTGAAGTTTTCCCAATGGAAAGCCAATCTGGTTCCTGTGAGGAAAAAGAATGGTGAGATAAGAATATGCATTGATTTCAGGAACCTTAATAGGGCTTCGCTGAAAGATAATTACCCTTTGCCTAAAATGGAACATATCTTACAAAAGGTAGTGGGGGCGGAAAGGATCTCTACCATGGATGGTTTTTCTGGATATAATCAAATCAAGGTATGCCCAAAAGACCAAGAAAAAACTGCCTTTACCACTCCCTAGGGCACTTTCATGTATGCCAAAATGCCTTTTGGGCTCATGAATGCAGGAGCCACTTTCCAGCGTGCAATGGACATAGCATTTGCTGAGGAGAAAGACAAGTTTGTGGTGGTGTATATGGATGATATAACAATGTATTCCATATTTGATGAAGAACACTTAAATCACCTGTAGCATGTTTTCATTAAATGCAGAAAGTATGGTATTTCTCCTAACCCCAAAAAGTCCCATTTTGCACTAGAGGAGGCCAATCTCCTGGGGCATATCATTTCTAAAGAAGGTATCAGAATTGACCCTGAGAGGGTTAGTGCTATTCAGAAAGTGGGGGAGCTAAGAAGTAAGAAAGAGGTATAGTCCTTCATTGGAAAAGTGGGTTTCCTAAAGAGGTTTATTCCAAGTTTTGCAGAGATAATGAGGAATATCACCAACATGTTGAAAAAAGAGAATCAAATAAAATGGACTGAGGAAGCCAGAGACTCATTCAAGGGTATTAAGAAAGCTATCACTGAATCCCCAGTATTAGCAAGCCCATAATTTCCAAGGATTTCCCAATTTTTTCCTATGCATATGAGCATACAGTGGCAGGAGTGTTGTTGCAAAAGAATGCCCAGAGCGCTAAGCAACCCATTGCATTTTTCAGTAGGGTGCTGAGAGATGGAGAGCTGAAGTATGATATCATGGAAAAACAAGCATATGCCCTGATAAAGTCACTAAAGGATTTCAGGGTCTACATCCTCCATTCCCACATTGTTTCCCATGTCCCAGACAACACTGTAAAAAGTATCCTCACCCAAGCAGATCCCGAGGGAAGAAGGGCCAAGTGGATTGATGTACAAATGGAGTATGACCTGGAAATAAATCCCACCAAGCTAATAAAGGGGCAGGGTTGGAAAAGTTGATGACCAAAGCTAACTATGATTCTTTACAGTTGAATTTCTTAGAATACTTTCCAGATCAAGAGGACACGGGGATGCAGGTAAGACCATAATTCTTTGCATCTCCCTGGTATGCTAACATTATTTATATTGTCGAATTTACAAGCTCCTATAGGATTAAGCAAAACTAGGGTCAGGTTGGTGAAGCTGAAAGCTGCCAAATTTTGTATTATGAATCAATTTCTATATTAGAAGGACCCAGGAGGTGTGTTGTTGAACTGCTTATTAGAGGATGAAGCCCAACATACCAAGAAGGAATTCCACAAAGGGGATTGTTGTGGGCATCATTCCTGGAAAGTGATAGTCAACAAGATCTTAAGGGCGGGGTTTTACTGGCCTACCATGTTTTCTAACATGTATAAGGAGACTATTACTTGTCACCAGTGACAAATATTTTAAGGAAAGAGAAAAGTTGTTTCACTTCCCCTCCATCCAATCATAGTAGAAGCACCTTTCCAACAATGGGGGCTGGACTTCATCGGAGAAATAAATCCTAACTCCTCTGGCTAGCACAGATGTATTTTGAGAGCTACCGATTACTTTACAAAATGGATCGAAGCCATCTCCACTAGGAATGCAACTGAGGGTGTCATCATGGATTTTATGGAAGAAAATATCCTGTCTATATTTGGTTGTCCCAAGAGGATAGTGACAGACAATGCTCCAACATTTAAGTCTAAAAAGATGATAAAATTATGTCACAAGTACCACATCATCCTGAACCATTCCATAGCATACTACCCTAAGGGAAATGGGCTAGTAGAGTCCTCTAACAAAATCCTGGTAAGCATAATCAAGAAGTTGTTGGAGGAGAATAAGAGAGCTTGGCACACAAAATTAAGATATGCCTTGTGGGCTAATAGAATCAGTACAAAGAGAGCCATTGGGATGTCACCCTTTCAACGGGTATATGGAGTTGAGGTGGTGTTTCTGGTATCTCTAGGGTTACTAATTATGAGGTTATTGTAGGGAATGGAAGAAGAGCCAAATCACATGCAGAGGAGGGTGAATCAAATAGTTGAATTGAACGAGTTGAGAAATAGGGCCTATGATAAGGTACAAATGCACTAAGAAAAGATGAAGGACACCTTTGACAGGAAGGTGAACGAGGAACAGTTTTAGGTCAATGATTTGGTCTTGAAGTGGGATGTCCCTAAGAAAGATAAGCATGGAAAATTTGACCATATGTGGATGGGACCTTATGTTACTGCAGCAAATCGAGGGGTGAATTCTGTGAAAATCCTCACAGCAGATCTAAGAGATGATGTATCTCACAAGAGAATAATTATGATTAAGCAAGAAAATAGAAGAAGATTGATACATGCACTATAATGAGCAACATAATAATATGGTACAGTAGAACTCAGATAGAAGCAATAATACTTCGGTCATGCTAGTTAGTTAATCACAATATGGACAAATAAATAGTACAATGATAGAGAGGATTCGAATTCCTAAGGTGGCAATTCGAATTAGCCTCTCAGAGTGATCATAAGATCAATAGAGTGTCATCGGAGCACAACTAGGTGTGCTCATGATCATCGGAGCACAACTGGAAGTCTTCATCATCATCAGTGGAGTCATCAATGCTCAAGTAACTGTCAACCATCAGTCAAACTAACTCTGGTAGGTGTAACTCAGTGTAACTGAGTGTAACTCAATGTAACTAAGAGTAACTGACTATAACTGAGTGTAACTGAGTGTAACTTAGTGTAACTTAGTGTAACTTAGTGTAACTGAGTGTGACTGAGTGACAACTGGACTGGTAGGTGAAGAAGGGCGAGTTGCTCCCTAAAATCAAGGAAGAAGGGCGCATTAAGCAATTGGAGGGCTAAAAATGAATAGTGAGAAGCTCCTGGGGGCTAGCTAACTGAGGGCTAGGTGCTAGACTGATGACTGGGATGCATGCAAACCCTAAAAGGTGCATGCATGACTGAAATTGTAAATGATCAAAATACTGGTGGGACTAGGATGGAGTATAGGAATATCCTAACACCCCTCCTTAATCCATCCTGGGCCCTGGTAACTAAGACCAAAGGTCACCCAATACAATGAATAATAACAATCAATAAACCAAGGAAGTGGGAAAATTTCATGGGAAACATACCCCCTCCTCAAAAAATAGACTGTAAGGCACACATAAAAAATAAAGGCTCCAAACTCAAGCATGTGTGATGCTTGGTCATATGTCTGGAGGTATCTTCTTCTTGGGAAGAAGTGGATCATGCTCAAAAAGCATGTGCTTGTACTTGCTCTTCAGATCGAATGTGATGAGAACAAAACCAACAGTATTAGAATGATCCTTGAACCTGTGATTCGAATCAGCTGAGGTAGGATCAAATTTTTGAATGTGCATATAGTCCTTTGTCTTCTCCTTCGAACCACCATGGGTGAGATTATGCCAAAAAGAACTATTACATGTTTGCTTGAAATCAAAATCAGATTTAAGACTTTCAAAACAGTTTCTTGAGATCTCCTTTGAACTAGCAGGGGTGAGATCAAAACTATCATATGCATGAGAAATTTTCCCAAGCAGAATTTGCTTAAAACCAAAATTAGATACAAGACTTGAATCATGGCTTCTTGAGATCTCCTTTGAACCATGAGAGGTGAGATCAAAACTAGTAGATGCATGAGAAATTATCCCAAGCGAATGGCAATGGCCATATTCTTCAATGACCTTCTGAAAGCATGAATTTATGATCATATAGTAGTATAAAAGAGATGTTTGCTGAAGAGGAGCCAATGCATTACCTCCATTAGCTAATTTGACCTCTGAAATAATCATGTGGTCATGATGCAAACAACAGACTCTGGTGCAAGAAAGGATTTAGGACCTTCTGCAATATCTAGAGTGTGAGCTGGCACAGAAAGAGAAGAAAGTTTGAGCATGAGCGGAGAATCTGCAAGTTCTTTGTCAACAACTTCAATATGAGATGATATTGGTTCATGATCTGAGAGACCATCAAGAGGAGCGAATGCATCACTTTGTTTTCTTTCGAATGGGTTGGGACCAAGTCCTTCATTCTCTCTACCAAATTTTCCATCCAAGTGAGCCCATATCTCTTTTGGAGTCCATAACTCTCTTGGAATTTCAACACCATCATGGTATTTGAATTGGAATCTCTGGTATGCACACAAAGAAAACATTATTGCTGCAAAGTGCATGTCTCTTTTATTTAACCAGTCAATCTTCTCTTCAGGGGATTCGAACTCTCTTTCAAAATAACAATAAAAAAGATCATGGATCTTCAAGTCTGCTATCATTCTTGGTTTCCATTCATCATAGTTGAGTGGATCAAGAGGAGTAATTCCTGATGATTACATTGAAGCTATAGAGGACCTGCAAAAACAATATAGAATAACTGCAACTGCTACTATTGCAAAAATGTAGAAACTGCTGCAACTGCTGCACTCGAAATATTGGTAATAACCTGCAAAAAAAAACTCTCAAGAATGGAGATAAACATTTCTCTCAACATGCTCTGATACCATGTGAAAATCCTCACAGCAGATCTAAGAGATGATGTATCTCACAAGAGATAAATTATGATTAAGCAACAAAATAGAAGAAGAGTGATACATGCAGTATAATGAGCAACAGAATAATATGGTACAGTAGAACTCAAATAGAAGCAATAATACTTCGGTCATGCTAGTTAGTTAATCACAATATGGACAAATAAATAGTACAATGGTAGAGAGGATTCGAATTCCTAAGGTGGCAATTCGAATTAGCCTCTCAGAGTGATCATAAGATCAATAGAGTGTCATCGGAGCACAACTAGGTGTCCTCATGATCATCGGAGCACAACTAGAAGTCTTCATCATCATCAGTGGAGTCATCAATTCTCAAGTAACTGTCAACCATCAGTCAAACTAACTCTGGTAGGTGTAACTCAGTGTAACTAAGTGTAACTGAGTGTAACTGAGTGTAACTAAATGTAACTAAGAGTAACTAAGTGTAACTGAGTGTAACTGAGTGTAACTTAGTGTAACTGAGTGTGACTGAGTGACAACTGGACTGGTAGGTGAAGAAGGGCGAGTTGCTCCCTAAAATCAAGGAAGAAGGGTGCATTAAGCAATTGGAGGGCTAAAACTGAATAGTGAGAAGCTCCTGGGGGCTGGATAACTGAGGGCTAGGTGCTGGACTGATGACTTGGATGCATGCAAAATGCATGCAAACCCTAGAATGCATGCAAACCCTAAAAGGTGCATGCATGACTGAAAATGTAAATGATCAAAATACTTGTGGGACTAGGATGAGTATAGGAATATCCTAACAAATTCTTTCATCCTGGATCATCAAGATGGGTTTCCCTGTATAGGAGGTCCAGTCAATGAGAGGTTTTTGAAGCATTACCTATCTTAGAAAAGGCGGGTAACGCCTGTAACATAGCCTGTACATATTTTCGTTTTGTAGCTGTTTTGAAGTGTTGATGGAAAGCCTAAGGATTTGAAGCCCGAAGTGAAGGCCCTAAGGTCTGGAAAGGTAGCCATGGTGTTTGTTTTAGTTGCATGTTCAACTCAGATTTGCAGCGTGTACAGTTTCAGTTTCTAGCCTAAAGTTTTCAGTTTAGAGTTTGAAGCTTTTCCCAATGGATCAGGCACCGGTCTGCCAGGGGTTCTTTGCTACCTCGCAGGGAGGATAACATCCCCAGTTGGAGCCAGTTGTTAGCACCTAGTTTTTCTGCATAAGGGGTAAGGTGAAATGGAGGAACATCCTGAAATATTTCTTGAAAGTAGCTTGAGATTTCCTTTATCTTTCATGGCTAAGTGTTAAAGGTGTGATAAAAATGGCTTGGGGGTGTCAGACATTCAATTAATGTTGTCGTAATCAACAATTATTATTTCCGCAATCATAATTATCGTTTTTATTGTTATTTTCAAAAGTTTTAAATTTTTATGAAAATTCGGGATGTTACATGTGGTATCAGAGCTCATGTTCAAACTCTAGGCCTGAAAGAGGTCCAAGAACACGCAACAGAAATAGTTATATAGCAGAAAACTTTACTAATTTAAATTTAAATTATGATGTTATCCATAAATTATTTTTAAGCTACAAGTATGGAGAATTCAGTTGATCATATAAACGACAGATTTCATCCAAACAACCACAGTTCAGGACAACACTATGTAGAAGAAGGTCATGGTGAACTAAATAACAGTTCGTCAGAACTGTTACGTGCTTTTCATGAATTAAGGGAAAAAATCAGATTTGTGAAACAAGACAATGAAATAATTCTGCAGGCACAAGAACAATTAAATCAAGTGCTGTTTGAACATTGCCCGACTGAGGAGCAGGAAAGAGATAATGAAAATATCTCCAAAGTTGAGGATCTGCCTCATGCTAATAAAAAACAAAACATGAAAACCAGTGAGGTGAAAGATAGCTAAACCTCATCAGGAGATGCTAATGAAGTATGCAAAAGGAAACATAACTACACGAGTGATAGCAGTGAAGGAGATTCTAAACCCAGAAGGAAAAATCATAAGGAATATGAGCAGATTTCTGGAGAGTTCAAAAAAATTAGACCTCCAACTTTTAATGGAGAAACTGAGAAAGGCGAGACAACTGAAGCTTGGTTGTCCAGTATGAAGAAATACTTCCAGATCTATAACTATTCAGAGTTCTTGAAGGCAAAAGTGGCTATATATAACTTAACCGGAAAAGCGGATATTTGGTGGCAGGACATCAAAAGAGTAAAAGGCAGCAAAGATAAAGATGTAAGCTAGAGTGCTTTTAAACGATATTTTAAAAAGAAGTATTTATCTGAACAATACTATGAAGAAAAATCTAAAGAGTTCTACAATTTGAAGTTGGGAGGTATGAACATGAAGGAATTAAACAGTAAATTTCTAAACTTACAGAGATACGTGCCATACCTCATAGAAGAAAAACCAAATATTCTAAGATACTTGAGCTTCCTACCTTTCAATATTAAGGACATAATCGGGTACGAAAGTCCTAAAACTTTGGAAGAGGCTGTGAGAAAGGTAGTTTTCTGTTATGACACAAATCTGAAAAGACAAGGAATGTCAAACTGGAAAAATTATAAGCCCAACAACTTTGAGTAGAAAAAGAAAAATTTCAGATTCAGTGGAAATTCCGGGTTCCAAAGGAAGAATTTTCAGAATCGGAATTTCCAAGGGAATAATTCCAGAAACAATTCACAGCATAATTCTATAGCACCAAGAAATGCACCTAATAATACTAGAACTAATGAGCCAAAGGCACCTATCAAATGTTTTGAATGCCAAGGTCCTCTTTACACATCAGAATGTCCCTTGAGGAAGCGAAAGACTAACAACATCAATTCTATTTAGACCGAACCTACTGTTGGAGACGCGGCAAGGGAGATGCCTAGAATTAATGCAGCACTCGACAACAGGCAAGCAGATCATCAAATCTCTATGGTAGAGATTAAAGGTATGATACAAAATCATCCTGTTACTGTTTTAATTGACCCAGGTGCTAGCTTAATTTATATATCACCAGATATTGTGGAAAGTCTTAATTTGAAAACATAAAAGTTTAGTAAATCTTGGCTAGTTAGATTAGCAACTGGAACATAGAGAAAAGTATCAAATTTTATAGATATTTGTACTTTATCCATAAATGTTTTACAAACACAAATCAAGTTGAATATTCTATCTTTAGGATCTTATGATATTATAGTTGGGATGGACTGGTTAGAATCCCATCATGTCATTCTGGACTATTACATAATTTTTTTTACATGTTTAAATGAAGAAGGAAAAACTGTAGAAATAAAAGGCATCCCAAGGAAGGTAACCCTTAGACAGATTTCAGCCTTGCAAGTTAAGAGAGAAGTTAGGAAAGGATGCTAGTTGTTTGTAGTAAACATAGTAAATGATGAGGTTATTGGTAAAGAGGACAAACATAAATTAGAGGACATACCTGTCCTAAAGGATTTTAAGGATGTATTTCCTGAGGAGATTCCAGGATTAACTCCTAAAAGAGATTTAGATTTTACCATCGAATTAATACCAGGAGCAGTACCAAACTCAAAAGATCCATACAGGATGAACATACTGGAATTAAACGAATTAAAATCACAGCTAAAGGAGCTAATTGATAAGAAGTATATTAGACCCAATGTGTCTCCTTAGGGAGCACCTGTCATCTTTGTTAAGAAGAAAGATGGAACCCTAAGGCTGTGTATAGATTATCGTCAGCTAAATGAGATGACGATCAAGAATCGGTATCCGTTGCCCTGCATAGACGATCTATTTGATCAGCTGCATGGAGCAACGATATTTTCAAAGATTGATCTAAGATTAGTATATCATCAAGTACAGGTTAAGGATGAAGATATTTTCAAGACAGCTTTCAGAACTCGGTATGGACATTACGAGTTCGTAGTCATTCCATTTGGCTTGACGGCTCTATTTATGTGTTTGATGAATAATATTCTGCAGAAATACTTAAACAAGTTTGATGTTGTGTTCATAGATGACATTTTAGTGTATTCAAAAAGTAAAGAAGAGCATGATGAACATTTACGGATTATCTTACAAGTTCTGAGAGATCATCAACTATACGGTAATTTTAGTAAGTGCAACTTTCACAAATACAGAATTCAGTATCTAGGACACATAATTTCGAAAGAAGGAATCTCGGTTGACCCCGAAAAAATAAGGGCCATTAATGACTGGCCGGTTCCTATGGATGTATCGGATGTAAGATCATTTATGGGCATTACTAGATATTATAGAAAAAATTTCAATGATTGCCAACCCCATAACTTCTTTGCAAAAGAAGGGGAAGAAATTTGTTTGGGATCAGAAATGTTTTGACAGTTTCAAGAAATTAAAGGAATTATTGACTACAGCACCTATCTTGAGGATAGCAGACCCTAACAAGGATTTTGTAGTTTGTACAGACGCATGCAATGACAGACTCAGTGGAGTCCTGACACGGGAAGGGCATGCGGTGGCGTATGAATCTAGAAAGTTGAAAGTACATGAAAAGAACTACTCTACCTATGATTTAGAGTTATTGGCAGTAATTCATGCCTTGAAAATGTGGCGTGACCACCTTATTGGCATAAAATTTACGTTATTGACAGATAACATGGGTCTGAAATCTTTATTAGATCAGACAAACCTGAACGCTAGACAAGCTAGATGGCTGACTTTCTTAAGTGAGTATGATTTCGAAATTCAGCATATTAAAGGGATGGAGAACAAGGTTGCAGATGGCTTGAGTTGTAAGGGAAAACTGAATTTTATTTCAGCCATCAGTAGTTATTCAACTGATTTGGAAAATCAGATTCTTGAAAAGAGTGAAACAGATGAAGAATACAAAAAAATGAAGGAAAAGACAGCAAACAACAGTTCTGAAAATTTTATGGAAGATTACAGCATGAAAGAAAATGGGTTATTACTGTATAAAATAGATTGTATGTACCAGACATACCATAAATAAAATTTTTGATAATAAATGAGATGCATACAAGTCATTATTCTGGTTATCCAGGTTATCAAAAGACCATTACTATGCTAAGAAAAGAATACTATTGGCCCAGGATGAATGAGGAAGTAGCATAGTACATAGCTAAATGTTTGGATTGTCAAAAAGTGAAGGTTGAACACCAACATCCTACTGGATTGTCGCAACCGTTACCGATACCAAGTTGGAAATGGGAAGTGATCAGCATTGACTTTATTACTAAATTACCTAAAAATCAGAAACAACATGATTCTATCATGGTGGTAGTGGACAAACTCGGCAAAGTAGCACATTTCATACCTATGAAGACTACTCATAAAGCCCCAGACATTGTAGAAATCTTTATGAAACAGATTTTTCGACTACATGGGATACCGAAAGTAATAATTTCAAATCATGACTCTAAGTTTACCGGAAACTTATGGAGGTCACTGTTTAAGGGGTTGAATACCACCTTAAATTTCAGTACAACATTTCATCCACAAACAGATGGACAGACAGAAAGGGTAAATCAAGTTTTAGAAGATTTATTAAGAATGTATGTTAAGGATCATCCTGGTAAGTGGGAGGACTACTTGCACTTAGTAGAATTTGCTTATAATAATCATTATCATGCATCGTCCAAGCTTAGTCCTTTTGAAATTATTTATGGTAGGAAATGTGATACACCTGTTTCGTGGAATGATCCAGTAAATAGAGTTGTTTTAGGACCAGAATTATTGCAGGAGTTAGAACTAATTGTGAAACAGGTACAAGGACATTTAAAAGCTGCCCAAGATAGGAAAAATAGTCAAGTAGATTTAAAAAGAACTCATAAAGAGTTCCAAGTTGGTGAACATGTATTCCTCAAGGTAAGACCGAAAAAGAGTTCATTAAAATTGGGAAGTTGTTCTAAGTTGGCACCCAGGTATTGTGGTCCTTTTGAAATATTGTCTAAGGTTGGAGTAGTGGCATACCAACTGGATTTTCCACCAAACTTTAAAATACATAATGTTTTTCATATATGGTTTTTAAAGAAATATGTACATGATGCTACTCATGTTGTAAACTGGAATGATGTACAGGTTGGACAAGACGAATATTTTCCGGTGGAACCGCACTGTATCCTCGGAAGGAGGGAAACTATTCTCTGGAATCGCACCATTGGGAAAGTGAAGGTGCAGTGGAAGCACCTTAGCCCATAAGAGGCAACCTGGGAGTTGGAGAGTAGTATGAAAGCAACATACCCAACTCTGTTTCAAGAACACTCAAGGAGTGATTAGCCAACATTGAAGACGATGTTGAGACTTAAGGGGGGGTGTATGTCACCTACCCAAATTTCAGAAATTATTATTTTATTTGCAAAATACTTTATGTTAAATTTAATTACAAAGTTTTGTAATTATGATCAGTTTTGATCAAGGATGAATGTAATTCCCGATTATTATTATTTAAATAAATTAATTAGGAGACAAACACCCAAGGGGACTGTTAAATGAGTGTTCACTAACCCACTAGGAGGAATGGAAGCTGTTGGAAGGTATGGGACAGATGGCAGCAATTACATCACACCACTAGCTATAGGTTATGGGACAACTACCCCTAAAACTGTGGCATTATCCCCCAAGTGGAGGGAGTGAGTAGGCAGCTCATTTAATGACCCAGTAACAACTGAAAAGGCCTAGGCGGCCTACATAAGGCAAATTCGAATTGAGCGGGAAGCTCTTACACAATATTTCTGCAGAATATTTCCTCATGTGCATCAAGTGATCACTGAGAGATTCGAATAGGGAGGCTAGTGGTGAGTGCAAATCATAACTTTGCAAATTATTTGCTAAGGAGAACCAGTGGTGTTGGAGCAGTTCCCTTGGACTGCTAGTTTAGTGAATAGGATCGGGGCTCCTAAGGAAAGTACTTGTCTGTCTTCAGGAATTTGTTGGGTGGAACAATCTTCTTGGGCTATTTCTTCCCTACATATTTTATCCAGGTTTTACAGTTTCTACTTTATTTCAGTTATTAGTTCTTTTTAAGTAAAATTATCAATTTCTGTTTGGAAGAAAAAGTGTGTTCTGATTCTGTTGAAAGTCTGCATGTTTAAGTTTCAATGATGGTTTGAATTGATAAACCAATATCTACATTTTTCCACATTCTGTTCTATGCATCGTACTCTAGTATAGATACGCAAATTAAGAATATATGACAAGATAGGAAATTGGTCATTGATTCGATAGATAAATAGTAATTTGTATGTTTATCAGTTTCTTCCCTATAATTAACAGTAGTAATTATTATATAGTATCTATTCCAGTGTAGAATATTCCATTGTTTTCATGGAAAACAAATATAGATTAATTACTATACAATTTTATTGTGTTTTTCCTATCCCTAATATTTACATAGGAAATCAATGCATTTTAAAGTTCTGTACATTATATTTAGAAACAAATATTGTTGTTGCAATATTTAGAAATTCTAGCTATGATCACAAGTCACAAATTACAGTAATTACACATGTCACACACACTGTGGTTTTCATCATAAATTTATTAATATAATAATTTCCTATAATCATATCAGTATTATCAGAACTAAAAACAAAGGAATTGTAAAACCTATATTGTTTACATTTAGCATTTTACTTTACAAATTGCATGTATTATTCAATCTGAGTGTGGTATCTTCTACTATATTATGAACTGCTTATAATACTAAAACATAGCATCGTACCAACTGTAAAACCTAAGATCGCATTGTTTAGATATCCATTATCATTATCCATGGTATTTTAAAAAACATATTATTTCCACATTTAAATGACAGTATAAACCCTAGATACAATTTAATGGCTAATCTGAAGATATATATATCTTTCTTTTTCAAAGATGAAACTAGAACCTGGGCGTGGCCCTGTTCTTTTCATTTTCTAAAAATTTATCCATATTCAAAGACCAAACACGAACTAGGGTATGGCCCTGTTCGTTTCCATTACAAACAAAATGAGCACCATTTCAAACATCACATATGACAGAGTTATCATCCAGGATGAGCATTTACACTTTGTCCTAGCTCGACAATCACGATATCAACATACATAAATCAATGTAAAACATGGACATTTAGCATAGAACGAAACAAGAAATTTTTTATCATTGTCGAGAAGGAATCATTGTAATCATAGATGAACGAGCCTCGGCCCTATTTCTTTTTCTTCTTTTTCCTTAACATAAATCAACAGGTTTTGTTCCAAGTGTAAACCAATACAAAACCCAACTCCAAGTTTAAAACAGTGTTCCCAGAAATAAAAACATTACATTATGTTTCCAAACGAAATCGCACAGGGTTATTTCCCAAACTTTAAACATTTCAAACAAGTCCAAAAACTCTCAGTATTGACGAGTAACAAAACTCCCAGTTCGATGAGATAGAAATCAAGGTTCAAGACCGAGTATCATACAAACAAACAAAGGGCACAACCCTGTACAAACAAGCGTTTGAATAAACAGAAGGATCTTCCACATTTGTTTTTATCTGACAGACTTTGTCGAAGCTTGGTTAAGGACTGGTTATTCATCCTCAGAAAGTTGAAAGGAACCTACAAGGGTTTGATACCTAGAGCTTACCACAAATGGAAGCTCGCTTTCCCTTTCCAAACCCTTGCTCAAAATCGGTCCTCGAACCCTGCAACTGACCAAAAACAATAGCTTAGAATTTGATAACGGTATTGTTTATATTTCATATGAAAATCAAAAATTCAAACAAAAGAATTATTATACATTCAAGAAAGCTTACCTTCACAAATGGAGGCCAAGTTCTTTGCATTTACCAGAAAGACGATGAGGTCTCTGCTGTAAACGAGACGAGGGAACTTATATCATTTTACAACTCAGTGTGTTGCATACAAACTCAAAAAAGGAAGAGCTTGAAACCATCAACTCAATAACAACTCAAACCAGAGACCCAGTCTTTTAATACAACGCCATTGTAGTAGAATAGAACCTGCAACTTAAATCCTACCTACAGGTCTTGGGGTCGAACCCCTTACAAGTTTTCTAACCCTAAATTTCGGTAGCCTGTCGGCCACACAAACCAGAACAATAGAGCAATAAACATCATTCAAATCTCATCAACCAAACAACGATAAAGGTTAGGGTTGTATCCAACAATCCACGTTCATCACACCCAACGTTTCTGAGAGTGCCAGCGATGTTGCATTGGGTCGAACAACCCTTGCATTTATTGCTATATCATTTCACATGCACAGCCATGCCACTTAGGCACACGGAGGATCAATCAAAATCCAGTTCAAAGGTGTCTCAAAACACATAACCATTACACAGTTACATTGCATAAACTATTACATCAAATTCTTATTACGTGGATCACTGGCAATCCTTGTCAGCTGGAGTTTCGACTCAAGCTTTTAATGCAGGATCGAGACATGATCTTCACAATAGCTTGATGTTCATGTCATTTTAATGACTCTCAACTCCCCACCCTATCGAGTTAAATGCGTGTCAGTTCCATCGAAACAAATGTTATAACTTACATTAGGTATTAGAAATTCAAATAAAAACTCTATTGTGATAATTGTAGAGTGAACAATACTTATTACACTATATTTAAGATTTCAACTTAGTGTTACATTAATTCGATATTAAGGCTTAAGTTTAGCCACATACATATTAAGTCTCGATTTCATAACCTTTGATTATGGCAAACTTTCATATATATATATTATGAATAGTTTGCAAATATAATTTATTATATAGGATAACAACCTATAAAGATTAAATGGTTAGTATAACAATTGTAATTTCTATTATTCCATTTACAAAAATCAAATAATGTAGGCGTTTACACTTTTGAAATGTTAACCAAACCAATGACTAGTAACTAGCATAAAAACCTTGCTATGGTCATAAACTCCATACCCTAATTCTTATCACAATGCATATGATGGTTAGCATTACAATCACGAGGCTAATACTTTACAAGTATTAGTTATCTTGAGACAACAACCAAAGCCAAGTTAGAATTACATCTTTGACTTACGACAACATTACCTAAAACAGCCAGTATACCTTTTAGACATCATAATGTTTAACATTGTAAAAAGGTAATACAACATCAAGAAACTAGAAAGCAGTATTAAATCGTCATACCTAGAAGATACTTGTTTTCGTAAAAGATTTCACAATATTTCCTTTTGACGTAGAATTTGAATTATACACGTACTTTTAAACTATGCAATTATTGAATCTCTTACCTGTCGTCTGCACATAGAGTTTTTCAAATGTGTTAGCGTGGCAGCTAAGTAAACTACAGGGTACCTCGTAGGACACCCTTGTTCATAAAAAATCATACTGTCAGTATCATTGTAAGACAAAAAGTGTCGCATCACATTTCCAACCTATTAGCTCAGTTATCATCATAATCATGTTTACTAATTTTGTGTTAAATCTGTCATTATCACATTGCTGCTAAATAGAAATTAAATTATGTTTAGTACTAACAACTTTTTAATTAATGTTGTCGTAATCGACAGTTATTATTTCCGCAATCATAATTATTGTTTTTATTGTTATTTTCAAAAGTTTTAAATTTTTATAAAAATTCAGGATGTTACACACTCTCCCTAAAGCACTACATCCCTTAAACCCTAAACCATTGAACCATTCAACTTGTAATCCCACAACCCTAACTCCTAAAAATCGTGTGACCCACAATCCTTAAAGTTCAAATAGCTAAGACCGTATGACTTAATTCCTAATCCCTTATATCCCTATAAGCCTTAACACCCCTCTCGTTAGCCATTCATTTATCCACGTTTGAAGTATAGTTCAATGTATGCAAATATTTTCAAAGTGGGGAAATGTTTGGCATTAAATGGTGTAAACATTGGTTAATAGATGGTGTAAACGTTATGCAGGGGGGCGTGCGCGTGTTTTAGCACATACATGCTGATGATGTTCACGTGCTACAAACACGCATGCATGCATTTAAACACGCGTGCACGTGTTTGATACTAATTAAAAAAAATAGAGTTTTCTGCGTGTTTGCTGCTAATTAAAAAAAAACAGAGTTTTCTGTTCCCGACAATGCTACCAAAAAACACTGGATTTTCTATCTTTCGTGGGTTCAAGCTTTTCCAGGTTGCTTATTGGATCACATGCATTGATCTTTTGGACACTCATTTATCTATTGGACACAAAATCACTCTTGGAATCTAACAAACATCTTCAGTGGTCTTGGAATCTAGTGAATACATTCAAGCTACCAGTTTCTTTTCATTCACAAGATTTGATATTCTCCCATGCCTTTTTGCTTTTATCATATGCCTACAACAATATCCATGCATAGACAACAATGAATTTGACAAGAAGAATTCCCAAGTTCACATCTAAAAAAATTCATATTCACTAGACAAGATGAAGTATGCAATGTAAACCAATAATTATTACCATGAATATATTTTGATTTCACACAAGGATGGTATGAATGAGGTTCTCTCTTGAGAATATTCAATTTGAATAAAATACTAAGAAGCAATCATGGGAGAGGGTCCATATTGATTAGTTCATGAAATTTTTTCCATGCTCTCATCTTCATGCTATGTTTATCATAATGTTTCTTTAATATCATGCCTTTGAGCTTGTCTACTTGCCTCTACCTCATTGAATTCTCCTTCCTTGGGGGAATTTGAAACCTCCTCATTGTGTAATTAGTAAACTCATTCTCTTTACCTTATTTTATGTAGAAAAAATATCAAACTATTATTAGGGCATCTCTATCCATCTCTGTTGTAGGGTGTTACTACCAAAATTTTTAAGAATTCATGGCTAGGCAAGACACTAGTTTTTCCATTCTACACTTGACCAACCATCATCTATATTGATTGGAATTGTAAGGGATAATGATGTTTATTTGAACACAAATAAACCAACATAGTGTGTAGTTGTATGTGTTAATTTGTAAAGTGGTAAGTTATGTTGGAATGTGTCAAGTTCATTGTATAATGGAACTAATGCCTTATTTGTTGTTTCTTTTGCAGGGGTAGGCATCATAGTTTTGTTAAAGAGAATTTTGGAGATGGGAAACTCATGTAATAGAGCAAAAAATTATAGAAGGAATATTCCCTTTGAAAAGGTCAATGTTGTAAGAGAAAAGGCCAGGTTGGAAATGGAAATATTGAGACATGATCCTGCCACTGATCCTAACATAGTTGTTGACATGAAAAATTCTTGTTCAGAACCACAGGTAAAGCAGTTGCGTCCAACGGACCCAACTCAAATTCCAACATCAACACAATATCCAACCAACAATCCATCAACAAGTCTTGCTGAAGTTCCTCACAAAACAAGAATATTGGGAGATGTTGCATGTGTAGAGATGGACATACAAGCATTACTTAATTCGCAATCTCCCCAAGAAGAACACAACCATGTCGAGCAAACTCCCATTATGGCCCAATGTGTGAACGAATCACCACAACAAACAGGCTCTGGTATTCATGTTTCATGTCCACCTTCCCTACCTCAATTTTCCAGTGCAAGAAGAAGAACGCCGAGATGTATTCATGTGGATGAAAGTGCTCTGTCAGGTCTTGAAGGTAAGTTTCCAAAATGCACTATCGAATGGTAATGGAACAAAATTTTCAAGGAATATTTTGAATCCAAAGGTGACGCAGGTAAATGCGAATTATTGCTATGTTTGTTAAAGTCACATCGTTTAGCTGCTATTAGGAGAATTTTGGGCATAAAGATAGTTAAAAGTTTAGAGGCTAGCATTCATATTGTTAGAAATATCCAATCTGCATTTAATGCGATTGGGAAGACGTCTCATACAAAATATCTATGTGCATCTTCTCGTGTGTTAGCGGAATCAGTTGTAAGCAAGTCCACAAGGCAACTTCGCTTGCTATCACACACTTCTCACATACTTAAATTAAATAGAAAAACTATTAAAAAGTACTCTGCTATAAGAGAAAATATTGACACTCCGAGTGGAAATGATTGTTGGGGTTTTGTTGGTAGGTTGCCTCATGGAGATAGGAAGCTAATTGATGATGTTAAGGAGTTAGTACAAAATTTTTGGCATGATAATACTAGACCTTCATAAAATCAAAGAGATGTGCTAAAGATGAGAAAAGGTTCTACTGAACGTGAACCCCATGTTAAACACTTCCTTGACACCACACAGACTGAAATGTATGAGAGATTCAGGAATGAGCACACACAATTGAACTTGGGCCAAAGGTCCTTTGAGAAATGAAAACCATGGTATGTTCATATATGCATTGATCGGAACACTTGTTGTTGTAGATACCACGTAGAATATGAATATTATTATGACGCATATAAACATATATTTTGTGATGCATACTAACATTGTGGAGGGTTGCAATGAATCCACACTACCACCGAATGAATCAAGAGACTTTATCCACAACATCATGTGTCCAAGGCCCGAAGGACACAAATATTCTAAAAAATCATGTCTATATGGGACATGTTCTAGGTGCAGTGGGTTTTCTCTTTTGAACCATTTCATTCATGAAAGCGAGGACATATACATTTTTCCAAAAGCCACATTGTAATATTGCCCTTATTTTCATGGTAATAGGAACGGGTATATGACTTCTTGACGGAGTTCTACAAGAAAACATAGCACTATGTTCAACATGTGCATGTAGCATGATGGCAAGATGAGCAGTACAGAAAATGCAGGGACACATTTCATGTTGGAACCATAGTGACAATTGTGGATTTTGCAGAAAATTACACCCTTCAGCCACAAAATGAAATCCAGAGTCAATAGTACCATTCGGACCAAGTCAACATCATGGTAGATATTATGTATAGGCATGGGCTAGAGAGCAGCAATGACATGAGGATAATACTGAAGGAGACAAACTTTTACATAAGTGATGATAGAACCCATGATATGCATTATGTGCAACATTGTTTTCGATTTTTCTATGATCAGTTGAAGGAGAGAGATATACAGATGGATTAGCATTGGATATGGTCAGATGGTTGTGCAGGCCAGTTCAAAAATGCCCTAGTATTCCAATGGATTAGTATTTTGCATAAGACTTATAATGTACCGCGTATCTGGAACTATTTTGAGATTGGGCATGGAAAAGGCGAGCATGATGGGGCCGGTGCATGCATCAAGACCGCACTACGAAGGGAAGAGATGAGGTTTAACACAAACTATCATATCTGAGATGCAAAATCCATAGCTCAATGGTGCTCTGCAACAATGTCAAACCGAGCAAGAGATCAACAAACATCATCAGTGATAGGACATGTGGTAAGAAAGTTTTGGCAAGTGGTTGACATAGATCGATCTAGTTCCTATAGTTGCGGAAGAGTACAAGGAGCACATGGATTTCATTCAGTTCGAAGCTCAAACAACCCCTTATTTGAAATATAGATGTGAAAACTTGCTTGCTTTTGTAGCCCTTGCAGCAGTGGCGAATGGGATGAATGCAAATGCATGGACTGGGTTGATGAATGGGATCATGTGTCACTTGCAGTAGACCAACATGTAGTTGTTGAAACAACCCAGTTAGGAGAGGGCCAGTCAACGATTTTGACATACTATGACCATATCTCAGATCTTGTACAACTAGGACACATAGAAGCAGTTGTTTCCCTGAAATATAATGAATGGGGCATGGATTATTGGTTGGAACGGTGCATCCAAGGTAAGTAAACCCTCTACGGATCATTAATCAATGATGAAGGCAATGAATTTCCTATTGTATCGATGGTGGTTAAGGGGGGATATCTTACACTAGATGGGAAGTCAAGAAAGACTAGTGGGTATGTATTCATGGATTACATACTCGGTTCAGTGGTGTATCCATTCACAAACTTGATCGTTGGCACAAACATCCATCTACAGACAATGTCAAGCAAGAGATAAACCAAGGTACCCTACTACCTGCCTCATTCAGAGCACAAAAGATTGATGGAGACAATTAGCAACAAAGAGGATCCAAATGGATTTATTGAATGAGGTTAGTCAACTTTACATAAGAGAAAAAATTGCATCAAAGAATGTTATGTTCTACATCGAGGTATGTGTAGTTTTATGTTATTTTGTTGGTACATGAATTTTTTGTTGATACATACATACATACATGTGAACAATTCAAGTTCTCTATTATCTTAACATTTCTAATTTTAAATCCACCATCCATTAATTTTTTAAGGTACGCTACTTCCTACCTCATTCAGAGCACAATAGATTGATGGAAACAATTAGCAACAGAGACATTCCAGATGGATTTATTGAATGAGGTCAGTCAACTTTACATAAGAGATAGATTTTTTGCACAAAAACCCCTTAGGACATCCCTAAGAGCTTGCTAAGTCATCCTAAAACCATCCTCCATCACACTACTTCCATCTCCCCTCACTTAGCTCAATTGATACACACTTTACAGCCATCAAACATTAACAAAGATACTTCATAGTCACTTGTTTCCTACCCCTAAATCTATATTTTGAGGTGTACATGTGTGTCTACTTCTAATTCATGTACATTTGTGTCTCACATTGGTGGACCTGCAGGAGATGACGGAATCCCATTACGCTTCGCAGTTTGACTTTTCCACCCCAAGCTCGAATTGAGCTTGTAATACTCACATTATATAACACGCTTGAATCAGCCTCAACAATGTCCTCCATTAAGGCATCACACCTCTCTAATGAATAAGTAGAACCTAGGTCACCTGACACAAGGACATGGGACACGAATGAAACTTAACCTAGCCCGAGATACTTAATGCTCCCAGGCGTGCATGGCCATCGTGAACACGTCCACAATGGAAACTTTCACCTGTGAGAGCTGACAGAATCCAAGTCTGCTCGTTAGTTTGGGTTCTGTGGCCCTAGAGAAAATCCTTAAAGTGTCCCTGAATGGCCCAAGGTTCCCGATGAAAATTCCTGTTGCACCCAAATCATGACTCCCATCGTGAATTTGTCAATTCCGATGGATCCGGGATGGCGACTTTAAGCTAGGGGACCCACCAAACCGTTCCTCGAAGTCTCAAAAACAGTGCCAATGTGACATCTCCGGAGCTAGGGTTTTGCTCAGTGAGGGCCATTGTTGGACACGATTTTCACACTGAGAGGGGGGTGAATCAGTGTGATGGCAATTTTAAAACCTTTTCTTACTTCTATCAATTAATCAAAATTCATCAATGTATTATACTTCCATTTACATCTATTGTTGAGTAGGGTTATCATTGATGTCAAAGGAGGTCATTAATGACAAAAGAAGTGTTGATATGGCTTGTGTGATGGGGTTTGAAAGACACATGTTGGTGTCCTAATGTCTCATGAGGTCATTGTTACATTCTAGTAGTAGTTTGTAAAGGTATGATAATTTTGGGAATTTGACTAAGTGTTGCAAAACTGCCCTAAAAGTAGCTGCCTTATGAAAATGACCACCATAATTCATAAGAAGAAGAAAATGCCCACCATGAAATTCCATCCCATAGTTTGCTGAAATATCTATCTGACCATGGCCCCAAATCTCAGAAAAATCCTTGAAGAAGAAGATACAAGTCTCCCAAAATAAGGATTTTTGGTCAAATTAGTTAGAATTGCTCTAGGGAAATGCCCGCCATAATTTGTGGGTTGAAGAAAATGCCTGTACCATATCGTCATCCTGTAGGTGTATGCTTTTTTTATCTGACCATGCTCTCACATTGACTTGATAATTCTTGAGGAAGAAGATATGGATCTGCCAAAACAGGGTTTCAGGCAGTCTTACACCAAAGTTCAGTAAAATGCCTGCCTAGGGAAAATGAAGACGAGTCTGGGAGTGAAATCAACATAGGTGTTCTTAGTAAGGTGTAATACATCATCTAGTATCATTAGTATATGGTTTTGGTGAAATAAAAAATCCACCATAGGTTTTGGACAAATTGTCTAAGCAGGGGCTAAAGAAAAAGCCAACAGGGGCTTGAAAATCCCACAAGAGCTTAAGTTAAGCACGCTATCAGAGAAGAATATAGGCCCACATAAGCAAGGCCATTCCTGCAGGTGAAGGATAAATTTTTCTCACTGGTGTGAAAGGAAGAAAGCCCACAGGCTTGGGTTAAACAATGAAGGTGTTTAAGTAATTAATTAATTAATTAATTAAAAATCAATAAGAAACAAAACTTTAAAATTAAGATCAATATCATAGATTTGAAGAGTTACAATGATGAAAGGGGATGAGGTATGTCTAGGGAGATGCAATGACTGAATGGTAAGTTATATGTTATATAAACACACATATTAGATGGAAGAAGAGTGTATTCGGTGTTTTAGTTGAAGCAACAACAAGAACAGGCCGAGACCAATGAAGTTCCAGATTTGGAGAAAATATCTTCTGGAACACCTGAAGAAGCCATACAAGGGTGGAAGGGTGGTGCTAGGGCAGGAAGGAATCTTGCATGGGGTAGTAGCCTCCATCCAGTAGAAGCTGGAGAACAGGGTGTCGTTGCATCCTTTCCTGTAGCAGCAGGCAGAAGATCTAGGGTGTAGTAGCATCCTTGTTTGTAGCAGCAGGAAAAATATGGGGTGTAGTTGCATCCCTTTTGTAGTAGCTGATAAACAATTTTGTAAAAATTCATCTTATTAATGAGTATGAGTTTGTGGTTTGCTCTTTGAGGTTTCCACGATAAAATCCTATGTCTTAACTTGTTTGATTATTTGTGTGTCTTGTACTAATTGTTTTAATAAAAGGAAAAAGAAGGAAATATTGATTCACCCCCCCTCTCAGTATTGCTATATATTCCAACAGCTATATATATATTTAGTTTTTTGATCTTCTCTTCACATCATCACCATGTGCCTTCCATGTTTGTCATACTTGTCACCTTTTCCATTCCTCAAGCCATGTCAACATGCCATGTGTGTTCTCCTTGTCTTTGCCATGTCACTAACACTTGCCATGCTTGCCAAATTCACTTTGCTTGTTTTCCTAGTCAACAACATTTGTCATGCTTCCTCCGTGTCAACAAGTCATCCTCATCATGCATGTCAACAACATCTATCATGCTTGTTTGACATGATCTCATTCTTGCTTGATCTTTGCATCATCATATTGTTTTCCTTGTCATACTTGGCGATATTTGCATCATCATATTGTTGTCCTTGCCATACTTGGCCACTTGTCATACTCCTTTGTCATCTTACCAATATTGCTTACCTTGGCATGCTCCTTTGTTGAGTCATCAACACTTTGTCATTAATGTGTTGTCCATTGCTTTTCCTTGATGCCATCTTGTCCTTCACGTCATCTTGTCCTTCTGCCATGCCATCATTTTACCCTTTGTAATTAATGTGTTGTCATCAATGACAACCTTGACCATCAACCATTCCAATTTCCCTCAAGGGGGTCATTTCTCATCCGAAGGATCCCAAGTGTGCGTGGCCACCATGGAAACGTCCCCAATGGCCACTTTCACCTGTGGGAGCCGACGGAATCCAAGTCTGCTCGTCGATTTGGGTTTCGTGGCCCTAGAGCAAATCGTCAAAGTGTCCCTAAATGGCCCTAGGGTGCCCAGCGAAAATTCCCATTGCACCCAAACCGTGACTCCAATCGTGAATCCAACAAATCCAATGGATTCGGGGCATTGGGTTTCAGCTAGGAGACCCCCCAAACCATGCCTTGAAAACACAGAAATAGTGCCAATGTGCCATCTCTGGAGCTAGGGTTTTTCTCGGTGAGGGCCATTACAATTTCGCTCAAGGGGGTCATTTCACATCCGAAGGCTCCCAGGTGTGCGTGTCCATCATGGAAACGTCCACAGTGGCCACGTGCACCTGTGGGAGCCGACGAAATCCAAGTATGCTTGCCAGTTTGGGTTCCGTGGACCCGGAGCATATCCTCAAAGTGTCTCTAAATTGCACCGGGGTGCTCGACGAAAATTTCCATTGCACCCATACCGTGACTCCAATCGTGAATTCTTCAATTCTGATGGATCCCGGGCACCGATTTTCAGCTATCCCTCCCCAAAACCATGTCTTGAATACTTAGAAATGGTTCCAATGTGCCATCTCTGGGGCAAGTTTTTCGCTCAAAAGCTTCATTTCTCATCCGAATGCTCCTAAACATGCATGGCCATCGTGGACACGTCCACGATGGCCATGTGCACCTGTGGGAGATGACAGAATCCAAGTTCGCTCGCCAGATTGGGTTCCATGGCCCTGGAGCAAATCCTCAAAGTGTCCCTGAATGGCCACGGGGTGCCCGACAAAAATGCCCGTTACACCCAAACCGTGAATCTAATTGTGAATCCATCAATTTCAATGGATCTGGGATGCTAGGTTTCAACTAGGGGCACCCCAAACCGTTCCTCGAAGACTTGGAAACGGTGCCAATGTGCTATCTTCGAAGTTAGAGTTTTGTTAAGTGAGGGCCATTCCAAATTTGATCAAGGGGGTCATTTCTCATCCGAAGGCTCTCGGGCATGCGTGAACATCTTGGAAACATCCACAGTGGCAACTTTCACCTATGGGAGCCGATGGAATCCAAGTCCGCTTGTCAGTTTGGGTTTCGTGGCCTGAGAGCAAATCCTCAAAGTGTCCTTGAATGGCCTCGGGGTGCCTGACGAAAATGCCTGTTGCACCCAAACGGTGACTCTGATCGTGAATCCGTCGATTCTGACGGATCTGGGACACCAATTTCTAGCTATCCCCCCCCCAAACCATGCCTCAAAGTCTCGGAAATGGTGCCAATGTGCCATCTCCGGATCTAGGGTTTTGCTTAGTGAGGACCATTCCAATTTCTCTCAAGGGGGCCATTTCTCATCCAAAGGCTCTCAGGCATGCAAAACCCTAGCTCTGGAGATGGCACATTGGCACCATTTCTGAGTGTTGGAGGCACGGTGTGGGGGGGACGTAGCTGAAACCCGGCGTCTGGAATCCATCAGAATCGACGGATTCGCTACCAGAGTCACGGTTTTGGTGCTATGGGAATTTTTTCCAGGCACCCCGTGGCTATTCAGGGACACTTTGAGGATGTCAAAGGATATGGACCTATAATAATGTAGTCTTGGTGTTCTTACTTGATTTGAGAAGTTGATTTCTTCGCTATTAAACTATGCAATTTCCTTCAAACTTCTATTCACTGACATAATGGATACATGGAACTTAATTAATTTTTTTTTCTATTGTCATTTGCAAAAACTAAGATAGCTAAATTAGATTTTCTTTTCAACGTATTCAGTTCCCTTATGCATACTTTGTGTTGCTTTGTCGTAATGATATATTAAACATATTTGACTTTGTTTATTTTTTTGTCTTTTCCATTGAAAAACTAATAGGCATAGATCTGAAACTTGGGTGATTTTTGCACTAATTTGACAAGCTGTTTTTTTTGTTATCAAATTATGCAGTTTCCTTTACACTAATGGATAAATAGAACTTAATCATATTTTTCTTGTATATTTTGCAAAAACTAATATAGATGCATTGAATTTTCTTTTTATCCTATTCAATTTGCTTGTAAATAATATGTGTTGCATTGTTGTATTGATATATTAATGAATTTTGACTTTTCCTTGTTTTTTCTCTTGTCATTGACAAATTAATAGCTATGCATTAGGGTAAAATTATGTTAATGTGTCTCACTTTTTCCCCTTTTGTGGCAATGAACTAATGAGCTAAAAATATTTGTTCATAAATATACAAATCCATTGAGAATTAGATAATGGTGTAATGAAACAAAAGTTTTCATTGTGAATGAGCTTTTAGTATTTTTTTCAAATAAAAAAAATTGTTTTTATCTTATTTATTTCATTTTCTTTAAAGGCCATTTATTGTTATTTTAGCATCTCATAAGCACTCAGAAAATCGCGACCCCCCATATCTATCTTCATTTATATTTTTAATTCCAATTTTTTTGAATAAGTCTTTTATAGACACTTTTAAGATCGTTGTACATTTTTTTATATATTATTTTATGATATATTTTAATTATTATGAAATTATTAATATAAATAAAAAATTTATTTGTACGTAAAAGTGCGACCCAAAAAACTCTCATTTTAAGACTTCAAAATCAATACTTTTTTATTTGAATATGGAAACAATAAACAAGTGATTGTTAAAATTATTTTTAATATTTTTTTAAAGTATATTTTTTATTTTTTATAATAGATATTTTGAATAAATTCATAATAACAGCATAAATTATCTTGCCGCACAGTGAGACACATTACCATGCTTTTACCCATTAATAACTGAGTTTAGAAGACTAATTTGAAGTGACATATTGATGTGTATGTTGGATGTTGTGTGTATGTGTATGTGAATTTGCTTGATGTGTGAAGATTGATACATTCTTCTTTGAGCAAGGTTTGATAAGAAGTAAAAGTGACCCTCATTGGTATATCAAGAAGGATGAAGATGCACCTATTGATTTTATTTCTTTATATGTTGATGATCTAATCATAAAAGGAAGTGCTACTATGTTCATTGATGAAATGAAAAGAAGCTTTTCACAAGAATTTGAGATGAAGGACCTCGGGGAGTTGTATTATTGTTTAGGCCTTGAAGAAGTATGGAGGGATGATGGTGTGTAGTTGATAACACAAAGAAACTATACAAATGAGATCATCATGAGGTTCATTATGAATAAATGCAAGCTAGTGTATTGGAACAAAATGTGAAGCTCAATAGTGAAGATGAAACAAAAAAGATGAAGAACACTTTGCATCTAGAGTTGGTGGGAAGTCTAAATTATGTTACATCAACTAGACCAAATATTGAGTTCATGGCTAAGGATAACCAACAACCATCAAAGGAGATAGCCAAAGTTCCATCAAATTGACAAATAATCCAGCTTATCATGTCAGGTCCAAGATTATTGAAATGATGCATCATTTTCATAAGGAGAAGATATAATGAAAGGAAATATAGTATTTGGTCTACTATAATACATATGAGAATGTGGATGGAATCTTCATTAATTCTTTGGAAAAGACAAAATTCAAAAAGTGTAGAGATAATTTGTGTGTTTGGAAAAACTCTTCTTTTTTGAAATAATGAATGAATAAGTTGTTCTTGAGTTCATTCCTAACCCCATAATAATTCATTGTGACGTTTCTAAGCTAATAAAATACATTATAGTGTGATATGAGTGAGACATTGATCTCATTGTTTAGGGAATTTTATTGTTCCTTTTTTACTTTCTTATTCTCAGAACATGCACAATGCAAACTATTTATATATAGGTTTTCATTTTACACTTTAATGCGATGTAATAAGTATATGAGTGAATGATATTTATACACACTGCAAACTAATTATGCCAAAATGCATTTACATTTTACACGCAATAACTACCTTGATCCATGTGCTTGATGTGTGAAAAAGTGTACGATGCAAGAGCCATTCAAATACAAGGGAATCATATTGAGGTCACTTGGTGTCTAGAAATAACATCTATATGTATGTGAAAACTTTTCCATAACATTGTTATTGAAGAAAAAATCAATTGTATGCAAAAATGTAATCAAAGACAAAGTCATATAGACAAGTGAAAATCCATCTATTAATATGCAAAAATGATCCAATCATGTACACTTTTTGGAAAAATGGAACATCGTTCCCAACATCTATATAATGGAAACTCATGCCCTATACAAAATATGGAAAATCGTGCCCCATACAAAATATGGAAACTCGTGCCCTATACAAAATATGGCAACTCGTTCCCAAAATGCCACATCATGGCTAGTGTACATAGGATAGTCTCTCAATCCTCCTGCCCACCCTCGGAGCTCCCATGTGCATCTCCAAAATCTATCTTCCTCTTCTTCGTGCTAGAGGAAGCTGGGTCCTTCTGGCGACTTGGACCACATCTCCCTTTTCCCTGAAAAGACAACAAATAATATGTCAACTTTTCTTGGCAATTATACAAGTATAAAACCTAATTTAAAAATAAAAATAGTTTTCAAATCTTAAATAACTCATCGCATGCGAGACTGTAAGTCGTGAGGGGGTCTCTCTCCTCCGTGCTCCAAGTCTCTCAACAATGACAGCTTGCAACATTTAGAACAATCAGATAAATGATGAAATAAGATGCATATAGTATTTTTTGTTAAAATTGAATGATATTTTCATAAACTAGTTAATCTCACGGTGAACACAACCGACTGGTCTTCAGGGCTAGTGGATGGAGCAGTCGGCTGGACAACCTTCTCCGATGCTAGAATGGATGGTATAGGGGCGTATGTAGCCACATCGATGGTGGATAAACCACTGGGGGGAACAGTGTAAGAAGTAGAGGTGGAAGAAGGAGGCATGGTGACTGGCGTGGAAGAAGTGGTGATGCGTGTCTAGGGCGATAAACGCCAAGTGGCCGTAATATTGATGGGGCCACCGTGGAAGGGGAAGCGAGTGTGGTGGGGAAATGTGGGTGGGGGCGAGGTCTGTGTTCCGGTGGAGGGATGGGTGATTGTAGATGGGTGGTATATCATGGTCAGATGGGGGAGGGTGGAAACATGGGAAACTGTGACGGAGCTGGTAGAAAGGTTGGGATGGGGTGATGGGACGCATGATATGAAATAGAAGGGGGAGCTAGATAGAAGTGTGGTGCTGGATAGGAGGGGGGATCTGGATGGAAGTGGGTGGGGAGGGATGCATGGAAGGGGGCATGTATTCCAAGGGATACAACTGGCATATACGGTGGCTGAAAGGCTGGGGAGGGAGGAAGAACGACACTAGCAGGCCGAGGTGCTTGCAACTACATACACATTTATAACCTCATAGTTTAATATAGAAAAATATAAATATACAAAGATAAGTCATCATATTTGAAATTAAATTTATACTTTAATACACATGACACCTACACACGTGGAGATATGTTGATCCCCGGTGGGGATGGATGATCGTTGGAGCCTGCAGACACCTATTCAAACACTAAAAATTTTATATTTAATTTATAAAAATAGTATTAACAATATTAAACACAATGCCAATGACAACGACAATGTTAGTACTTAAAAAACATGACCGCAATTAATTTAGATTCAAGTTAGATGATAGTGGTTTGATGGGATTTGGATATTATATAAAGTTTTTATTGTATTGGTGCAGTCCATTTGTTCAAGACTTAGTAAAGAACATGGTTCTGGGGATCGTGTCCTTTGACCCACAATGGATTGGGCCCATGATAGGAACAAATGACCCATTCTGTGGTCATTCATTGAATATAATGTGGCAAAGAAGATTGACAATTTATGCTTGAAGTGTTTGATGGCCAAAGTTGTCATTGATGAAAACACGTTAATGACAAAGGTCAAAGTGATGACATGGCAAAGACTTGAGTGGACAAATGGTAAACATGACAAGCTTTGATGACTTGAGAGTTGGCAAGCAAGCATGACAAGTCCATTAACTCCTTGATTGACGGATGGCCAGAACTAAATAAATCATATTTAATTTATTTAATCATCTTAATGATAAAATTAAAATAAAGAGGACATGTCGGCCTCCTAATCGATGGTGATGAAGAGTATAAATAGAAGACAAGTTTCATTTTTAAGGAATCAATGTGTGAATATTTGGGGAGATTGAGGAGAGCTCTGATTTCATGGGTCAGGATGACTGAGGAAGGTTTGGTGAAGTAGCAGCAGCAGCAGGAGCAGTGGTGCAGCAGTAAACTAATTTTTATCTCTAATATTTTGGGATTCACTAAGGTAGCAATAGTGGTAGATTAATGACAGCATGAACATGGACAAATGAATATATGTTTGGGGACAGAATGAGGACATGCTATTAAATAGAATGAAGATGATCAACTTATGGACAGATTATTGATGGAAAAAATGATGACAATGTCGCCTATAACAAATTGATGATCGAAATTTCTCTCATCATTGGCTTGTGATTGAGGATTTCAATGCAATTAGGTGGTTTCTATTAGTATGTATGTGCCTTAGGGATCCGGGAATGACATTAAAGGGAAAAATACCATAGCTTTGGCCCTAAAGAAACCCTTAAGGCATTCAAATCCATGAATAATCCCTCAAAGCACCATCCATGACTTTGTAGGGGTATCCATGGCACTATGTATCTAGGTGATGTATCCTTAGGGCCTTCAACATTGTCAATGAACCATGCCTTTAGCCCTAAAATTATTTTAGAGGCATCAAAATACATGAACAATTCCTCAAAGCACCACCCATGAATTCATAGGTGTATTCATGGCACTGTTTTCTAGGCCTTATGGAGTTGGTTCCTTTGACATGATCAATAGAGGAGAATTGAACATATTTTTAATGCACATGTGCACTCTTGGAAGTATCTTTGGAGGGTGGGGAGGAGAGGGAGAGACTTGTAAATGGATAAAGAGAATGACTTCATGGTGAAGTGATAGGTCTAGGGAAGGGAGAGAGTGAGTGAGTAAGAGGAAAAGAGGTAGGGACTTTTACATGGAGAGAAAGAGAGAGAGAGGACTGTTAAATTTTGAGCATTAATTCACAATACTCTAGGATATTCACTGAGAGAATAACATATACAGTATATCAATGCATAACAATCACAATAATCATGAAAAGCATCACAAGAATCAAAAGCATGAGAGACAAGAGACACAGAGTTTCCGTGGGGAAATCCCTAAGGTGGAAAAACCCCACAACTTCCTCAGAGATAGAGAGAGCAATGGCTCAACCAAAGTACAACCAAAATACACTGAGATAGACTCCTAGTAGCAAATGATACTCCTCCTCACTAATGCACCACTTTCTGAGTGAGAGAAGTGTGAGTTTCCGAGTGATCAAAATAGAGATCTCCCGATCTCTATTTATACTAACCTATTTTCCCAGTTACACTATGGGGCCGACTTGTCTAGCTAGGTACATCCACAATATAATATATATTTCAGGGCCGACCCCACACATGGTGGTCTAATAACCCGTCGCTAAGTACACACACTTGCGACACTTGTCAATACACATGACGACACTTCCTTATAGAGGAATTACACATCTCTTATAAGGGTACAATAAATATATATGAAATACATAGATGAAATACATTCTGAAGTTACATATACATCAACACTCCCTCTTAACTAGGAAGGTATTTCTCGACACAGTTATGCTAGACAAGTCTTCTTCTCGGGATCATTGTCATCGATGCATCGCCATCATCATCGTCACTACTACTGCTATCTCAACCAATCTCTGACTCTACTTGTCATAGGAATTTCTATAGAGACAATCCTTTTTCATACTGGAAGTAGGCCCACCACCTGCAGGTATTCATCATCACTGGCCATACTGTGGAATCCTTAGGACTAATTACGTGAGTCAACAAAACCTAGAAAGAGCATCCCAGGACTGATTACGAGCACATAGCTCAACCTATCGGATCTCCCAGGATCTTTTACATGTTACTGCACAACCTGTCCACGGCGACAGAGTATCACAAAGCACAACCCAGATGCACACACATAGCACTTACACTCAACGGCATGGGAGGACCAACCTACCACCATCTATGAAGGGATCACAACAATTACATCAACGACCATGGGAGAACACATCTGCCACCATGTTGGAAAGGCCCTACACTTACATCAATGCACGTGGGAGAATGCATCAACCACCATGTCAGAAAGGCACTGCACTTACATCAACACACATGGGAGAACGCATCTACCACCATGTCGGAAAGGCTCTGCACTTACATCAACGCACATGGGAGAATGCATCTACCACCATGTCGAAAAGGCTCTACACTTACATCAACGCACAAGGGGGAACGCATCTACCACCATGTCGGAAAGGCTATGCACTTACATCAACGCACATGGGAGAACACATCTACCACCATGTCGGAAAGGCACTACACTTACATCAACGCACATGGGAGAACGCATCTGCCACCATGTTGGAAAGGCTCTGCACTTACATCAACGCACATGGGAGAATGCATCTACCACCATGTCGGAAAGGCACTGTGCATCTGTGTCTTTGGAACTCATCACACATAATCCAACTGATTATGTACTATATCCACCTGATACACATGATCATCCTGATCATCATCACTGTACTGTCCTGGTACATATCATCTGGAGCAACATCCTGAGTCTCATCATCATGATCATCCTGATCATACAATGCATCTACCTGATGCATACCAAGTATCTTCCTGATACATATCATCATACATAATCCACCTGATCATACAGTGTATCCACCTGATACATATACAGATACATGGTCCAAGCATCCAACATGATGCATATAAAAAAATACATACAAATGATCCAACTGATCATATCCAGCATCCAACATGATGCGCACATACATATACATATAAATGATCCAACCGATCATATCCAACATCAAACATGATGCATACATACATATATAAATGATCCAACTAATCATACAAAGCAGAAACCAGAACATCATCCTGATGCTCATCATCCAGTGCTTACATCCACAGCCATATGAAGGATCCTCCTTCCAACATTCTTGGAATGGCTTCAGCAAATGTGTCCATCACTTCTTCCTCGAAGTGTCCTCGATCTGAAGAACACCGAGCTTCTCCCTGAAGTACTCGAACTTCACATTGGCTAGTGGCTTCGTCAGCACATCTGCAATATGCTCGTCCGTCGCAACATACAGGAGCTTCACAACTCCTCTCTACACCATATCCCTGATATAGTGATATTTGATCCCTCTATGTTTCGACTTGTCATGAAACACTGGGTTCTTAGACAGCTTCACACAAATCTAGTTATTGCAAAAGATACCAGTAGCATCCAATGGAAGATCAAATAACTCAGACAGTAGCTTCCGTAGCCATACTTCCTCACAACTAGTTGAACAAGTTGTAACATACTCTTCCTCAGTTGTACTTAGTTCTACATAGGACTACTTCCTGCTAAACAAAAAGATCACACATGATCCCATACTGAAGAAGCACTCAGATGTGCTCTTCCTATCTGTAGCACTGCCAGCCCAGTTTGAATCAACATAACCCTGTAGGTTAAACTTTTGATTCACTTCATACTTGAGCCCATAATCCACTGTACCCTTCAGGTACCTCAGAACATGCTTTATAGCAACCAGGTGACCACTCCTTGGATCTGTCAGGAACTCACTCAATGTGTTCACAGCAAAGCAAATATTTGGTCTCGTGTTCGTCAGGTACATCAAGGACCCAATCATCTGATGATACATAGAGACATCAACTGGCTCAGATGAAGCATCACATAGAAGCTTCAGGTTCGATGCCATGGGTGTGGCCATGGCCTTGCAATCCATCATCCCGAATCTCTTCAGGATATCTACTGTGTACTTCCCTTGACCAAGGAAGATCCCACCTGCATTCTGCCACACCTCCATACCTAGGAAATAATGCAGCATTCCCAAATCTTTCATATCAAACTCAGCAGCAAGCTTCCTCTTAGTATCTACAATCAATTTGTCATCTCCTGTTACAAATAAGTCATCCACGTACAAAAGTAGAATCACAGGATTTCGTTCGTCAACCTTGTAGTAAACGTTGGAATCCGCTTTACTTTTGGTAATTCCCAAACTAGATAGGAAACTTTCCATCCTACCATACCAAGTTCTGGGAGCTTGCTTCAAGCCATACAAGGCTTTCTTCAATCCGCACACATATGAATCCCTGTCATGTATTCAAAACTGAGTGGCTGCTCCACATATACTTCCTCTTCAACTACACCATTCAAGAAAGCAGTCTTGACATCCATCTGGTGTATTTTCCATTTCATTGCTGCATCCAGGGCAAGTACTGTTTTGATGGAAGTATACCTAGCTACAAGTGCAAAAGGTTCTTCATAATCTATTCCCTCTTTCTGAGAGAAGCCACAAGCTATGAATCTTTCCTTGTATTTCTCTACACTGCCATCTGTAGCATGTTTGATTTTGTAGATCCATTTGGAAGTCGCAACAGACTTTCCTTTAGATCTTGGGACAACATCCCAAACATCATTCTTCATTATTGATTGGTATTCCTCAACCATGGCATCCTTCCATTCTTTCTTTTCCGCTGCTTCTTCATAACTGGAAGGTTCTTTGTTCATAATGTCACAGAGTAAAACAACATAGCTGGTATGTGATCTGGTTCTCTTCTTTGCTTTGTGTTCTTCTTCTGGAATGCCAAATATTTCTGCATCTTGAATGAGCTCTCTAGCCCATGTAGGTTTCCTCTTGTGGGAGTTATCCTCACGGGGTGGATCTACAGGTTCTTGCGGATCTTCAAACTCATGAACAACTTCTGGAATTGCTTCAGTGATGGTAGTGTCTTGAAATCTAGTTTCATTAGGTTCTTCATAAACTTCGATAGGTGCCTTCCTTGATTTGATGAATGTTGAGTTTTCATCAAATGTTACATCCCTGCTGACATCAATCTTCTTGAACCCTGGAAAGTATATTCTATAGGCCTTCGAGATTTCACTGTAACCCACAAAGATACCCTTCTTTCCTTAAGGATCTAGTTTAGTCGTCTTTTCCTTTGGGACATGAGTGTATACTGGACAGCCAAATATTTTGAGATGGCTGACTTCAAGTTTCTTACCAGAAAAGACCTCTTCTGGTGTCTTGTTGTCCAATATCTTGTGGGGTGTTCTGTTCTGCACATATACAGCTGTTCTAGCTGCTTCTGCCCACAGATGCATAGGTAGATCTTGGTCATGCAGCATTGCCCTTGATGCTTCCATTATTGTTTTTCTCTTCCTTTCTGCAACTCCATTTTGTTAAGGATTATAAGGAGCAGTCAACTCCATCTTAATCCCTAAATCACTGCAAAGCTTCTTGTAGTCACTTGAGGTGAATTCTCCACCATTGTCAGATCTGAATGTTTTGATCTTCTTATCAGTTTGATTCTCCATCAAGGTTTTGAATTCCTTGAACTTATCAAACACTTCATCTTTGTTCTTCAATAAGTATACCCAAGTCTTCCTGGAGAAGTCATCAATAAATGAGACATAGTAAACATAACCACTTAGAGAATTGGATGACATAGGACCACATACATCTGAGTGGATGATTTCCAGGATATCCTTTGCCTTGCTTTCACTGCTTGGGAAAGCCTTCTTAATGTTCTTACCTTTTGCACATCCTTTGCAAACACCTTCATGTTTGGTCTTGATTTCAGGAAGACCCTCTATAGCCTTGCTTGCAATTGGAAGTGCCCTATAGTGCATATGAGCAAGTCTTCTATGCCAAAGTTCACTTGGCTCCATGGATTCATGCACCATGGCATGTTCAGGTTGTCCCTTCAATTTATACAAACCTCCCTCTTGCTCTCCAATCACTACTACATCATCTATGGTCTTTCCCTTTGGCCACATTAGGACTTGGCCATCCACAAATGCAACCCTCATAACTTTTGCATCCAATGCAGAGATGGAGAGTAAGTTCTTCTTGAGCCCAGGTACATAAACGAATTCTTTCATCTTCAAAGATTTTCCAGAATCTAGGTTGTAGGAGGCTTCACCACTTCCTTTGATTGGGTATAGATAATCATCCCCAAGTTTCACCTTATGGGGTGATTCATGTTCAGATAGGTTCACAAAAGATTCCTTAAACCCAGTCATGTGTTTGGAAGCCCCACTATCAATTAACCAATCATTATAACCATGGGAGATAGTACGTGTGAGAGCAGAGATTAGAACATATTCTTCTTCACTTGATGAGTCATCATCACTAACATCACTTTCTGCCCTAGCCTTCTTCTTGGGTGGTTCATCATCTTCAGCAGCATGAGCATGATATCTTTTCCTACTGCCCTTCCTGGCACAAATTCCTGGAATAAAGGAATCCCATGACCTGGGTAGGCCATTTAGAGTGGTCATCACAACTTCACCATTCTCCACCATTTCATCTACCGCTTCCAGTTGTTCCTTAATTTGGGAGACCCTAGAAAAATAAGATTGAATGGTTTCTCCATTCTGAAACTTTACTCCTTTCAATTGGTTCCGTAGGGTCATCTTCCGAATTATGTTCTTCCCTTCAAATAGCTTGGTCAAAGAGTCAAACATCTCCTTGGGTGTCTTTAGAGAAGACACATGGGGTATGAGATGGTCTTTGATAGAATCAGCAATGATTCTCTTTGCCTTGACCAAGTTCTTCATATGCAATACTTTATCTTCTTCATCCTCTGGGATATGGATGCCTTCTTTTATATATGAGTCCAACTCATTGTCTTCCAGGATTAACCCAATCCTATACTTCCAAGCTCGGAAGTTATCAGCCCCTTCAAGCTTATCCTCAAGCTTGGTGTCGTGAGACATCTTAAAGAGTACTTCAAATGGAAATATAAAAGATTTAGGTCTTACCACTTGAAATGCTGAAAACTGGATCTTGTCTCGGATTAGGGTTTGTCCAAAAAACCCTAAAAATTCAAAATGTGAATTTCAATTTTCTGAAAGGATAGAAAGATGAACCTTGATGAGCTAATCAGCCTGGTGTATTCAGAATTTGAGATGAGCAAAGCATTACCCTTCAGAATTATTTTTTTGTCCTCCCGGGTTCACTCGAGAGAGCCCTAAATTAGGGTTTGAGTTTCCCGGAGATCTACCCAGCCACAAATCTTGATCCAAAGCTCTAAACTTTTATTTTGGCAAGGAGCTTCTAGCTATGTCTTCATATTTCAAAAATTCTTATTTTTGTGGAAACCCTAATTTTTAGAGCCAAATCTGAAAATGATCAAAATTGAATTCTGATTGGACAGATAGATTCTCCTTGATGAGTAGAGTCAATCTACTATACGTCTTTTCCAAAAACTGTGGAGAGAAACCCAATAAACAAGAAACTCAAGTTTCCGTCACTGCAAAATGTCTTCTTCTTAGGTTAGGTGTGATACCATGTTAAATTTTGAGCATTAATTCACAATACTCTAGGATCTTCACTGAGAGAATAACATATATAGTATATCAATGCATAACAATCACAATAAGCATCACAAACATCACAAGAATCAAAAGCATGAGAGACAAAAGACACAGAGTTTCTATGGGGAAAACCCTAAGGTGGAAAAACCCCACAACTTCCTCAGAGATAGAGAGAGAAATGGCTCAACCAAAGTACAACCAAAATACACTGAGATAGTCTCCTAGTAGCAGATGATCCTCCTCCTCACTAGTGTGCCACTTTCTGAGTGAGAGAAGTGAGAGTTTTCGAGTGATCAAAATAAAGATCTCCCGATCTCTATTTATACTAACTTGTTTGCTCAGTTACACTATGGGGCCAACTTGTCTAGCTAGGCACATCCACAATATAATATATATTTCAAGGCCGACCCCACACATGGTGGTTTAATAACCCATCGCCAAGTACACACACTTGCGACACTTGTCAATACACATGACGACGCTTCCTTATAGAGGAATAACACATCTCTTATAAGGGTACAATAAATATATATGAAATACATTCCGAAGTTACATATACATCGACAAGGACAAGGTGGGGAAGAGTGACAGGTCAAGGGGGAGAGAGAGCGAGTGAGTTAGAGGTGGAGAGAGAGAGAGAGAGAGAGATGTAAAGAGGGTGAGAGAGAGAGACTTAAGGAGGGAGGGTGATGGAGATATTTTTGGGAGAGATAGATAGATAGATAGATAGAGGAATAGAGTGAGATGGAGGTAGGGGGGAGATAGAGAAGGAGAGAGGGAGAGAGAGGTAAAGTGAGAGAGTGAGAGAGAGAGGGGAAAAGTGAGAGAGTGAGAGAAGAAGAGCATTGACATCCTCAATCATAAACACAAGTAGCATCATAAATGAAAGAAGTTGAAAATGGAGAAGCAAAGGATGCCTAAAGTGAACATGAACACATGTCTAGTTTTCTTAGGTTTTCATGTTTTATAAGGTTTCATTTTTGTTTGGTTGGATTATATGAATTTATAGCTCTCAAATTATTTAGACAATATGATAAACACAATTGTAAAATCAAATGATATTATGATAGACATGTTTTGTGAGAATTATTCATTTTCATTTTAGTTTTAAACGATGATAATCTAAAAAAGTATACTCACAAAGAAAAAATTATTACCAATTAATACTCAACTTAATCATTTTTGAATTAATCATCATGTTCGATGAATTTTATAACCATGAATATTGTCAACTTTTTATTATTTAGTTTTTATCATATAAATATATTTTTTCACTTTCACAATGTTTTACTTTTATATATATATATATATATATATATATAATCTCAAATTAATCGAAGTCATGAATGATTTTTTTGGCAAAATTTAAATCTCAATCGATGTGTAATTTTAAAAATGATACTAGAGCGGCAAGTCCAAGCAAAAACACGAAAGCTCTTTCGTTTCGAAATAACATTTCTCCATTAAGACTCAAAGTCACCCGCTCCCTCTTTGACGGACCCATATTTGTTTGGCCCATGTGGTGCTTTGACCTTAGAACGATTATATCCACTGTTCAAAAAAAATCTCACTTAAACTACTTTGACGGAGTTGTTCGTTGAAAGGGATGAAGCTTGCTGTGTCCAATATTCTTCGGCCGACAGAAGACGAGTCACGAGAGGACAAAGTCGTGGGAGACACAGCTGAATTTTATATATTCACTGTATTTGACAAACATAATTAATGCGTGGGTTTTAGTATCCTCATACCTGCATACTCCGGCGTTTATCATGTATGGGCTATTCATCGCAGGTAATTTGTTCAATTTTTGCAGGTCAGGGGTTAGGGTGGAAGTCACCCTCTTAAGGGTTAGGATGAAAGTCACCCTGAACAACTTGTCTCTCCTTTCTATATATGTGATTACTCAATTATATGTGCTCGATCTGCGCTGGGCTATGTAAACAAATTGGACGATATTGTAATGCATGAATGATCAATCCAGATTGTGTGAAAACTTCTAATTGGATCGGTTGGTTTATTTGATTTATACTTCTATTTTTATATAGGTTGCACCCACGGGATGTTCATCTTTTATTTTATTTTATCCAACTAGAACCACTCGTGCCAAATAAAAATTCCCTTGGGGAGCTCCAATAATAGATGCTAGCTAAGTCAATCATATGCCAAAATAGGAAGTAGGTTAGCTTAATGATGCCACAAGCAACCTCCAACCTTTATGTAGCACTTGTGGTATTCCAAGGAGGATGAAAGCAAATTTCTTAAAATAGCGAGAATTAAAAGGGCAGATCGTTCTTCATAACTAAATTTCATATGTTCACTGTATTTGACAAAATAATTAATGCGTAGGTTGTAGTATCGTCTGACCTGCATACCCCGGTTAAAACCACGGTGGTATCGTCAATGCATATTTTGTTTAATATTGTGGACAACCGAGATACCAGTTGCGACGACGTTCCAATTGTCAAACCGTGGGCCGTTCTACATTTTAATAATCCTGGCCGCCCCTGTTAATATTGTAATTTCAACGTCAGAAATAAGAAACTGTCGATATAGATTAAGCAAGCTGCAAGTCGACGATAGCCAGCACACAGTGTTGTGCTGTATTTGATTCAATTTTTGGACAACGGCATAGATATAAAACGGAGCGAAGCTGAAATTGTTATCGATTCCAATTTGGAGGATGGCCAAGGTTGTAGGGATATACTAATATCGCTCAGTTATTTTAGTCTATTTTTTCAATGAAAATTGTAATGCAAATTTCAGTACTTTTGAGACTCGGAAATATCGATTTAAGTCAATAATCATGCTTCAAATTTGTTCAAACTTATTATTTGAACAATGCAACTCGCCTTTTGAACCATACTTCGTTCGCCAAATTCTAAAAAGTAATTTAAATACCTATAAATTCAGGCTTTTTCCAAGTTATTCAATAATAACCATGGGTTTTCTCCAAGTTATTCAATAATAACCATGGGTTCTTAAATAAAAGAGTTTTATAATTAATTAACAGATTCACAGTTCTCATATATATATATATTTTAATATAGTTTTTTAATTTGTGGTAGGTGAAAACAGGATTGGCCACAAGTTAAGTGTCCCAAATAAGTAATAAGTTATTTGTTACTTGTTTTTTATGAGTAGTTGTAAGAATCTACTGTCTATGCCTCAACGACATGTTATCACTAGCTTTCTTGTTAGATCATTTATCCATGCATTAACTATTAGTTATTTTTTATATTCTTTTTTTTTATAATTATTTATTTCAAATTTGGAACCATAAAATCAATCTCTACAATACACTTGGAAAAACAAGGAACTGCCATGCTATTTCAGTTCCCTATAGTCAACCTATGGCCCTACAAGGAACAAGTTAAGTGCCATGAATAAGTCATCTATTACTTCTTCTCCATGCTTAGTTGTAATCACCTATTATCTATGCCTCACCTATCTGTTACCTGCTTTAGTTAAATGGGTTGTTAGTCACTACATGTTATCCATGCATTGGCTATGAGTTATCCATGCATTAGCTACCAATTATATATATATATATATATATATATATATATATAACCATAAAAACTGTGTCTAAAACCCAAACCCCCACACGCCCAACCAGAAAAGGGTAAGCAATGAAAAATATGCTTGACAATTGGTTGTCTTCATATTTTTAGCCAAAATATTAGTACCACGTACCTCTGCTATAGATGATGAATATAGTGATCTCTCCTTTCCAACATCTTGTGAGTGGATTCCAACTCTCTCTTGCTTGGGGCGCACTTGACATCTCCTTGGCTATTTCCACCCGCCACACAAATTGATTTGGTCAGCAAGTCAAAAACGAAATAAAAACTCAATGAGTGGAATGAAGATTGCATGCAAGTACAAAGAGGAAAGAAAGTAGTGATAAAAAATGTGCAAGAGAACCAAGGTGCACTTAGCTCCTATGGCTCTCTTCTTCATGCAAAATACACAATAAAATTGTCATATATATATATATATATATATATATATATATATATTATAATTGTTTATTTCGAATTTTGAACGAGGACCATAAAATCAATCTATATAGTACATTTGTCTCATCATCCTTCAATCTAGGAAAAGCATTGATGATAGTCCACCCCAAATTCTAAGATATATACACCTATCAATGTAAAAATAAATAAATCTCATATTTCAATCATGGGATTATTGTTCATGAGAAAAATATTTCAAGACTTACAAATAAAAACCCCAAACTTTTATGCAAGATAAACAATTCGGCTTTAATTGTAAAAAAAATCATATGTCATCCAATAAAACCAATACTCAAGCTCATGATTATGTTTCTTAAGGAAAATATGGTCAACATCTTAATATCCTATGAGTTATTCCAACATTACCTATATTAAATAAAAACTCTTAATCGACTATATTGCATTCTAGTAATATATTTATGATATATTTATTATACATGTATACCATATATTATATCACTAGCATGGGCACAAGTAAAGTGGTCAGTGAATTTCAATAGGCGCAATCAACCACTTAGTTTTGTGGAGATGGTTGGCTGTTAAACAACGGCTAAACATTAAACCAATTACCATATTATTATAGTTATCCATTTATGGTAAACAGAAACAATAAACTAATTATTATAAACATAAAACAAAAAATTCATGCTTGAACCTATGCCATTATTGTTACCCATTTCTTTAACCACTGCTTAACTGAAGCTGATTTAAATCTTAATCAAGATGTATTTAAGTATAATAAGATACCGAGACCATGAAATGAATCCCAACTATACAGTTGTTACACTTAAGTTAATCTTGTTGATCCACTCAAGGAAGCCCAAAGCCGAAAATCTGAGATAATATCTAAACACAACATTAAACTAATTACCATATTGTTATGGTTATCCATTTATGGTATAACATAAACATTAAACTAATTAATATAAACATAAAAAAAATGTTTGCGTTTGAACCTCTTTCTTTCTTTTTTCCTTGGAAAAAGTCCGTAATTTTATTTCAAAAAGATGATTAAAATTACATATTGCACATGTAGTAGAATCAACAAGGATCCCTACATTTTCACATATTTCTGTCCCATATAAGCAGAAACAACAGCTTATAAAGAGTTGAACCAAAAGAGAAACCCAGAGAGAAGAACAGATAAATCTTGAACATACTACAGAAAGAGTGTGCAGAAACCCGCTCAAATCCACCATAGCCACCCAAGAACAAGAAGCTATGACCCTCCACAGCTCACATTACAGCAGACTCTCCATAGAAAGATATAGATCCGTCAAAACCGAAACCCTCATCGGAGGAAGCAGAAGATCCATGTCTGTGGACAGAGCAGCAGACACGGTAGACCTCCCAAACCGGAAAAAATAGCCAGCAAGCAAACCCCTGATGAAGAATCATCCAGAGAAACCCCAATTTGGCTGGAGTAGTCCGCCGAAGCAAGCTGAGCGTCCCTGAAATCAATCCCCAGACGCCGCCACCGTATGAAAGGGACGACGAACATGTGCGGCAAGGGCGTGATGGTGGTGGCGGAGTCAAAAAGATCCTGCATGAACAAATATTCCTTCACTTGGTGTTAGATCTGTCTGACAAACGGCACATGTAAATAATCCTGTTGATCCCAATCTTTCAACAAGCATTGCTAACCCTTCTTCAAAGAGTTCTCAACAATTCCAAGTGCAGAAAGCTTGTGGTCAATTTAATCATTGAATCTCGAGACCTTTTCCTGAATATAAATGATCTCAGCTTATTTTGCTTCTTAGGAGGCAATGAATAGGCCTTAAACCAGGTTCTTGTCCCCGGTTTTCTTGAACCCCTAAGACCGCAAAACCTGCACTTCGGGACAGAGGAGAGCTGCTCCGCACAATTCTAGCCGCTGTCAGGAGAGCCACCGATGGTAGCCGTTGTAGCCGCCGTTGAAGATCTCTCCGCAAGGAGAGCCGTCGTTGGAAGCCGCAGTCAGGAGAGCCACCGATGGACGCCACCGAAAGGAGAGCTGCTGTTGGAATCTGCTCCACACAGTCGAAAGGATAAGGGCTGCCATAATCACCACAACGCCACCATGAATCAAGATGCGTCTCCCCTCCGCACCCGCCGCCGCCGCCACAGGAATGCAGGATGATCTACTTCGCAATGGGTCTCCGCAAAGGTCTGCCACCACTCCAGTCGTATGAGGAAGATCATCTACCCACCGTCGACCATTGCTGTGAGCTTCAGGGGAGGAGTCTGGCGACCAAGGACGGAGCCCTGGCCGCCACTAAACCCTAGCTTTGCCCACCGTGTATCACGTTTGAACCTCTTTCATTATTGTCACCTCTTTCTTTAACCACCGCATAGATGCATTTAAATATAACAAGGTAGGACAACAATGAAATGAATCCCGACTGCACACTTCCTACATGAGGTTAATCTTGTTGATTCGCTCAAGGAAGCCCACAATTTGAGATAATATATAAACGCCTATTGATCTAATTATATACATAAAATGCTACACACAACAAATTACATTAATATTATTCCAACAAATAGAATCCCACCTACATTATATCCTTATGAAATATAATCACCCTGATTAAGCAAACAATTTGCGAGTTCTCAGAAAATTACTACCGGAAGCTCTCCAAGGAAGTTTCTTTATTTAATTTAAAGAAATTGTTGCTCCAACAGTCCTAATTCAAGACTCCCCTACTTAAGAGGGAAGATCCCAAGTTTTGGGGATCTTTTTCTTCTTCATTATTATCATTCTCTTATGGTAAGGGGAGGAGAGTATTTTTCTGCTCCAAGAAATTGAAGTAGCTTCACATAATAATCTCCATATCTGAACCAGCAGTGGTCCTAGGGTCTCAATCTCTCATTGCATGTTGGATCCAAGCTCGGGGGGATCCAGATAGAACCGGGAACGGTTCAGGGGTCAAGGTTGGGAGGAACACGGTAGCCCCAAAGCTATCCATCCTAGGGAAATCTGTCTAAACAGGTCAACAAGATACATCAGGCTCTACTTTAACTATTGTTTGAGTGTGCAGGTCATTATAGGGAAGATTTAAAGTGCCAAGCAGTTAAGCTTCTACATGAGGGAACCAAGCGCTCAAGCAGCCAGGTATGGGGCAGTGGTATATTTCTTTTAAAATATAGAAAAATAGATACTACAGCATTGTTTCAAAACCAATTTGTTTTCATTAGCAATTGTATCTTCATTACCAAAAATTGTGGTTCTGCCCAGAATCCATTGGAGGGTCTAGCAGGGCTAGCCAAGCTAGCCTTTGCTAGACAAACACATTTGTTTTCTAGGCTATGGTATTTATAATTTACAATAGCTAGCGGCTGTCGAAATCGTATTTCTTATTTACAGTACAGAGTCCTATCTAAGTATGCTAGTTCTTTTATTTCCTTTCCAGAATTATTATCACATAGAATTTAAAACAAAACAGGCATCGAACTTCCTAACCACACTACTCTTTTAAAAACTATCAGACATCGAAATAGGAGCACATAGTCAATGCTTTTCCAAGTTATATATGTGCCAAAGTAATTTTCCTGATCTCATGATTTTCAACTTAGACACAGACTTTTCCATTCCTCAACCTAAACTTTTAAAAGCAGAAGAAAAAAAGATACTCAGCAATTATAACCTCTTAGAAATCAAATCTATAGACTACAAAAACCTCTTTTTCAAACCCTGTTTCTTTCCAGAGTCAAACGATTTAGTAGTTAGGACTACGGTCTTCCAAAAGAAAATGTAGAAGGGTTACACAGGTCCACATCCAACCAACATTTTATTCAACACATTAACGATAGCAATTAGATGAAACGCAAGGAGAAACACAAATCACAGGATCAAATCCCTATGGGGTTTTCATGAAATTCATTAGTTGGACAGACAGTGTTTACATAAACATGAAACAAACACAGTAGCTACACATCCCTACAGTGTCAACGTAGGCCCTGTAAACTTTGTCACAAAGGATTTGAAAACCCTAACGACCTTTGAAACTCATCTCTTAACCAAGCATTTAGAACTAGCAACTACAGAGAGTAGTAACCAAGAGATGGGAGATAGCAAACCCTTGGAGAAGCCCACTTAGCCAACACGATGCATTTCAAAGATGTTTGACAGAAGCATATCAATTTCAATGTTTATTAGAGTGTTCTTCCAAAATAAAACAAACGACTAGCTACATGGCAGATTTGCAACCAACATTTACAATTTAAAATGCAGAGATTAAATAGAGTACCCAATCCTGATAACATTTACATCGAAGAACTTTCCAGGTCCATACAATTTCATTTCGCAAACATAAGTCTCAAATATAGAACCCAATTCATTTTGGGCATTTTTGCCAACATCAAGAGTTCAACAAAATTCAGACATAGAGCTAGATATCCAAAATCTCAATAAACACTTTAAGCCTGCAAATGACTTTAGTTACATCCTTTCATAACAGTCTATCCAATGGTGACTTCTAGGGAACTCAAACTTGTCACAGTGAACGCAATCGATCCCACCGGGCTCCCCATACCCAAATGCAAGATATCCCACAGAGGTGAGGGCAGGGGAGAAGTAAACATAGACTCAGGACTTACTAGTTGTAGATGCCTCCAAAACTGAGTCATGGCCATTAACCAGTCCCCACGCAAACAAAGGAGATCAAACCACTTTCCTGTCATAGACCATAAACTTTTCAAGTCAGAAACCATTCATTATCATTTGTAGCAATGTAAAAATTGTAAAATGGAACCAGGGGGATATTACCTCAACTATCGCCTTGCATGCATATTGACACCTTCGTAGTGGGATGACCATGAGTCAAGCTCAGGTCAGACCACCAAAACCCTCACAGACATTCAACAAACAGACAGGGGAAAATGAGCCATATTGAAACCCTCGATTGTGTAGTAACCAAGACCATCTCTGCTATTTTAGCTAGCAAACGTTGGCATGTGAACTCGTATGGTTAAATTCCACCACCAACCCATAGACTTTCTCTATAAGTCATGATCCCTATAGTGGTGAAGGCACTCGCGACCATGAATTAATTGAAACACAAGGGTGTTACCAAGACCCTAAGTTTGTGCAACCTCAACAAGTATAGGCAAGGATATAATGTTGTGAAAGTTCCACAAGGGTTTCCAACTCCCAACCAAGCATTTCGAAGCAACAACAACCACACTTATAAACCAATAGTATTATTTAAATGTGGATTTTGCGAAGTGAATACCATAAGCATGTACCTCCATAGATAGACCTGCAAACCCAGAACAGAAGAGAAGGCATTAGCAAAAAAGCTAAGTAAGTCAAGAGCCTTCATTTTCTTACCCCTACCTCTTGGCAGCCCTGCTAGGGTACCTTGCCCTTTAAAAAAAGAGATAAGCATCACATCATGAGCATCAACCGCCATCATTAAAGGATCCCATCCACCTGAATTACCAGTAAAACTTTAATACACATGCATGCAAATTCTCATAACCATAAGGATGAAATTTACATTTGTTACATTCAACACATATGTGCACAAGAGTTGGTTCATACATCTCATCCTTATAAAACACTTTCGCAAAGCAGTAGAATCTGAATTCAGTAAACACAGATACTTACGAAAAGGAATTAAAACTCTTATTTCCACAAACAGGTACCGGTACATTTCTTATTATTGTGTCGGTGCTAAAATTAATTTTAATCATTGACTCTAAAAATAGCTTTTACTACATTAGCAGAAAATTTTAAATTTTATGATTTTTTAGACATTACACCTAACTGCCTTTGGAGTTATTTCGTCGAAGGCATAACGTGGGCATTCATTTGTTTGCAGAGAGTGTGGTTTGGAGAGGTCGACAGGACTGCGGATTCATAGGGTTTGTATCATGGTTTTAAAGGCACCTCCCCAGGGTTTGATACCATGACCTGTGGCTTGTAAACTGTCAACTCAGAGTTCTAAGAGCTGAACCCCTCATGAGATAAGGTTTGCTACATTCTTTAGTAGTTTGAGTAACTCCAATTTTCATGACGATTATGGGGATGTTCGGACAAGAAGCATGGTTTTTCTTTAAAAAGGTAACTTGTTGTTCTTTCTTTCGTTTCCATGAGATTTATAATGTACAATTGCATGTGTTTTAATTTTTTAGCTTTGAATTCCAAGATATAACCAGAATGTATGTTGAACTAGCAAGTGACTCCTTGGATTTGGCTTTGTATGTGCTAAGCAACGAGGGACAGAGCTTAAAATTGGTAAGCCTCGGTGACTTCCCGTGAGGTGCATCCTGGCAAAATGCTGGTCCTTGTTTGGTATAGCCAAGTATTTCTTTTTGTGGTTAGTTGTGGATTTTTCCACTGTTATAATGTTTGAGCCGTAAGGCATTTCTTTGGTATAGGGAGGATTGAATCCTCAACCTACTTCTTCGTTGGCTCTGCTACGTTTTACTATGCAACAATTTATTTGATAATTGTATATAGCTGTTTGATGGGTTTAATCCATGACATTTTGATGAAATGTAAAGGCAACGTTTCAGGTTGTTAAAAATCGATTTTTGTTTATAAGATGCAGTTGGGGTTTCGAACTCTATACCTCATGTTGTTTCTTTTCGAGATATTGTATTTTCAAAGGATGTTGCTATTGGTTTTTGTGTAGTGAAAAGGTTGAAGTCTCTAAGTTTTTAAACTACGAAAAGAACTCTCGGTAGTGTTTAAATGAAAGGCTATTTGATAAACGAAACAGGGTTCTTCATTGTGTTTTTAAAAAGTTACTTAGGGTTTGTATGAATAGTTCAATTGTTTGCTATCAAAGGCCATGAGCCCAATTTTAAAAATGGTTTATGTGTTTTAATTAAGTTTGTAAAAGATGCTGAGGGTTTTGACTCTATAGAGTTTAAAGGTGAAACCCTCAAAATTGTAATGAATTTGACTCAACGGAACTAACCCTTAGGGCTTGGATCCTAGTCTCGTGAGTCACCTTCATTTTGTTCAAAGATGAAGTGTAAAATATCTAATAGTTTTGAATAGCTAAGTTGGGGTTGTGACTTGGAACATTCGACAGTTTACTTGTTGCTATCCGTTTAGCTCAGTTAATTTAATGTATAATTATTGTAGTAGGGTAATGGTATAGTATAATACGAGTAGTATATAAAATATATTTGAATACCTAAATTCTTTTCCGAAAAGTTGAAACTCAATTTTCATTTAAAGAGACTTGTACTAAGAGTTTTAATCTACTTGTTATTACAATAATTATAAATCACAGTTAGTTTAAATAAAGACACGAACTATGTATTTGACCATATTGGGGTTTGTGAAAACAATGTTTAAATTTGATATAAAGCTCTCTGTAATAGTTTGTAAGTATAATTCGATACTGAAATAGATTATATTGATAAACAAGAACTGTGTTGTTTCTTTTCATTGATTTTCTATATTTATTTGTGATGATTTACAAAGAGATGAATGCATTGTTTTTAGTATTAAAATCCTAAAACACATTCTTTTATAAAGAATGCAGGTTTACTATTATGAATGAAACTATATATGAAATATTACAGAACTCTGTCCTTTGCATATTGTTTATAAGTAGATGCTATTTAATAGGAATCGTGTACTTTAGAAGCTTATTTAAATAAAAGATAAATGTAGATAGTTCTAATAATAATCTATGTGCATGCATTCAATCTTTCATTCAAATCTATTTACAGTGCATCAATATTCAGATCTATTTTTAAACACTCTTCCCTGTACTAGAGTACGACACCAAAAACAGTGTGTGGAAAAATGCAGGGAAGCATTTAATTCTATCTCTATCATAAAAACTTCATTAACTATTTACATAAATAATATATAGTTCAGAAATTTAGTCATTTAATTAGGAAAGATGATGACTAACAACATTCAACTAATAATCATAAATCAACAGTTATAAAAGCTATAAGTTATAACCATTTAGAAAATAAAATACTAAGTGAAACCTGATAATGTAGATAGGGTGGACAAACACCCAAAGAGGCATGTTCCTCCCAACCTTCTCCAGAAGAAGTAGCCGATATCACTTGCTCCTTTGGACCCCCGAGCCTAGGGACGGAGCCCTGGCCGCCACTAAACCCTAGCTTCGCCCACCGTGTATCACGTTTGAACCTCTTTCATTATTGTTACCTCTTTCTTTAACCACCACATAGATGCATTTAAATATAACAAGGTAGGAAAACCATGAAATGAATCCCGACTGCACACTTCCTACATGAGGTTAATCTTGTTGATCGCTCAAGGAAGCCCACAATTTGAGATAATATATAAACGCCTATTGATCTAATTATATACATAAAATGCATAAAATGCTACACACAACAAATTACATTAATATTATTCCAACAAACAGAATGCCATTATATCCTTATGAAATATAATCACCCTGATTAAGCAAACTATTTGCGAGTTCTCATAAAATGACTACCGGAAGCTCTCTAAGGAAGTTTCTTTATTTAATTTAAAGAAACTGTTGCTCCAACAGTCCTCATTCAAGACTCCCCTACTTAAGAGTGAAGATCTTTTTCTTCTTCATTATTATCATTCTCTTATGGTAAGGGGAGGAGAGTATTTTTCTGCTCCAAGAAATTGAAGTAGCTTCACATAATAATCTCCATATCTGAACGAGCAGTGGTCCTAGGGTCTCAATCTCTCATTGCATGTTGTATCCAAGCTCAGGGGGATCCAGATAGAACCGGGAACGGTTCAGGGGTCAAGGTTGGGAGGAACACGGTAACCCCAAAATTATCCATCCTAAGGCAATCTGTCTAAACAGGTCAGCAAGATACATCAGGCTCTACTTTAACTATTGTTTGAGTGTGCAGGTCACTATAGGGAAGATTTAAAGTGCCAAGCGGTTAGGCTTCTACACGAGGGAACCAAGTGCTCAAGCAGCCATGTATGGGGCAGTGGTATATGTCTTTTAAAATATAGAAAATAGATACTACAGCATTGTTTCAAAACCAATTTTTTTTCATTAGCAATTGTATCTTCATTACCAAAAATTGTGGTTCTGCCCAGAATCCATTGGAGGGTCTAGCAGGGCTAGCCAAGCTAGCCTTTACTAGACAAACAGATTTGTTTTCTAGGTTAGGGTATTTATAATTTATAATTAGCTAGCAGCTGTCGAAATCATATTTCTTATTCACAGTACAAAGTCGTATCTAAGTATGCTAGTTCTTTTATTTCCTTTCCATAATTATTATCACATAGAATTTAAAACAAAATAGGCATCGAACATCCTAACCACACTACTCTTTTAAAAACTATCAGACATCGAAATAGGAGCACATAGTCAATGCTTTTCCAAGTTATAAATGCGCCAAAGTAATTTTCGTGATCTCACGATTTTCAACTTAGACACAAACTTTTCCATTCTTCAACCTAAACTTTTAAAAGAAGAAGAAAAAAAGAAACTCAGTGATTAACCTCTTAGAAATCAAATCTATAGACTACAAAAACCTCTTTTGCAAACCCTATTTTTTTCGAGAGTCAAATGATTTAGTAGTTAGGACTACGGTCTTCCAAAAGAAAACACAGAAGGGTTACACAGCTTCACATCCAACCAACATTTTATTCAACACATTAACGATAGCATTTAGATGAAACGCAAGGAGAAACACAAATCACGGGATGAAATACCTCTGGGGTTTTCATGAAATTCATTAGTTGGACAGACATTGTTTACATAAACATGAAACAAACACAGTAGCTACACATCCCTACAGTGTCAACGTAGGCGCTGTAAACTTTGTCACAAAGGATTCGAAAACCCTGACGGCCTTCGAAACTCATCTCTTAACCAAGCATTTAGAACTAGCAACTACAAAGAGTAGTAACCAAGAGATGGGAGATAGCAAACCCCTCGAGAATCCCACTTAGCCAACACGAAGCATTTCAAAGACGTTTGACAGAAGCATATCAATTTCAATGTTTATTAGAGTGTTCTTCCAAAATAAAATAAACGACTAGCTACAGGGCAGATTTGCAACCAGCATTTACAATTTAAAACGCAGAGATTAAATAGAGTACCCAATCCTGATAACATTTACACCGAAGAACTTTCCAGGTCCATACAATTTCATTTCGCAAACATAAGTCTCAAATATAGAACCCAGTTCATTTTGGGCATTTTTGCCAACATCAAGAGTTCAACAAAATTCAGACATAGAGCTAGATAGCCAAAATCTCAATAAACACTTTAAGCCTGCAAATGACTTTAGTTACATCCTTTCATAACAGTCTATCCAAATGGCGACGTCCAGGGAACTCAAACTTGTCACCGTGAACTCAATCAATCCCACCAGGCTCCCCATACCCAAATGCAAGATATCCCACAGAGGTGAGGGCAGGAGAGAAGTAAACGTAGACTCAGGACTTACTAGTTGTAGACGCCTCCAAAACTGAGTCGTGGCCATTAACTAGTCCCCACGCAAACGAAGGAGATCAAACCACTTTCCTGTCATAGACCATAAACTTTTCAAGTCAGAAACCATTCATTATCATTTCTAGCAATGTAAAAATTGTAAAATGGAACCAGGGGGATATTACCTCAGCTATCGCCTTGCATGCATATTGACACCTTCATAGTGGGCTGACCATGAGCGAAGCTCAGGTCAGACCACCAAAACCCTCACACACATTCAACAAACAGACAGGGGAAAATGAGCCATATTGAAACCCTCGATTGTGTACTAACCAAGACCATATCTACTCTTTTAGCTGGCAAACGTTGGCATGTGAACTCGTATGGTTAAATTCCACCACTAACACCTAGAATTTCGCTATAAGTCATGATCCCTATAGTGGTGAAGGCACTCGCGACCATGAATTAATTGAAATGCAAGGGTGTTACCAAGACCCTAAGTTTGTGCAACCTCAACAAGTATAGGCAAGGGTATAATGTTGTGAAAGTTCCACAAGGGTTTCCAACTCCCAACCAAGCATTTCGAAGCAACAACCACCACACTTATAAACCAATAGTATTATTTAAATGTGGATTTTGCGAAGTGAATACCATAAGCATGTACCTCCGTAGATAGACCTGCAAACCCAGAACAGAAGAGAAGGCATTAGCAAAAATGCTAAGTAAGTCAAGAGCCTTCATTTTCTTACCCCTACCTCTTGGCAGCCCTGCTAGGGTACCTTGCCCTTTAAGAAAAGAGATAAGCATCACATCATGAGCATCAACCGCCATCATTAAAGGATCCCATCCACCTGAATTACCAGTAAAACTTTAATACACATGCATGCAAATTCTCATAACCATAAGGAGGAAATTTACATTTGTTACATTCAACACATACGTGCACAAGAGTTGGTTCATACATCTCATCCTTATATAGCACTTTCGCAAAGCAGTAGAATCTGAATTCAATAAACACAGATACTTACAAAAAGGAATTAAAACGCTTATTTCCACAAACAGGTACCGGTACATTTCTTATTATTGTGTCAGTGCTAAAATTAATTTTAATCATTGACTCTGAAAATAGCTTTTACTACATTAGCATAAAATTTTAAATTTTATGATTTTTTAGACATTACACCTAACTGCCTTTGGAGTTATTTCGTCGAAAGCATAACCTGGGCATTCATTTGTTTGCAGAGAGTGCAGTTTGGAGAGGCCGACAGGACTGCGGATTCATAGGGTTTGTATCATGGTTTTAAAGGCACCTCCCCAAGGTTTGATACCAGGACCTGTGGCTTGTAAACTGTCAACTTAGAGTTCTAAGAGTTGAACCCCTCATGAGATAAGGTTTGCTGCATTCTTTAGTAGTTTGAGTAACTCCAATTTTCACGACGATTATAAGGATGTTCAGACAAGAAGCATGGTTTTTCTTTCAAAAGGTAACTTGTTGTTCTTTCTTTCATTTCCATGAGATTTATAATGTACAATTGCATGTGTTTTAATTTTTTAGCTTTGATTTCTAAGATATAACGAGAATGTATGTTGAACTGGTAGGTGACTCCTTAGCTTTGGATTTGTATGTGCTAAGCAACGAGGGACAGAGCTTAAAATTGGTAAGCCTTGATGACTTCCCGTGAGGTGCATCCTAGCAAAATGCTGGTCCTTGTTTGGTATAGCCGAGTATTTGGTTTTTTGGTTAGTTGTGGATTTTGCCACCGTTATAATGTTTGAGCCGTAAGGAATTTCTTTGGTATAGGGAGGATTGAATCCTCAACCTACTTCTTCGTTGGCTCTGCTATGTTTTACTATGTAACAATTTATTTTATAATTGTATACAGTTGTTTGATGGGTTTAACCCACGAAATTTTGATGAAATGTAAAGGCAACGTTTCAGGTTGTTAAAACTCGATTTTTGTTTATAAGATGCAGTTGGGGTTTCGAACTCTATACCTCGTGTTGTTTCTTTTCGAGATATTGTATTTTCAAAGGATGTTGCTATCGATTTGTGTAGTGAAAAGGTTGAAGTCTCTAAGTTTTTAAACTACGAAAAGAACTCTCGGTAGTGTTTAAATGAAAGGCTATTTGATAAACGAAACAGGGTTCTTCATTGTGTTTTTAAAAAGTTACTTAGGGTTTGTATGAATAGTTCAATTGTTTGCTATCAAAGGCCATGAGCCCGATTTTAAAAATGGTTTATGTGTTTTAATTAAGTTTGTAAAAGATGCTGAGGGTTTTGACTCTGTAGAGTTTAAAGGTGAAACCCTCAAAATTGTAATGAATTTGACTCAACGGAACTAACCCTTAGGTCTTGGATCCTGGTCTCGTGAGTCACCTTCATTTTGTTAAAAGATGAAGTGTAAACTATCTAATAGTTTTGAATAGCTAAGTTGGGGTTGTGACTTGGAACATTCGACAGTTTACTTGTTGCTATCTGTTTAGCTCAGTTAAATTAATGTATAATTATTGTAGTAGGGTAATGGTATAGTATAATACGAGTAGTATATAAAATATATTTGAATACCTAAATTCTTTTCCGAAAAGTTGAAACTCAGTTTTGATTTAAAGAGACTTGTACTAAGAGTTTTAATCTACTTGTTATTACAATAATTATAAATCACCATTAGTTTAAATAAAGACCCGAACTATGTATTTGACCGTATTCGGGTTTGTGAAAACAATGTTTAAATTTGATATAAAGCTCTCTGTAATAGTTTGTAAGTATAGTTCGATACTGAAATAGATTATATTGATAAACAAGAACTGTGTTGTTTCTTTTCATTGATTTTCTATATTTATTTGTGATGATTTACAAAGAGATGAATGCATTGTTTTTAGTATTAAAATCCTAAAACACATTCTTTTATAAAGAATGCAGGTTTACTATTATGAATGAAACTATCTATGAAATATTACAGAACTCTGTCCTTTGCATATTGTTTATAAAGTAGATGCTATTTAACAGGAATCGTGTACTCTATAAGCTTATTTAAATAAAAGATAAATGTAGATAGTTCTAATAATAATCTATGTGCATGCATTCAAACTTTCATTCAAATCTATTCACAATGCATCAATATTCAGATCTATTTTTAAACACTCTTCCCTGTACTAGAGTATGGCACCAAAAACAGTGTGTGGAAAAATGCAGGGAAGCATTTAATTCTATCTCTATCATAAAAACTTCATTAACTATTTACATAAATAATATATAGTTCATAAATTAAATACTAATAATCATAAATCAACAGTTATAAAAGCTATAAGTTATAACCATTTAGAAAATAAAATACTAAGTAAAACCTGATAATGTAGATAGGGTGGACAAACACCCAAAGAGGCATGTTCCTCCCAACCTTCTCCAGAAGAAGTAGCCAATATCACTTGCTCCTTTGGACCCCGAGCCTATTTACTGAACCACTAGGTAGAAGACTCTGTGTAGAAGCAAGGCACTCAGGTTTTACTTCCAGCAATAAATGGAGACATGCATACACCTCAAAATAAACCTCTGCACTCAGCAGGAAAACTCTGCACTAATGAGAAGTGAAACAAACTTACAATCCAACTCAAAACATAGTTTCCCCTCATCGAATCTCTTGTGTGCATACAGCAGAACCACAAGGTAAATTTTCTCGTCAGAAAAAGTGTGATCCTTTGCTCAAATTCGATGGCTTAAAAATATGCCTAGGTCTTTTAGTGGTCAGTTTCCAAAATAAATGATCCTCAAGCTCCAGCCCCATATTTCAGGGAACTTTGACCACAATTCAAGGGAGTTGTCCCATAACAACAGCTCGTTACTGAGTTCCTGATGCTACCACTTGTCCATTGCCTTCTACCTCAGATTCCATTCCACCTAGTGGATCAGTAAACACTCTTTCAACAGTCTCTTTGGGTGACTGTTTCCTATTTTATTTTATTAAATAATAATATTGTTCAATTATAGTCATCCTTGGCCACTTGGCCAAATATAAAATTTTACACTAAAAGTTAAGATAATGTTTTTCTCAAACACAAGATGTTTCAAGTAATGGGTATGTTCCATCTTCCAAAGGAATTTGATAGGTATGGTAGCGAAATGGTACATTGAGTTACCACGTGATTCTTTTTAAACTTTTGATTCCATCGCAATGACATTTTTGAACCATTTTCAGTTACAGGTTTTCTATGAAACTAGTACTGAACTATTAACTTCATTTCTCCAAGACAAGTCTACACATATCTCCAATCACATACATGAATGGCAGAGAATAAGGAGTTTGATTAAATCTCAAATTCCATATGAATTCTTAACAGACTAGTTCATCTAGTCATTACAGCCATGTATGCGAAATATGTAGCCCTCTAAGGGGTTCAAAACGAAGAGCAAGCTATCATTAAAGCTCAGAAACTTGACTTAGTTTATTATCAATCCAAATTTCTATATGATATGTTTCCCGATGATCCTCGAGCTGATATTGATCCCACCAAACCGAGACTTGGACCACATGTCGATGGTGTGATTGGTTCAACAACAAATACAATATCTATCCATGGTACACACTTAATAGTGCAAAATTCACCGGAGGTTACTCCAAACAACACACAAAACACCTACCCAAACCCTCCAACGGATGTTTTGACATTTCAAACAACCGATCCTAAGGGAAACCAGCAGCCTGGAGGGAAAAAGAACAAGAATAAAAAATTAGGGAATAAAGACAAGAACAATGCAAACTCCAATAATAACAATAATCTAAACAAAAATGTTGGCATGGATAAGAAAGATAAAGCTAAAGTGAAGTTTCTTTGTGTTTTCTACAAGGAAGACCACTGCTAATGAAATTGCACACACTTGTCCATTGCTAATGAAATTGCACACATTTGTAGAACTCTATGTGCAGATTCTTAATATGTATTTTTTTATTAAATCTATCATTTTTTTAATTTTTTATTAAATCTATTATTTTTTCTATTTTTTATTTAATTTTAATTGGACTAACCTCAATCTTACAAAAAAAGTAGGTTATTTCTTCCGGCTATAACTTTTGATTGGCGCACCTATTTTGAAAACAAAAAAGAACTCACACAAGTACACACAAATACCTACATCGTAAAAACAAACAACGTTCATTGATTATGTTAAGGCCATGATGTCGGGCCCCAATGATCGACCTAGTCATTTTAGGGCTTGGATGACTTCCTTAATTTAAAAAAATAAAAATTAACATCAATAAATATGGGAAAATAGCGCTGCACTAGAACGACCTATTATCTATGACTCTATATAATTTTTTTCACAAAATTCACCATTTGCATACCAAATCTGGGCCCAACCCAAACATATTCATTATGTTTTTTTAAAAAAATAACATACCAACCTTAGGAGAACCCCATTTTTGGGGAATTATACTTAATTTCCATAAATAATAGTTATATATTCCGGAAGGTAATCTCATTGTCTACGTTTCATCTTCTTATGCCATATTCTAAAAAGTTGTGTAGGTAACTCTAATATTGCTTTTTGATGTTCACATGTTTGTTTTTCTAGAAGTCCATTGCAACTAACGCGTCATGAGTGGCCAGCATTAGCTTGCACGAACCCAAAATTAAGATATTATAAGGAGCTGATCAACCCCTAAAACACCATGAGATGAAAGAATTTGTCATCTTTGTGACACAAAAAAGGTTGAAGACAAAAATCACTTTTTCATAAGTCATACATTCGCCCACATTAGAGTGCAATTTCAAAACATTTACCACAACAACCTTCTTATCTTTTTAACTCATCATAAATGTGGTGATTTAGAAATGCTTCTATTAATGTTTTTAACATAGAAATAAAATTTTAGAGAAAACCAAGTATCTCATTTCCTTTCTAAGGTCCCATAAACCAAAATCAATTTAAGTGAACATTAATAATTATCATCATCTTCAAAAATATATATTTTATGTATTTATAAATTATAACAATTGTTAACATAACTATCCACATAAATTTATAAACCATCTTCATAAACATTAACTATTCATTATCATCAAAAATATATATTTTATATATTTATAACACTCAACATAAATTTATAAACCACCTTCATGCCAATGAAAATGATTTGCATCAAGCCAAACGACATAACCCAATTAATGCAAATCAAGCCAAACGACCAAACGACAAAACCCAATTAATGCAAATCAAGCCAAACGACAAAACCCAATTAATGCACGCTTAGTAAAACAAGTGAAATAAATCAATTTAAATAACTGAGCGATATCTTATTCATCTGCCTATGTGAATGGAGTAGCATGTGACAAATTAACGTCCATGGTATAACATAAATTTTATTATATTTGGATGGAGATTTAAAATATATCTACCTACTTTTATTATCCCTGTTGCCGATGGATTGGATAAAGGTTAAAAATTGAATTAAATTTTTAAAATTATTTCAATTTTCAATCATCGATGTGAAGTTTGAAATCATTTTATGTTTTCAGATTTATAGGGAATTTAACTAGAAAGGAGATCACTGAAAAGCAGGGAATCAAGTAATGATGATGAAAACAAAATCCTATCAAAGGAGAAAACCAAATTTCATATCCCGAAATTTCCATTTCGGGTTTTTAATCATTTTGAATAAATACTAAAGCCCAGGGAAAATATAATTATTTGAACAAAGGCTCCTTTTAAAATACCTGAGAAGATTATGATTAAGCCGACATAGAATGCAATGACAGAGAATATTGTGTCTAAGAATAAATGTTAGGTTGGTAGTTGGAAATACCGAATATAAAGGTTTTTAAATGAGAGATTAAATATTTTTCAATGTAGAAGACTTGACTTATTAAAATGTAATTGTAAAAAAAAACCAATTTCAATTTCATTATCAATATATTAACACCCTGTAAATATCAACTGTATCAATGGGTGAATGAATTACACAATATGGCTGTCTTCCAGTCAAATAAGTGATCCAGAACAAAGGAACGACTATTTTGCCATAGCAATACATCAAGAATTATACATCGTAATGAAGAGTGAAGGATTTAGTACCTTTGGAAAGGCGATCGTCTCGGATATGACGAATTCGCTTCAACACAGGTATAAATTCACATGAAACCACAAAACCCAAAAACAACCATCCTTGTAATATTGCGCGGCGTAAAAAATTTAAGAAAGAATTTGCTACAATCAGACTGCTGGCCATAAATTTAGACATTGAAAAACCTTGGAATGTCACGGTAATCCTCGTATAATAAATATTCTGAACCCTAATATTCTGGGAGAGTTTTGAACAAATCTATGGTAGTTGGCGATGGTGACTGCAGCTCCATCGTTGAGGTGTTCAAGGGTTGTCTTTGTGGACGACTGAACATTGGTTCAGAAAATCTATAAGAGTGCCTCGGAGAGTAGAAGAAATTATCAGAATTGGGGGTTAAGAGGGGAATATCTTGGAAAATATTGGGAGACAAAAGCGTCTGTGATGGGAATAGGAAGTTCGGGGAGAAAGGAGATAACAGTGCAATTAAAAAAGAAGAACTAGAATTTCCTCGGGAAGCTGTCTCTACAGGCTTTGGATGGTCGGTAGCTTCAGGTACAGAAGCCCTACTCTCGATCTCCTGAGGTGACCCCATATTCTGATCTACAGATTCATGAGGCTGAGACAACGTTGTAACATCCGAGGATTCGTGTATTAACCCTTTATCTCCCCTTGTTGTTTTCCTTGTCCTCTAATTCCCTAAGCCTTTAACACTATAACACCTTAGACCTAAATTCCTAACCTCTTAAAACCTAACCCTCTAAGCCGAGAGTCCTTAATCCCTTTACCCATAAATCCCAAACTACTAAACCCCTTAAGTCCTTTAATTGTTTACATGTAATCCTTTAACCATTATCCCTCTAAGATCTAGTGTAAACCCTATACAAATAAGATAATTCTTTACCTCTACACTCGGTTTGCATGTGCGACCTCCCTTGTGCTAGCGTGCCCTACATTTTCTTGTGCGCTCTACGTTTGCATGTGTGGTCTTTGTTTGCATGAGAGCTCTATGTTCGCTTGAGATCTCTCCCTCTAGATTGATCGCTCCTCTATCAGATTTGGCATTCTTGCTTGAGCTTGTGCATTAGTCTCTTTAAGCTCTAATTTACCCCTTATAAGGCTTTAAGTCTTTAACCCATTCACCATTAATTCCTAACCTCATAAACCATAACACACTAACTCTGGAGAACTAAATAAATTAACCCTTAAGGCCGCTAGCCCCTAAACACCCTAGCCACTTTATCTATAATCCCACAACCCGTAACCCCGAATACCTAATCCACCCCTAATCCCTAAACAGTCTAACCCATATTACTTAAAAAAATCAAATCCCTAAATCCCTAAGTGCTTAACCCTAGAAACAATTAAACCTTTTCCACCTACTCATAACCCCCACCCCTAAGCCCATATTCCACCTACTCATAACCCCCACCCCTCTCTATATGAAAACGCGTAAAAACACCTCCCTACCACTACCCCCCCTCTCTCTCTAACCCCTTCTATCCCTCTCCCTAATCCCCACCACTCTTAAAGCCCCCTCTCTCTATCTCTCTCCTAATCCTATCATTGCTAAACCTTGCTCACTCTCTCTCCTCCTACACCTAACCCTTACTAACCCCCTCTATCTATATTTGTTGTACTCCTCCACCCACCCCTATCCCCCACCCCTCACTCTCTTTTAACCCCCTGACACCCTCCTCCCTCTCTATCTCTCTATAGCCCCTTAACCCACCCCACCCCACCCCACCCCACCCAAACCTAACCACCTCCCCTCTTTTACTGTATCTCATACTCCCCATACTCCTAAGCCAACTCTCTTTATCCCATTCTCCTCGTAACCTTTACAAACCCCCTCTCTCACTCTCTCTTCTCTACTTCTACACATCTCTCTCTCTCTCTCTCTCTAAACCCCCTCTCCCTCTCGCTAAACTCTCCCCCATCCCTAGCCATCCTACTCATTTTATCTCTCTCCTACTCCCCCCTATCCCAAAACCCCCTCCTCTCTACATCTCTCCCCTCCTCTCCCTATCCCTTCCTAACCCCCTCTCTCAGTCTCTCTGTATTCCCTACACCTCGAGCTACCTCTAACCATACCTCCCATATCTCTTTCTCACTCCCTGCAACTAACACCCTCTCATCTCTATCTCTCTTTCCGTATGCCCCCCCCAACCATTAGTAACCCCCTCTATCAGTCTCTCTCTCTCTCTCTCCTCCTCTCTAAGCCCCCTCCTAGCCCCTTACCCCTAACTAACCCCCCTCTCTCACTCTCTCTTACCTACTTCTACACCTCTCTCTCTCTCTCTCTCTCTCTCTCTCTCTAAACCCCCTCTCTCTCTCCCTCTCTCTCTCTCTCTCTCTCTCTCCCTCCTAATCCCCCTTCCCCTACCACTAACCACCCCCCATCTCTAACCTCTAATCCCCTTGACCCGTTAGCCCCTAACACCAAATCCCTATTTAACCTCCTAACCCATAGAACATGAAGCCCAAAACCTTTCAAGATAAGTAGGGATCTAGGGAAATAAAGGAAATTTATTTTCTTGGGAATAAACTATTAAATAAGGTTTTGATGAAAATGCAAATTGTGTAGATTACCATAACACTAGAAAGTTATAGTTATACATAATGCGCGTGCATTATGTATAACTATAATGCTTGTGCGTTATTGAATCCTATCCTACGTTTTAACTGGCATGGCAGGCTAGTGCCTGCCGATGCCTAGCTCTAAGAAACACGCATGTGTTTTCATTTTACTAAAATTTTGTGCGTTTAACGAATGCAAGATTGCATCTAAAAGGTCCATGAACTTCGTGCGGGGGCCCTAAAGCTCTAGAATAAATCAATAGATCTCGCAATCGATATACAAGAGTGGAAGCAAACTACACGAGAAAGATAAGAATAAGACTATAGGTAAACACAATTCACATAGTTTACCGTGAAGAGTATATAGACACAGGAATAAATTTGATTATCATTCTCAAATTTCCAACTTGTATTCAGTTATGAGATCACAATTTTTAGTTATCACTCGGGAATAAACCCCGATAACAGATTCAAAAGATAGTATGATCTTGATCTTCTTACATGGACAATCGGTTACCAATCTCCATAGGATATTATCCACACTATGTTATACCGATGGCTTACTTAACAATCACCAAAACTGAGCACATCTCATATGAAATAAATATACGCCATAATTATATAGGTAGGATGATACTAGCATCCGAACTAGCATTCAATTCTCACAACAACAATGTATAGTTAACATTTGAAATACAACCTGATAAGAGTCTTAAAGAACAAGCACGAGTTTATTAAGTTGACAGTAGACTCATACTTCATATTCATAGGGATTCATGTACACATAACACTAGATACATATTTCTTACTTGACTGTCACAAACTTGAGCACATTTCATATATATATAAGTAATATACACTATAATTATAGAAGGAGGGAGATAATCCATGGATCGTCGGACTTAAACAACGAATAGAGATTAAAGTGATGACCATACATACATATTCAGATATTAGATTAAGATGTCACATACCTATAGACTGCATGATTTGGAACAAAACAAGAAAGGGGAAAAACACTTGGAGCTTCACAGTTCCTCCGAAGCATAGAAGAGGACAGCCACACTACTTGCCCAACATCACCCCCGAGCTGGATCACCATAATAGACCAATGAACTTAGCTAAGCCAATCTAAACAAAGCACTCTTCCTAAGAGTATGTGATAGATCAAAGATGGAATTTCAAACATAGAGAGTACTCAGAAACTTTCCCTCAACCTAGAAACAATTTCTCTCTATGCACCACACAATGTCATGTGTCTTTTCGATGCACCATTATATAATTTTTTCCCAGGTCTTGTGCCATCTCAATAAAATCTCAAGAAAATATATTGATCCCTATAATTGTGGATATGGTCGGTTTACTAAGATTTTGACTTGGATTTGATTGATACCAAATATATTGCTTTCTATTCACTTTTTCATTGTCTCATGATGGTGTCCCCTCTTTCAACTAGTGGCTCCAAGTCTCTTTTTATTAATAATAAAATAATATTTCTTGTTCATAATATTCACCCACATAAATGTGGTTTTTGTGCCTCATAGAGTTTTATAACTCTTTTACAAAATAAGTTTTGAAGAATATTTCTCAAAAATATACATACTATAAAAAAAATTAATTCAAGGTTTTCGCGGTATTACAGTAAATTTACAGACCTATGGCTTTGGGATAATGAGAAACTCCTCTTTGATAGTCTTATCACTATTGTTATCTTATACGGTTGTGAAGTTTGGGGCCCTACATGTAATGTCCTTAATTAAAAATTAGGAATATTATATCCAAGGTTCCAACTTTAATTATGTTGATTTTCAAAGTTTTCTGAAACAATGGCTTATGAAGGCTTATGAGATGTTCTTGTTCAACAATAGTGGAGTGTATCTGTATTTTTTATGTCCATTAAAGGTGTGCAGCTCATTAATGTGTTTAGAGTCCACTGATATGTGTCCCAAACCATCTCTTATATAAAATTGGAAGATGGTAAAGAAACTAGGAACACTAGTAACAATTGTGGCCACACCAAACACGGGGTTTCCAAATCTTCCCAAATGCTACGAGAGTGAATCAAATTATCCCAATATCTTTTAATGGAATCAAATATACTCAAATAAAACTATATCTGACCCACTAATAGAATCCATAGAACTTACAAAGAAATATGAAAGACACCCTCTCATGACTAATGAGAAACTAGCTCAATTTACCCCACATAGGAATACTATTTTTTCAACTTGACCCAAACACCTCTTAATCAACTCTAATCCTTCCAGAAATCTTCAATAAGACTCAAATATACCCAAGTAGATATAAATGACTCATTAACATACCTCATGGGACTTGTATTAAATTTTACAATCAATATTGTAAATTGCATAGCCATGTGAGAAAGATTTATACATGGAATCATTAGTTACTTAAATATGAAAACAATATCAAGAAAATACTTGGATACTTATCATTCACTGTATGGGAACATTAATTACACTAATTACAAAAATACATGGCTATTACACAACTCCAAACTCATGAAACACTCAGTTATAATTGTACAAGTTCGAACCTCAACCAGGAGAGATACAAAATTGAGTATCTTTGATAAAATGGGCATGTATCTCGATCATATGAACACCTTTTTGAGTGAAAAAAAAATTGTTTCACACTCGAAAAAATGCTTTGAATGCAATGGAATCTGTTCACATCCCAGAAATACTCAAAATTGTTGAAACAAGAACCACCATTTCAACCCTCCTTCACCGATCCAGGCTCTAAATCAGGAAGAAAGACCTCCAAATGGTGGATCCAATGGTGTGCCCTCCTCAAGCAAGAACGCACAAATCCAATGCCAAAATTCACAAAAAACACCATAAACCTCTATTGCTATCACTTGAAATTCCAAAGAACTACAGATAAATTTAAACCATCCATAAAACAAGATCTAAACCTGCATCAATTGAAGTTCTTTTGAGAAATATGAGTGATTCTTCGTCACCTCTTGTTCACATGAAGCACAATTGATAAATCTGAGTGATTTCTCCTCTTTTGCTAGCTAGGGTGGAATATTTCACCACCGAAACTAGTTATGTAGCAAGGGGCACATATCCCAAGCTTGAGAAGCTCAATGGATCTCTCATATCAAAATTCAAATGACCAAAACCCTCTTCGCTTATGTCTTCACCCTTTTTATAAATCTTCATGGAGCATTTCCCCATCATTCTAGAATTCTCTCACAAATATTTAATAAAATATTAATAAATATTATATTTATGAGAGAGTTACACCTTGGGACTCATATACTTCTTATCTAATGTTATTTGGCCAAATAATAACTTCACTTACCTTGGAAATTCAAATTAGAGGCTTATCTTGATTGTGGAGAATTTACACTAGCATGTGGGCCCACCCCTCTACTCTAGTGCCCTCCTTGGCTAAATTTAGGACCTGCAACATGTCATAGGATGTCATAAGTTGTCATATGTTTTCATAAGACTTAATTATTGTCATAAGTTGTCATAGATGTCATAGGTTATCACAGATTTGTTACTTTTATCTCGGGAAGTTACAACCCATGAGATGCTTCCATGATAAGATTCCTTCCACCTTGGATGAGAGTTACACCACATATTTCGATTCATTCCTCCACTAATGCACCCTCCTTGCCCGATTGTGTCCAATGTGACCTTAGAATTCAAATTTGAAGGAGTTACAATTCATGTGGGACCCAACTCAAGCTCCTTATGTGCTCTCCTTGTCCAATTTTTCCCAATGTTGCATCATTTCACAATTTGGACATCAACTATACAAATATTTGACTCACATCACCACCTTGATAATTTTCATGACTTTACCAAGTGACTTAGGCCAATGCACCCCCTTAGTCCAATGGAGTGGTCTATATTTGGGGACATTACACTGCAACATCTTTAGAGAATCTTGGAGAATGATAGATCAAATCCAAAAGCACTTTATAACATAAAATCTCACAATTAAAGGAAAAACACCCTATCTCATTTTCCTCATAAAAGGGAGTATCTCCACATTTGAGAGCATGATTGTGACTAAGTGCTTTATATACAAGAACAATATAAACACCATAGGAAACGATAGGATTCCTAATACTGCTCCATACTCTACTCAAAACCACCTGACTTAAGTGAGGCTAAAATAAAAACCATTGGGGAGTGAAGGAAGAGTATTATTACATCTAAACTTAAAGAAATAATGTGGCGTGATAAAAAGTTAGAGAATAAGAGAAAATTAAGATATTATAAGGAGGTGATCAACCCATAAAACACCATGTGATGAAATAATTTGTCATCCTTCTCACACAAAAAGGGTTGAAGACAAAAATCACTTATAATGTCATGCATTCACCCACACTAGAGTGCAATTTCAAAACATTTACCACAACAACCTTCTTAACTTTTTAACTCATCATAACTGTTAGGAATACTTTTATTAAACTTTTTAGCATAGAAATAAAATTTAAAAAAAAACCAAATAACTTGTTTCCTTTTTAAGATCCCATAAACCAAAATCAATCAAAAATTATCATCATCTCCAAAAATATATATTTTATGTATTTATAAATTATAACACTTGTTAACCCAACTATCCACATAAAATTATAAACCATCTTCATAAACATTAATAACTATTCATTATCATAAAAAATATATATTTTATATATTTATAACACTCAACATAAATTTCTAAACTACCTTCATGCCAATAAAAATAATTTGCATCAAGCCAAACGACATAACCCAATTAATGCAAATCAAGCCAAACGACAAAACCCAATTAATGCACGCTTATTAAAGCAAGTGAAATAAATCAATTTAAATAACTGAGCGATATCTTATTGATCTTCCTATGTGAATGGAGTAGCATGTGACAAATTAACGTCCATGGTATAACATAAATTTTATTGCATTTGGATGGAGATTTAAAATATATTTACCTACTTGGATTATCCAAGTTGCTGATGGATTGGATAAAGATTAAAATTAAAATTAAATTTTAAAATTATTTCAATTCTCATTTCAATTTTCAATGATCAATACGAAGTTTGAAATCATTTTATGTTTTCAGATTTATAGGGAATTTAACTAGAAAGGAGATCACTGAAAAGCAAGGAATCAAGTAATGATGATGTTAAAAATCCTATCACAGGATAAAACCAAATTTCATATTCAGAAATTTCCATTTCGAGTTTTTGATCATTTTTTAATAAATACTAAACCCCAGGAAAAATATAATTATTTGAACAAAGGCTCCTTTTAAAATATCTGAGAAGATTATGATGAAGCCGACATAGAATGCAATGACAGACAATATTGTGTCGAAGAATAAATGTTAGGTTGGTAGTTGGAAATACGGAATATAAAGGTTTTTAAATGAGAGATTCAATATTTTTCAATGTAGAAGATAAGACTTATTAAAATGTAATTGGAAAAAAAAAAACAATTTCAATTTCATTATCAATATATTAACACCCTGTAAATATCAACTGTATCGATGGGTGAATGAATTACACAATATGGCTGTCTGCCAGTCAAATAAGTGATCCAGAACAAAGGAACGACTATTTTGCCATAGCAATACATCAAGAATTATACATCATAATGAAGAGTGAAGGATTTAGTACCTTTGGAAAGGCGATCGTCTCGGATATGACGAATTCGCTTCAACACAGGTATAAATTCACATGAAACCACAAAACCCAAAAACAGCCATCCTTGTAATATTGCGCGGCGTAAAAAATTTAAGAAAGAATTTGCTACAATCAGATTGCTGGCCATAAATTTAGAGATTGAAAAACCTTGGAATCTCACGGTAATCCTCGTTTAATAAATATTCTGAACCCTAAGATTCTGGAAGAGTTTTGCACAAATCTATGGTAGTTGGCAATGGTGACTGCAGCTCCATCGTTGAGGTGTTCAAGGGCTGTCTCTGTGGAGGACTGAACATTGGTTCAGAAAATCTATAAAAGTGCCCCGGAGAGTAGAAGAAATGATCAGAATTGGGGGTGAAGAGGGGAATATCTTGGAAAATACTGGGAGACAAAAGCCTCTGTGACGGGAATAGGAAGTTCGGGGAGAAAGGAGATAACGGTGCAATTAAAAAAGAAGAACTAGAATTTCCTGGGGAAGCTGTCTCTGCAGGCTGTGGACGGTCGGTAGCTTCAGGTACAGAAGCCCTGCTCTCGATCTCCTGAGGCGACCCCATACTCTGATCTACAGATTCATCAGGCTGAGACGAGCTTGTAACATCCGAAGATTCGCGTATTATCGTGGGATCATGATCGGCTGTGAGATTTTCACTTTTCGTTGCACAAGAACCGCGAGTATCAGACGAAGATGATCTCCCGGTAAGGCGTTGCACTAGAGTCATGAAATCCTTCACTTCTGCATGAATGACCTTTGGAGAGTGCACGTAGATTATGACCGGCTGTGTCCTGTTGATGATCGGATTCGACGGAACAGATGGAACCCGAGGGGCAGCCTTTCGAATCTTGTGAGACTCCCCGGAGATTTTCAGAGGAGGCGGCCTCGGTCCCTGCAGTTCCTTCATAGCCGGTGCTCTAGAGTTCATTCTCTGATAATCCATATCGATAATATTCAGAATCTGTTCAAGCAAATCGAATTGTATGAGACTCCTTTCCACCCGATTGGGATTATATTTTCACAGGATGGACAAAAGATTATCAATCCAAGAAAAGTCAGCAGTACCGGCTCTTGTTATCCACATCTTAGCGCTATACATTCACCTCTTCAAAATAAACCGCAACTAAGTCGTTTTCCATATGCTAAGGCTTATCTTCTCCCTTTCAACCAATAAAAATCGCTTCAAAGAACATAAAAGTTGTTGAAATCTTCATAAAGGCTTACCTGTTGCGGTTCAAATTGCATTAAGAGATCCCACTTCCCAGAGTTGGCCGGAATGTGACCGTTGACTTTTGATTACTATAAACTCACCGTCACATGCAAAACTCCCAGTCAAAATAGTTGCCAATTCCGACTGAACAGACAGTTACAGAACCCTAACCGTAACACTAACCCTAATAAAATCCCATTCCAACTGTAACCCTACTCCTAATAAAATCCAATTGACTGTAACCCTAACCCTAATAAAATCCGATTCCAGAATACGCTATCCTGGTCGCCTCCCGCCCGCCATAGAAAAATGTCATAATGACGTCAGGCTTCCGCTTTCACGCCACTTGTTCGATTTAATGTTTAAATCGGTGGACCGCACGACAGTACACATTGGAGGACAACCCACCTTCCATGGCTGCCAAAATTTTATAATTTTAATCTTAAAAAATATTGTATTAAAATAATAAAAATGTCATAATGTGGAGTTGGGTAGCTCCACGTTCTTCGTTCTATTGTTGTTATTTTATTTTATTGATTTTTGCCGAGGGGCCACCAGTATAATACTTGTCGTAATATCCCTTGTTTTATTGCACGAAGTATAATATTTGGCGTGATATGCAATTTTTTAAATCCTATTTTATTTAATTGACGTGCACAGAGGGGTCACAACTATAAGCTGATCAAATTAAAAATTTGCATGCTAGGTTGAGTTATGGTGGCTTGAAAATATCTCCATGAGTGAAAATATGTAATTCATAAGGAATCGATTTTGTAAAGTTTATTTTATTCTATTGAAGTGTTACAAGGGTGAGAAGTATAATATTTGGTGTATTTTGATTTTTCTAAGTTTTTGATCTTTTCAGAGTATTGAAAATTTGGTGTTGAATCTATTTATGAATAAAAATTTACAGTAAAGTCCAAAACTTAGAATATATAAACTACTCCCTAATATTTTATCTTATATGTAGCTGTTTTACAGCATTTATCACATTTTCAATTTGTATAGAAATCATATAAAGGGTTTAGTTATATTGGGTGAAAAAATATCAGTGAATAAAAATTTGTAATTTGCTTATAAGTATTATTCCGGTGAAAAATTATTAATAAAAAATATATATTATATAATTTTAATAACATATTATGTTATTTTTTAATAATTAAATATATGAACCATTTTTTTAAATAATGTCATGTTTATATTTATATTATATTTAAATTTTTAAATAGTTGTAATAATAATAATATTCATAAGATAATAGTCCTTTGGTTGTAGCTTTTATGGTTGGGAGAAATGATTGTTACCTTCTCTATTTGGGTCGAATTGTTATAAATGACATAATACTCTTGTTAAACAAACTATAAACTACCATTAAAAAATGCATTTTAATTTTAAAATAAAATATTAAAACAAATAAATTATTTTTTTAATAATTACATTAAATAAACATTAACAATAATGAAAAAAATACAATCAATAATATATACTATTTTAATTAATATTCACAATATATTTTAGTAAAACTTTATATATATATATATATATATATATATATATATATATATATACATATACTTACTTTTACTATTATCAAATGTAACATAATTACATAATTTGAGAAGTGAGACAATAAAAATTATAACATGACAATTTGTAAAATAATTAAAACTTACAATAAATAAATAATAACAATTATCATAATTATTAAAATACAATCAATAATATATATTAAATTTTAAATATTTTTTAAATGAGGTACGAACTTTTTTAGCTTGAGTTTAAAGAATTTTTTTTTACCTTGAGTTTAAAGAATTTTTACATTGTGGTGGGATGAATTTAAGTAACTTTGTGTGAGTGGATGAGGTAGGTTTAATGTATATCTTATTTTTAATAATGAAAAATAAAAATAAAAATAATATAGATTTATTTTAATTTATTATTTTTAAGTGTTTTAAATTGTAATGTAAAAAGAAAAAAGAAATACTTAAGATATTGATGTGAGGGAAAGTGAATGGAAAAAACTAATTGCATAAAAAAAGAAAAGAGGATATAAGATTTTTTACTAATTCAACTTGCTCATAAGTTTGCACACCCACCTAATTAAAGTTCTACAATCTTTCTTTATCAAGTATGAGTATAATAAGAAAACCCACCAAATAAGTTTATTCACCCACCCAATTGAAGTTCTACAATGTTTCCTTATCAAGTATGAGTGTAATAGGAAAACCTACCAAATTATGATGGCTATGGTCTTAAGGCATACAAAATCCTCATAATCCTCTACCAAGACTGACATTCTTGTGATGGACTAGCCCTTTAACAAATGGTGAACCACCGTTAAAAAAAATTCATAACATATTAACTCATTAAAATTATAAAAATTCGGAAAAACTCTATTTTAATTTTAAAATAAAATGTTAAAGCAAATAAATTAATTTTTTGATAATTTTATTAGAAATTACTAAATTAAAATTGCATTAAATAAACATTAACAATACTATAATTTAAAAAATACAATCAATAATATATACTATTTTAATTAATATTCACAATATATTTAATAAAAATTTATATATATATATATATATATATATATATATATATATATATACTTTTACTATTATCAAATTCCACATAGTTACATAATTTAAGAAATGAGACAAATTATAACATGACAATTTGTAATATACTTAAAAATTACAATAAATAAATAATAACAATTATCAAATTCCACATAGTTACATAATTTGAGAAATGAGACAAATTATAACATGACAATTTGTAATATATTTAAAAATTACAATAAATAAATAATAACAATTATCATAATTATAAAAATACAATCAATAATATATATTATTTTAAATAATATTTTAAATATTTTTAAATGAGGCACTAACATTTTTGCCTTGATTTTAAAGAATTTTTACATTGTGTTGGGATGAATTTCAGTAACTTGGTGTAAGTGAATGAGGTGTGTTTAATGGATATCTTATTTTTAATATTGAAAAATAAAAATGAAAATAATATAGATTTATTTTAATTTATTATTTTTAAGTGTTTTAAATTATAATGTAAAAAAAAATAAAAAAATAGTTAATATATTGATATGAGGAAAGGTGAATGGAGAAAATTAGTTACATAAAAAAAGAAAAAAAGATAAGTTTTTTTACTGGTTCAACAACTTGCTCATGAATTTCTTCGCCCACTCAATTGAAGTTCTACAATATTTCCTTATCAAGTATGAGTGTAATAAGAAAACCCACGAAATTATGATGACTATGGTATTAAGGCATACAAAAGCCTCATAACCCTCTACCAAGACTATCTCTATTGAGGATTATGAGAGCATATGATCAACTCTCTCCAAGATTGTTTCCAATGGTAGATACTATGAAGTACAAGTGTAATAGGAAAACTCACCAAACTATGATGGCTATGGTCTTAAATCCTAAAAGAGCCTCATAATCCTCTACCAAGACTATCTCCACTCACAATTATGAGAACTTGTGATCAACTCTGTTGAAGATGGTTGTTAATGCTAACTAATTTGGAAAGGATGAGAAAGTGATTATCTCGATGGAGATAATGGAAGTGATCATTAGCTCCCCATTGTTGAGTAGACAAAGGTAAACGCCACTAAGGTTTTGGATAAGAAATAAGATGACTAACATCAAGCCATGAGGACATTGGTGGCGAATGAAGGGGACCATGAGTACTCATCCCTTTGAGTTCATTACTTCTAATAAGTGTTGCAATTGAATCAAACATAAGTGGGGAGCCTATGCAACCACCTAACACAATTTCACCTTTGACTCTAAATGAGATCTAAGTGATTTTTCATCAAGTTTCCCTAGTCACATAATGAAAAGAGTGGAAGAGATGGAGACCATGGCTAAGGAGAGAGCCCAATGCCAATTTGAGAACGACAATGAGATCCTCACTAAAAGACCCATTTAGGGACTTGGCCACACTAGAAGTAGAGATACCTTCTTCACAAAGATTGTAACCTTGTTTTGGTAATGAAAGAAATTTGTTGACATAAGTATGACATAATATAACAAGGATGAATGAAGGTGAACCCTCCAAGATCAGTTACACTTTTTGGTAAGCCAATAACATGGAAATAGCCTATGTGCACCCTCAATCAAGTTTCCACTTAACCGATCACTTAATCTCTCAATATACAACTTGAAACCTCAATTGAGAGATTAAACCAAAAATGAATTATTTGTCAAATATATCTTGATCTAGATTTCATAATACATTGACCAAAAAAATTTAAAGCCCTTGATTGGGGTATTTTAAAGTCCTGAATATGTATAAAGTTCATGTGATACCCAAAAAACATTATTATTTCTTTTTGAATCATTAATTGTGACAATTGTGTTTATGTAAGAGTTATTTAAAACTCAAAAACACAAAGTGACACTTTGTACAACAAACTCTTTTTTATTTTTAAATAAAAGAAAAAAGCACTTGAACACCACCATGGCACAAAGAATGTGTAAGCAATAAAGAAAAATCTGTATCAATCAAATCTAATCTAAAACTTAACAACACAAAATACTAAATCATAGAGATTTATGGATTGATTAGAGATTTAATTGGAATGACACAAGAATTCAATCCATCTAAAAACATTTTAGTATAATCCAGAAATGCATCATATCCTATCTTTCGTCTACCTTCCCAAGCGAATATCTTGGTAACAGATCCGCGATGGTATTTGAGTTAGCCAGATACTCGTTTTGCATAATTAGAAGGGGTGCGCCATATATTAAATTGATTGTTAAACGTTAAGAATTTAGTATATGTTCATTAAATCGCTTGAGAAATCGGGTAATATTAAGGACAGATAAGCAATGTATGCTTCCGATGGATGGAACTCATGTAGGTGGCTTTGTATGGTTATTGCTCGACTAAAGTTAGCCACGTAAGATATAACCCCATTAAGCTATGTGACCATTATGCTGTGGCTTAATAAGCCTCACAACCACCAAAGTGAGTTCATGGGAGTGAGGCCGAACTATGAATTCAACTTTAGGACTTTCCCATTGAGCTGTGAATCTAATCTAAACATGTGGCAACCATAAATAGAAAATTGTAATATAACATTGTACTTTGTATTAAAGACAAAATAAAACTAACTCTGATAGTTGGTGTACGGTCATACATGAGATTACCCTGAGTCTTGGTTGTAATTTGATTTTTAATCTTATATAAAAAATACATACTCTCTTATGAGTTGGTTTAGTATAGGTATAAAAACTATTAATTTCTTTTTATTAGAAATAAAGTGTAATGATTTTAATATTCTAGCAAGAGAGCAAGGTGTTATAATGTATGGTAACATTAATTTCTTCAATAAGAAGTGTGGATTATATTCCGTGACTATTATTAGATTACCCTTAGATTATATCCTTATATTGTAATTATTATAATTGGACTACAATTATATGTTTTGTATCTTTTATTTTAAAATATAATATAAAGACAATTTATGTCTATATGTTTATAGAGAGAACATGATATATATATATATATATGAACAAATCTATGCATCTTATTTTAAAGGATTTCAAGTGTACTTTAGACAACAAGCTTTGAATTATGAAATTCATTTTAAAATTATATACTCCATGAATACGTGGACAATGCTATGAGTCTGGGTTTATGGAACCGCATATATGTGTATACATATATATTGGAGTAAAAGGCTATGAAGTTATGCAGTTGTTATTTGAAAAGGTTACGCATTTCATCTTAGTCTTGTAGAAGTTATACAGAATCCTATTTTCGGAAAAGTTTTTTATTTTTATTTTTCTGGTATATTATTATATTAAGGAGCATTACAGTTAAATTTAGAGTTGAAATCAAGAATCTTTCTCCATTTACATATATTTTAATGGTATATCATTAAATCTTTTGTCCAATAACGTATAATTTTTTCCCTTTCAATTTTATACTATATTCTTAATTTTTTTTAAATAATATACAAACTCTTTTATATTGTTCACTATATTTTTAATTCTTCTTATAAATAATATACAAACACTTTTATATTGATCACTAATATTTAAAAATAATGTAAAATATCAATTTTTTTTATCGCTCACTTAAGTGGAAAACATATTCATAAATTCAACATTTCAACACTAAAAGAAACATAATTGAAATCAAATAAGACATCAACATGATGCCCAAGACTTTACATGATGCGGACGACTTTAGAAAGATTATTAAATGATGAAAAATAAAAGCTTTAAATTTATTATTTTCAGCGAGGAACTTTGAATATCCTTAATATTCACATCATGCATGGTAACTTAGAAGAACATATTTTGGTGACTTTGATTGAACTTTAAGGTTAGGAGTTGTCTAACAATTTGACGATTTTGATGATTTGTTTGGGAGGGTTTTTTTATTGGAATTTGATGTGTTGTATTTTGTAAAATATAAATTTAATTGTGTTTTGATGGCTATTTTGATGGAAATTTTTGAAGCAGCCAAAATTTCAGAATTTGAGAATGGTAACCAAAATTTTTAAAAATTCCTATCCATTTTTTCAAAATCATACTAAAAAAATCATACAACTTCGACCTTATCATTTTTTGTTTTTTTACTATGTTCTCTGGTTTCAACCAGCTCTGCATCTCCAATCCAAGCCATGTTTGCTACTTTCGTTCATTGATTCACATAAGAGCATAAGATAATACTAAGGGGCGTTTCAATTTCTTTTCTCGAATGAGTTTTCTACTCCATTTATTCAATGTTCAAAGGTACATTTATTCACTGTTCAAAGGCACTCAATGCCTAGTTAGATCATCGTTAGGTTAACATAAAATATTTAGTACTGTTGAGATATATATATATATAATTTATGTGAATGGTTGAGATCTTCAATCAATTGTGTGTATGAAGAATTTATAGGAAAACTGTCGAATAAATCGACATTTTATTATTTCAGATCTTCAAAGAAGATTGAAATGAGTCCAACCGAGATAATTTCGGTTATTGCAAATGAGGATAAAATGGATTATTGTGAAATAAAGAACACTCAATTACAGTGTACTCTTCTCAATTAATATGCCCAACCACTTGTACAGACAAAGCAGTAGGGATTTAATATGGATGCAGTGCTCTCAATTAATGTGTCCAACTTGCTTTTCGCAGTCTGCATAGTGTGGCAATACTCATTCGAGATTGTATTGGTGCATTTAGAAATTCTCAAACCATGTTTGTCAATATGGTGTAATGTAGTTTGAAAATTTCATACCATGTTTGTCAATTTGGTATGATGAGCATAAAGTCAAATTTACTTTAAATACAGTACGGAAAACAATTTGGTTGAATGAATGTTAATTAAAATGAGTGGTTTAGTTATTCAAAATGGGTTAAGTTAAAATTAGTCTAGTCTAATATTCTACATTTTCAATTTTCTTTCACTATATTTTTTGTATTGTTTTATTCCATTTAATTGGAAATTTCTAAAAAAAATTTAGAAACAAATATTTTAGCTTCAGAAATTGCATAGTCTAAATGTCTTAGGGTATTTGAGGGTGCTCAATCTATATATAGATTCAAAAATACAATTCGAACACTTTCAAATTTAGATTTTACCAAAAAACGATTTACTTGATTCCAACCAAAACTTGAAAGTCCACTAGGTAGAATAAATAGACTACTCCCTTTATATTACATTATTTAAATTTTTAACTATTATTTCTAATAAAATTATATAGACAATTCTAGATAATTGTTTAAAATTTCATATTTTATTGATTGTGTTTACCTTGCTTGTTTACTCCGCATTACACACCTCTCCTCAATTTTTCATTACATAGAAGGAAAAATAATTATAGTTCCTTTTGTTTCAATGGCTATGTGACTTGTTTAATTTGATGTTTTCTTTTCTAAAAGAAACAAATCATGTACTTGTTATTAGTCACGAATGAAATTATACATGCACTACCTGTAATATCCCGAATTTTGGACTAACTATTTTTGTTGTTATATTGGGCCATGGCCCCAGCACCTATATTTTATTTTGAGTATTGGGCATAAGCCCTAGCACCATAAGCCCTAGCACCTATGATTTACTCTTTTATATATTGACATATCGAACATGGAGCCTAACTGACTTCTTTATTTGAGTGTATACTAGGTGAGAAGGCCCCAATGTTTGCAGAGCTATGATTTTACATGATTTGACTTATGAGTGTGTTGAGCGCAGACTCAGAAACACACATATAACCTACGTACTGGGCATAATGCTCGATGTACCTAGAAGAATGTTTATGTACTGGGAGTAAGTCCTGATGTACATTGAGTGTTAGGCCTAAGCCCTCGAGCACTCCAAGCTTGATAAACGAATACCGGATTCGAGGCAACTTAAATATTCTAGATGTGCCTCACAACCACATTCTAGCACTAGTGTTGAGCAGAGGCTTTGGAATTGCACTAGCGTAATGCCCATGTGAGAGTGTTGAGTTAAAAGGATTTGAAGAGCACTCGGGGTTACTGGATCTCAAAGTGTTGAGTCGGAAAAGACTCTGAATAGCACTTTTACTTTCATCACATTTATTTAATTTGATTAAATGATTCATCTTTTATCTATCATCAAATACTGTCGGAACTACCATGTTAAACGAGAGAATCCGACATGAAAAGAGGGAGACTAGAGGTGCCTATCCTATCTTACCGAAAGACCGTCCAAAGAAGTGGACCTTACCCTTAAGTTGTTAAAACTAAGTATCATGTTAAGATACGAGATTTAATATTATTATCAGGAATATTTAATAATTCATGATGTGCTTAATTATTGCATATAGTTTATACATAGTGGGATGCCACATGATTTAATAGTATTAATAGAGTATTAATATTTAGTGGGAAGCCACATTTATAAATAGTATTACTAATGTATTAATATCTAGGTTAGAAATATTATTAGTATAATTATTGTTATCATAATTATTATGAAGAGCTTAAATTAGAAATCACTATAGATTAAACCATTGAAAAAGTCTTAGTGCAAAAGACTAGATATTTATTAAATAATATCTTTTAAATATTATTTATCTAATTTAAAGAAACTAATTATTCTAATAGTCATAATTCAAGACTCCCCTACATAAAGAGGGCACACCCCAAGTTTAAGGGATCATCTATCTTTTTCATTATCATTTTCTAATGGTAATCAAAGGGAAGTCATCTGCTCCAAGAAACTGAACCAGCAGCAACCCTAGGTCCTCTATTTCTTTTGCATGTTGAAATCCAGCTCGGGAGAATCCATACAAAACCATGAATGGTTTTAAGATCATGGTTGGGAGGAACACGGTAACCCCAAAGTTATCCAGCTAAGGAAAATCACCCTAACAGGTTAGCTAATCACAACAGGCTCTGCACTAATTATTGGTTGAGTGTGCAGGTTTTCTACAAGTTAGGATCGAGTGCCCAAGCAACTAGGTATGTCGTATTAATTGTTTCCATTTCTCAGTTTTAGTAGTTGTAGGAATTTAAACTAGAATAAATTCTTCAGCAGTGTGCTCATTACAAATATTATCAACACTTAGAGGTTTCACCCAGAAACCAGTGGAGGGTCTAGCAGGTCTAGCCAAGCTAGCCTGTGCTAGAAAACATCCCATCAGCAAACTTAGATTAAATATTATTATATTTCTCAATAATGATGTCTTCAATCTGAATCGTTTTGCTAATTCGTAGTGTAGGGATAAATTATGTTTATCTTTTAATTCTTTTATGGTTATTCTCTTTGTGTTTAAGTAATGACAATAGCATCAAATCAAACATCGATTCTCTAAGTTACTTTACACATCAGAACAAAGTATTAATAGTAGCGATTTCTCTTAGTCATTTACACATCATAACAGAGTATTAACAGTAGCGATTTCTCTTAGTCACTTACACATCAAAATAGAGAATTAACAATGAGTGATTATTATTCTGCAATGAGTGATTATTATTCTGCTTAGTCAAACCATGGCATCATTCCACTTCACTATCTCTATGTTTCTTTTTTTTATCCAAACAGTCAACCATTAAAACGAAAGTGACATCAGACTTTACTTAGGAATCGAACCCCATTACCATCAAGCGCATTCCACAACTTTAAACCATAGTACTTTTAACCACCGAAACAAAGGTCATGAGATCGAGTCTCGTTGACTTTCCCAAGAAGACCAAATCATAGTCCAAGTAGCTAAAGAGCATATTGTTTTACATAGAAGTAGTTACACACCCAAACAAGCATTCTCACAACCATTTAGTGAACCCTTATAGCTAGTCTTTCAACATAAAAAGCAAGGCCAAGGATCGAATCCCTCTAGTCTTCCATGTACAAGCAACTACCAGAAAATGAAATAAAGAAGACAATAGATAGGGTCACGATAGCCACATCGGGAATCCAAACTTTTAACCATTACTTCATACAAAGGAAACGAAGAGACTAGTAAAGGCATCTTTCTTTATTTCAGGTATAAAGATTAATAGAACACGCATAGGCCATTACCTTCTCTTCTTCTAAATGGTGGACAGAGTCAAACTCAACTCTTAAGAAATGTAGGACTAACAAAATCGCAAGTTCCTATTATAAAATACTCTAATGACAACCTTCAGATTGAAGGAAACCAACAAGCAAACCCTGAAATCGAAACTACTACTCTTTCCAATAGAATATGCAGAAATTAGACAGTGTGATAATTGATTATAGATCTATGCATTAAAGTCGTTTCCTCCATTCCACAGGTCCAAGGATTCTTTCATAAACAAAATACGCAGACATATAAACCCGAGTTTTATATTGGGTAATATTATTACAACTTCTACAAAGTTCAACTTTGAGCCGAATGGCCAAATCCTACCCTAGAACCCTCCAGGTCCATTCAGAAAACAAAAGATACATTTAACAATGGTCCAGCCAACGCCGACTTCAAGGAAACCAAAACTGTTGCAGTAAACCCAAACCGGGCTCACAAGGTTCCTCATAGCAAACACCAACTGTACACTCCACAGAGGCGAGAGAGGGAGTTAAGAAATGGTGAAGTCTGAACTTACCATTGACAAACACAATCAAAGTTGAAGAACTGGTCACCAAGTGATAGCCATGTGGAAGGAGGATGCCACATGACCACCTGCCAAACCATTGAACCATACGAAGTCAAAACACTGAGATTTAGTATCAAAATCTATCAAATAGAAAGAGTAGGAAAACGTAGTAATTTTACCAAGGGAGAAATTACCTTCTCTATCAGACGCCATCTCTGCACATGAAACCCCCTTATGGTGTGTTGACCATGAGCCAAGCTCATGTGAGTACACAAAACCCTCAAAATGCTTCCACAGCAAAACAAGTGAAATGAGCCACGAAGTTGAACCTTCGTTGGTGTAGAAACCAAGGGAGAAACCCTCATCATAGCTGGCAGCGTTGGCCATGTGCCATCATAGGAGTTGCATTCAATGCTACCACAAACCCCAAAGATTTTGATATTGACCCTATCTCTATAGATGTAGAAATACTTTGATCAACGAGTTTTATAAACACAACAAACCTCTCAAGGGCCACAAACATTACTCATCACCATCAAGTAAACATAAGGCTTACATATATTACAAGTTCAACAAGTGTTATAAAATTCAACAAGAATCTTAAAATGCCAACCCTTAGACATCACACACTTTTAGCTCAAGTAGTCATTGGAGAGGATGGAGTAAGCGCCTTAGGAGATGTCGTAGTAGGTACACCTTCAAATCCATATACAACTTGAATGCATTAGCGAAACTCGCTAAGTAAGTCAGAGTTTTCTAGTTCTTACACCCTACCTCTCCGCAGCCCTGCCAGGCTACCTTGTCCCTTGAAAGGCCAAACATCACATCATGGGCCTCAACTGCCATCAATGGGGGTCCATCCCACCTGAATTACAAGCTAGACTTTAATAAATGTGCACACAACTCTTAAAGTTGTAAGAAGGAAATTTGCAATATTATCCTCTAAACATTTGTACACTTGTGACAGATTTACACTTCTATTCATTACAACGCTTCCGCAAAGATGTAGGATTCACAACCAGTAAGACCAAGTTACTCATGAAATTGAGACTTTTCAACATATCACAAAAGAAGTATCGGTGTAGTATGTTCTTAGCAGTGCCAAAGTTAATTTACAAATCATAGTCCTTTAAATAGCTTTTATTAAATTAGCAGGAAAATTTTAAATTTTTACTGATTTTTTTTGGGACATTACAAGTGGTATCAGAGCCCAGTTACAAAAACTAAGTGACCTATTGGGCTCATTACAAACAGAACATCCGCTGTCGATACACAGTAAACAGAAACATACATTTAAATTTTATTTTTTTGTTTTATGTGAAAATAAACTAACATATTTTTATGCTCTTTATATTTATATAACATTTCAGGTACAAACATTGTCTGAAAATGAATGCAGAACAAGGAAGCAACATACAAGGAAATCTGAACTTACCACCACGAGAGAAAGAAGTGGTGGTGGAGCTAAACTCAGATTTGATGAAATCTATGCAAAATATGCAGGTAGAGTTCCAAATTTTTCGAGATGAAAATATGTAGGAAAGAAGAGAGGAGCAAACCATAAATGAAACTCTGCTTTAGACTTTAAAAGGGGCAAAACCCCACGGACAACCTACCCTCTCAGTCAACACTTTAAAAAAGGGAAACAATCACACAAAGAGGATTGCCAGCCCTAAAGGAGAAGAGTAGGGGGAACACATACCGGAATAAATGGAAGAGGACTATAAGAGCTCTTCCAACGAGAAAGGTTCACCACCTCCTTGCAAGAAAAGGAGGAAAAGTGATGACAATTTACAAGGAGAATTCAGAAAGATAAAATCCCCAACCTATGACGGAGAAATTAACTCGGGGGAGAAGGCTGAAGAGTGGCTGCTAGGAATGAATAAGTACTTCAAAGTTCATAATTACCCCAATGAAATGCAAGCCCGACTAGCCATATACAACTTGAACGGTAAAGCTTACAGATGGTGGCAGGACTTGAAACACACCAAGGGACAAGAACTGAGAAACATAACATGGGAAACTTTCAGCAGAACATTCCAAGACAAATATATCTCCGAAATACTCTTTGACAAGAAAATTAAAGAATTTCATGAGTTGAAAATGGCCTCCCTAACTATGGAGGCCTTCATAAACCGATTCTTAGACTTGCTACACTATGTACCATACATTAAAGATGAGAAGGTCAAAATACAACAATTCTTGGGAGGGATGCCACCAAAATTTACAGAAAAGATAGAGTTTGACATGCCCAAAACCCTTGATGTGACCTTACATAAAGCAATACTGTGTTATGAACACAGCCAGCCAAGGAATGATAACATCAACAGAAATAGAGATAGGTTTAGAACCTTCTCAGACAACCGTAGACCGGGTATTAGACCTTCACCTTACCGGAAACATAACAATAGTTTTCCTCCCAATAGAGGCTTCAACCGACCACAAGCACGACCAAGTGCAACCCCACCACCTGTCAACATGCCAACTTTCAACAAAGAGGCAAAAACTGTCCCACCAACTGTTTCATGTTGGAAATGCCAAGGGAGACACTACTACAGAGACTGCCCCAGCAAAACGGATGGATTTTTACACAACGTCCAAGCAGAACCTACCGTTGGAGACATGGAAAATACACCCAGGATTTATGCCGCTCTTGATGGCCGACAGGCAGATCACCAAGCCACCATGGTGGAAATTGAGGGCCACTGAAGTTCTAGATTTTGAAATCAAGTTTTGCAACCAGCTCCTATGGAGTTGTTTCTCCTTCTTTTTATTTCAATAATAAATAAGTATCATTATGCTATCGTTATGCTAATTTTTTGCATAATTTTAGTGATTAGAAAATGTCTAGCAGCATACAGTGCACCTACATTAAGTAATTTTAACAACATACATATAATTGCAATTTCTTGCATAATACTCAGTATATTGAAATATAAATCATTTTTCTAATTACCAGTAGAATACCTAGACCGATGTAGGTTGTAGATTGCCCCTATCGACTTCGTAGCTCCTTTGGTCCAAGCCTTAGTAACCAAAAATAGATGATCCACCCTGCCGACTAACTCTTATCATGCTATCCCTAGGAAACCGACAGGTTTCCTAACCCCCGAGCCCACAAACCGATAATCCCGACAGCAACTTTCCTTGGTACCTTTCCATAGCTCAACAGTAGTTTCTCCTTAAGTTAACCCCACCTCATTCTTTTGAGTTTCCCACCTCCTCAAAGCTTCGAGGTATCCCCCTCCTCGACATTCCTCCTTTTCATCAAAACACTAAGTGTACTTCTCCCAAAAACTAAACCCCCCCCCCTCATCTCCGTGAGACCATTACTTTATAGATCCATTTTCCTCCATTTAATATGTTGAATAAATAATAATTAAATACTATCATGTTGACTCTTTCAAATTTGAAGTGGTAGTTTGTTTTTATTATAAATATATATATAGAAATCATATCTCAGATCGGTTTTCTGACATGACAGTAATTTATGAATATAAATTTCATTGAGTTTTATCTTAACCTTCCTCATTTAATAATTTAATAATACTCCTTTCTCATTTCATAACAATAAATTAATTCATTTAATAATTCAAACATGTTCACTTACCCACTTATGATTTTTTTCATTCCAATAAGGACACATTATCATTATTAAGATTAGTTAAATAATAATAATAATAATATATAATAATAATAATAATAATAATAATAATAAATATTAATGGGGATTTAAGTACCTTAGCACTAATCTAACATACTTAATTAATAATAAGTACCTTAGCACTAATCTAACATACTTTAATTGATAAACGAAGTACTCTTAAGGGTTTAATTAATCAATATTAACAATTAGATAATACACGCTTCCAGCATTAATGTTTATCTGCTAGACTTCATATTCCGATACCTTCACTTGATGAGAATTACAATTGGCGGCAATTATTTTAATTGTTCATTACAATGTTTACATATAAGATTAATTAACTTATTTTATACATAAACAAATCGATCATCTATTACTCAGGTCGTTTACCCAAATCTTAACTGAGTTATCTATGACAACTTATAACATTGTTAAATATTGATAAGTATGTCGTAAACTGATACTATCGCACATGTACAAAATGTGCATGCGTGGCCAGCGTATGCACAAGTCTGGTACTATAAACATACATCATTTTTCCTATGCTTAACAGCTAACTAATACTAATAATACTTCATGCAAATAGAACAAGTATATTACATTTATCATAACATTACTTAAAACATCATTGGTTATCTTATGAGTTTTAAGATTTCATTTCGTTATTTTTATGATTACATCAGTTCAACCAATCAAGTACAAGGAAATGTACCTACTACCACTAACTCAAGATCAAGGAATACCCACCCTCAACAGTACTAACGAAAATATCCTCCCATCCTAACCTGCGTCCGCATCCTCCCTATCCTTCCTCTGCTAGTACAAAAGTGGATGTCAGCTATACTGACCTAGCCACATAGAACGTGAGAGCGGTAGCGTCGGCTAACTAGCGGACCTAAGCTCTCCTAGCAGGCATCCGACCATCGTCATCACAACAACTTGGGGAGCGTGTCTCAGCACGGCCCTCCCACGACCTCGGGTATCATAGAAACATACGGTGGGCAATACATCCATCCCTCTCAACATACTGGGTCTACGCCCTTATCAAATCATACTTTGTTGCTCTCGAGATTATTAGTTTGTGTCATCGTATCATCAACTTTGGTAAACACGGCTCTCTGCAAAATAGGTACTATACCATACTTCGTATCAAGTATCCCGCTATTACATAGCCCTGATGTCCTGCGGATTAGTACTTTGCAGCCATACATTTATAACAATATTTCCATTCTATCATCGTCTGATCCATATTGTCAACATCATTTATTTCATTACATAAAATCATTAAATTGATCGCAGCATAAATACCACATCATATATATCACATTTCATCCAGGACGATTATTAAACATACACTGTCATTATGAAATAAAAGAATCTCGGGATAACTACAACATAGTAACCACATAAACCAAATAACATCATGAGGATGGTAACATCATAACATCATAACCGTAGTATCAACATGGGCACAGTAACATCCTAAACATAGTAGCAACATATCATCATGTCTAACATGCCGAGAATATAGTTCACTTTGTCTAGCTGAGTCGAACAGATAATAAGCAAATAAAGTGAAAGGTGTCTAACTCATAAACACGCCTAGTCAAAATATGGGGCATTATATACACCCACCCTTCAGGAAACTTCGTCCCGAAGTTATGGTCATAATAATGCAGGGAAAATCTTGATGCATAATCTCTTCATTCTTCCAAGTAGCAGATGTTGACCATACTTGTCCTACTTAGCTTTGACTTGACCGAATATGTCGATATTATCTTATGGTTTTACTTCTTTTATGCTGTGATATGTATTCTAATAATTAAAGAAACATTTAGATTAATCCTTCTATCGAATGTCAATATTATATCTAGAATGCCTAAGGTTATAATCAAGTGCTATCCACCTTAGTATCCTACTTCTTACCGTTTAGCAATATCCTTTAAGTTATAACATCTAGAGGGGTTTTACTCATCACAAAAGCTTATATTGATCCAACTTAGCATGAAATAATCAACGATTTAAAATGGAGGTCTTTAGAACTCCTAATTTGTATTCCCTCGACACGCAACTACCAAGGAACCTTAAGGTTGGCATACCTCTCTTAGGGGAAGAAGGTTCATTTCCTTTAAATCCTAAGGTCATACATTATTATTTCCTTTTCAGTAATAAGCAATAACAAAACTATTGTAACATTTATTAAAGTAGGAGGAATTTTATTGTTTACAAGGTTTTTATGACTATCTCTTATCAAAATACAAACGTTACCATGTTTATTTATTATTCTCCCCTTTTCAAACTAAGATAATCTGTTGGGAAACCATTACTTCTTCAATTCCTTAAGAATTTCATAGCCATTTTGTTCCCACCCTCACAATCGCAAAGGTAATTACTTGTATTTATCCTAGTATACCATTGTATTTTTGTACATCACCACTCTTCCTACACACACAAGCAACCTTCATTTACTTTGTAAAGGTCTTAATCTAATCCTACAAGTTGAACCAAACGTCTTTACTTAATATATTCAATCATATTACAACTTCATAACCACTGCTTTAATCGAGTTAAGCTGAGGATTGTGTTAAGATTCTTATGACTCTCTTATTATTACCCAAGATCATCACTATAATAGGTATGATTAATCCAAAATTTTCTAAAAAAAAACATATCACACCATTACTCCAATTCATTATTGGTCTTAACTTAATTATTCCAAAGCCATGTTCCCTCTTCATAAAATAGTCTTTTAACGAACTCTGTATGCAATCTCCTTGTTTAAGTACATGGTGTTTTCCTTAATGTGATTCAAAAGGATACTCGGTCCTTGTATTAAGCAAATTTATTTCCATCCATTATCTTATCTAAATAATATTTAATGTATTTTCTTAGTCTTAGCTCTTCTCCCTTTTTTTTTCTTTTTTTTTTTATTATTTTTTTTATATAAACAATTTCCACTATCATTCCTCAACATGATCACCGGAGTACAAAACTCGACGAGTCCATCATAGTTGATTATAACTCAACCTAATCATCATGTTTATAGATAAAACCTAATTACGTAATATCGTAGACCACAAAATAATGAGGCATATTGTGAAGACATGTAGTTTCCTTCTGAAATTTAGGATCTAGTCACATAACGTATTCCTCATCTTACATCATAATTCATACTCAAAACTACATGGAAATAGTCGTAAGGAATCTCCTAAGTGATATATTGTCGTCATAAAGCAAATAACAAGTCTCTTTATTTATTTATTTATCAGTTTCTTTTTCTTATTTATTTATTTTAATCTATGTAGAATAAATGTTTATTATTAGAAAAAAAACTAAAATAAACAAATTGAATACATTAATCGATGCTTTGTAAGTAATTTTGTTGAGGCAATGATCCCCACTATAAGTTTCACAATTGCATCATGCCCGTTCTCGTCTATTGAAAAGGACATCTATAACACTCGTGTGAATGAGGAAATTGAACACCATAGCCTACTCTCTTATCTTGGATATGAGGTTCATCTCTAACCCTCTTCTAATTACCATAATCAACCAATCAATTAATTAATTTTATTTTTATTGTTTGTTTGTTATCCTTTTACATGTTTGAACATTAATATATGATCGATCTCGACCTCCCTGTGTCCTAACCATGATGGTTACTGCTTCACGACTACACATCAAACCATCGTAATTTAAGTCATAGCAAGTTGTAATTAAACACATTCTCAATTCTACGTTCATGAGAAAAAATCTCTTTCTTTTATTACTCATACTAAGGGAGAAACTCTGTGGAAAGGATATGGATACGCGGTATAATTGATCACTATAACCAGTGTCACTAATGAAATTGCGAGGCAACATATGTTGTGGGTCGTTTTACAAGGGTCTATAGTTTCGGGGTGTTTCGATCAAGCCATTCTAAGGTCACCTGGTACTAAATATACTAGCTAATGCCTTACACGATAGATTGTCTAAGCTGTACTAACTTGGTACTAAATTTGACATGCATCTTAACCCTATAAAATTGATTATAGAGTTCAATTTTAAGATTCACTTAATTAATTAATTAATTAATCTCTTAAATATATGTCATTTATCTAATAGAATGTCAAATTAATTACATTACCTTATATTTAAACCATTAAAACAATATGTAACATTTTAAGCATTTAAGCAAAACAAAATAAAAAAATCCACAATTTCAAATATATATATATATATATATTTTATTTTATTTTATCGATATTAAATTTAAACATTTAAAATTGAATAAAATTTTAAATAACTAACTATCTAAAATTAAGCAATCTGTAATTTAGGATATATAACAACTTTATGTAAATTTTAAACTCCATTTAATAATCAAAATTTAAAGTAAATAATAAACAAAATATATAAAAAAATTTAATAATTTCAATTAATTATTTATTATCTTATTTTATTTTTTTACCCTACGCGTCTTACTCTACCCAACCTATCCAACTTACTTTATCCTTAAACCAGCAACATCAAGGCCACCTGTCCTCACCAGGTCCTCCCACCGCCATGCACTACTAAAATATTTAAAAAAAACAAACCCTAAAAGGTCGAACCGAATACCGCCGGCCATTTCCGTGCTTCATTCCCGAGGAGCTTAGCTCTGCAACTCGGGAGCTTGCAAAGATTCGCTCATGTCTAAGGTGTCTGGTTTATCTCTTAGTTTGGAATGGTGGCTGCTGGGTACCCCCCTCCACCTCCTCTCAGCTTCACGTGACTCTGTGGAGAGGCGGCTACACAGCCCTCCAGTCTCCCTTCTTCCTGTACGCGGCATTGGAGAAAGAGCTGTCAAGCAAGGAAATATTGGTATCCTTGGAGGTGTCAGCTATCAGGAGCATGGTCCTGCCCAGCTCAGAAGGTAAGAAATTTTTTTTTTTATATTATTATTTGCTTATCATGAGGTTAGCTGTCAGCCTTCCCAAGCAAGTAATCACTGCCTATCCTTCCCATCACACCAAGTTCTCTCCCCTTCTCCTCTCGGCGCGGCCTGGGAGTAGAATCCATACCCAGTGCTCATCCCATAAAGTCCTTATGGTTGCAAAACCTAGCACCAAGCATGAAGAGAGCTACCTATTTCCTCCATAGTCCATTCCAGCCGGTGGAAGAGCTGTAAAGTATGGGAACATTGGCATCAGCAGAGCTACTGGCTCAAGTCCGGCTGCTCCAACGCCTATGCCTCACAGCCAAGCGTGCTCACAGGTGCGGTTTCCAAAATGATTCCCCCTACCTAATGTTGGAGCTGTAACAATCAGCACTACGACCTCACAAGCTTCAAGTGAGTAAAACTTGTAAACCCCTCAATTACCTATTGGGTTGTGTCCTATCGTAGAGCTTAACCCTTCCTGCGATCCACTTATAATGGCATTCCTTTTAGATTATTTAACACTGACATACAATGATATATCAAATAGAAAAATCAATAGCAATACCATTTTAAGCAACAACGGTTTCTAACTTTCACAGAAAACATTTTCGGAGAATAGATAAAAATACAATTCCAGCAATAACCAACTAGAAGCGTATAAGATAAGCAGCTCTCAACTTTTTCTCGCGTAGCAGATTTAATGGACACTTGCAAGGGATAAATTCGAACCGGGGGAGTGAAATGGAAATTACAACTTTTAACACAATGTAGAACATATGACAGAGATCATGCGATCTTTAAAGACTTATGCAAAGCTAAGCTCAAACAAAAACAAATATATTATAAATCATTGAGTTTTCATATCTTCTTGATTTGTTTAATAGTGGTTACTCCTTTAAATACTAGAGTAATAAAGATTTACCTGTAGTGTGCCATCAATAAAGATTTGGGCGTGGGTTGAGACTACATAGAGATCTTTTCTAGCGATGGAAACATTAGAAGACAACGATCCCATAGATTCGGCTGCCAACAAAAGAGTGCACGACCAACCCAGATCTGGTTAACACGATGTACATAAACAAAATCTACAATGACCACCATTAGCAATAAAATAAAGAAAATACTGTTATTTCTGAAAAACACAGTAGATTGGTTCAGCATGATCTATCTCACAGTATCCTACTACAACAGAAAAATAAAGAAGGATTACGGAGATCATCCTGTCCATCGAAAATCTAATTGCAGCATTATTTTAACCTAGACAAGATGAAGTTAAAATGTGAGACAAACATCAAACATTATACCTAGAAGTAACAAGTGAGCAATAATACCTGTCTAGCAGAGATCAGTTCGCCCTAAAACATTTTTACTAACCATGAAATCGACTCCCTCCTCAAAAGACCTCTCCTTCCATACTCCAATACGAGGCTCGGTGCGGAAACAACCCATCCCCAAAAGGAACCGTGATGGCTCTCTCCTTGTTCAACAACCAGTTTGGGCGATAATACATATGCAAGAATGCCCCCATTCTAACATATATATACACAGGCTGTTATTCGTTGTCTGCAAGCCTTTACTCGTGGATTCCCTTGACGCCGCTATGGGTAGTTCCCTTCACAGTTGGTCACGAGGCGTTGTGCATGCTATGATCCCTTGTGACTTGGCATTTATGCGTTGGCATTAGGTATTGGTAAGCTGGTGCTTCAAATCCCACCTGACTCTGCTTGATAATGGTGGTCGAGTTCTGTGTGTTTCTCACCTTATCCGAGATCAAATCCCCATAGACACGTTTTACAGTTAGATTTACCATTTCTGGCCTAATTTGCTTATCAATTTGACGTTTTATATGGTACAAATCAATAATTATAGAGCTCTGTAGGGAGGAACTGGTAGTTTATGAAATGAAAACCTTTGAACGTCTGGCACTGGCAATTTGCTACCCTACAAACACCAACAACGTTATCTTTGTTGCCTTAAAGTAATTATTTAATTCTATAGATTTACCATCTGAGTTCTCCTGCTAACTTTACCCAACGGATGCCCGAGGATTTTCTATCCTGCTCACCCTGACTGCATTAATTTGATTGAATTTAGTTGAAATTCATAATTAGATCTCAATTTCATTTTTAGTAAATTATGTAATTCTACAGATCGACCGACAAGCTGCGGAATTAATTGGTAAGCTAGGAAAGCCTCGATCCCATGAACTTAACATTGGTTTTGGCAAGTCTAGTGGAACTCTTTCTTTGCAAGATCAATTCAAGAATAAGTCTCTTAACTTTTGAATAAACCGCATATAAAATATTCGAGGTGAAAAGCATTCACTAACTCGTCATCTTATGAAGAGATTGCTACGTGTGAAACATACATGCGTCGTCAAGTCTATCATCCTTCTATGGAGAATGATTGGGGCCTGCAACCTCTACCTATTTTCCCAAGCCAACTCCAAGATTGTTTCTTAGGTTCTCCCTTGTTTCTTATTCTTTCCAAGTTCTGCAGTTATTTTAATGTTTAAAAAAAATCCATATTGAAATGCATCAAATATGCCATTATTTTAAATTTGGGGATCATAATCAACATATTGAATTTTGGTTTATTTCTTTTTATTGCTCTACATATTTTAGAAGCACAAAATGATCTGAACATTGCCCATAGCTTCGGCACCAACCCTAAAATTAACACGCAGCTGGCTGCTGTAGCCAACCCACGTTGACAAAAAAAAAGAAAAAAAAAGAGATAAGCAGAGATGGAGATCCCATGGTTTCTGAAAGAGATTCACATCTGTCTATACGCAGCGACAACAGCCAGATTCACAATAAACCTGAGATAAGCAACTTTGTAACCATTATTCTTTTCTAATAAAACTGATTTTGTTGGTGGTGGGAATTTTTATACTCCAAGAGGGTTTCTCCACTTAAATGCTTGTGCATTGTCTGCATGCCTACTGTATTTCTTTGCATTGTAATGTTTATCTCATACATTGGGCATTAAAGTATTTTGCTGCTAGAAACTCGGCATTACTATTATAATATTATTGCTCTGTTTGGTGTTGGTTTTCCCCTTGTCAGGCTTGCTCAATACGATAGCAGGCATCAAAAAAACATAGGGAAACATTGGATATTCAATCTCTCATATCTCAGAAATTTCAGACATTACTTTGTTTCAAAATTTCAAAATCTGGAAATTTCAGATCATTTGTCAAGGAATTAACGTACAACAATAGGTTGTTGAGGCGGCCCCTAAAATATTCTTCATCAGTGCACGAATTTAATCAAATTTGTTCTGAAATTTATAATTTATCAGAATTTCTAACAGAATAAGTAAAGCTCACAAGTAAACAAGATGATATGGAGATGGTGACTAAGGTAGCAGCTTCCATTATTAGGTGATCCCAATATCATGTAATGTTTATGATATAATAACAAGTTATTAGATCTCAAGCAATACATTTGTAACTAGTTTCTATGGCTACACAAAACATTGACAAAACTTCCATATATGGGCCAAAACAACAGGACAAAGAGAGTCCCAAAACTACTTAATTTGGAATATGGTAAAGTTGCACTGAAAAAGTTCCAAATCTGCATCTTTGCTTGAGAGAAGCAGGGTGAAGGTTTTCACATAGAAGGCAGGGAGATCCTCACGGTTTTCTTGATCTTTTCATTTTCATAATATATATATATATACATAACTCTTTTATTTATTCTTGCTCATTCATACTAGTCTTTTTTGTGCACCCCAATAGTTATAAAAAGAATTTAAAATATAATTATATATACATTTTTCTGATGTTATTCCTATTATCGTTGTGCAGGTACCTTGGAAGCTTACTATGGCTGGAGGTCAAGTAGGTAAATTAGCAAGTAGATTTTCTGTTTAACCATGATGAGATGAAGCATGAATAGGCTTTTAGGTTCAAGAGTCCGAACAAGTGGCTCTGATACCAAATGCAGTGCCCCTCTATCCGGAGGGCCACCGAAGTTCTAGATTTTGAAATCAAGTTTTGTAACCAGCTCCTATGGAGTTGTTTCTCCTTCTTTTGATTTCAATAATAAATAAGTATCATTATGCTATCGTTATGCTAATTTTCTGCATAATTTTAGTGATTAGAAAATGTCTAGCAGCATACAGTGCACCTACATATAGTAATTTTAACAACATACATATAATTGTAATTTCTTGCATAATACTCAGTATATTGAAATATAAATCATTTTTCTAATTACCAGTAGAATACCTGGACCGATGTAGGTTGTAGATTGCCCCTATCGACTTCGTAGCTCCTTTGGTCCAAGCCTTAGTAACCAAAAATAGATGATCCACCCTACCGATCAGCTCTTATCATGCTGGCCCTAGGAAACCGATGGGTTTCCTAGCCCCCGAGCCCACAAACCAATAATCCCGACAGCAACTTTCCTTAGTACCTTTCCATAGCTCAACAGTAGTTTTTCCTTAAGTTAACCCCACCTCATTCTTTTGAGTTTCCCACCTCCTCAAAGCTTCGAGTTATCCCCCTCCTTGGAATTCCTCCTTTTCATCAAAACACTAAGTGTACTTCTCCCAAAAACTAAACCCCCCCCCCCCTCATCTCCGTGAGACCATTGCTTTATAGATCCATTTTCCTCCATTTAATATGTTGAATAAATAATATTTAAATACTATCATGTTGACCCTTTCAAATTTGAAGTGGTAGTTTGTTTTTATTATAAATATATATATATAAATCAAATCTCAGATCGGTTTTGTGACATGACAGTAATTTATGAATATAAATTTAATTGAGTTTTATCTTAATCTTCCTCATTTAATAATTTAATAATACTCCTTTCTCGTTTCATAACAATAAATTAATTAATTTAATAATTCAAACATGTTCACTTACCCACTTATGATCTCTTTCATTCCAATAAGGACACATTATCATTCTTAACATTAGTTAAATAATAATAATAACATTATATAATAATAATAATAATAAATATTAATGGGGATTTAAGTACCTTAGCACTAATCTAACATACTTTCATTGATAAACGAAGTACTCTTAAGGGTTTAATTAATCAATATTAACAATTAGATAATACACGCTTCCAACATTAATGTTTATCTGCTATACTTCATATTTCCGATACCTTCACTTGACGAGAATTACAATTGGTGGAAATTATTTTTATTGTTCATTACAATGTTTACATATAAGATTAATTAACTTATTTTATACATAAACAAATCGATCATCTATTACTCAGGTCGTTTACCCAAACCTTAACTGAGTTATCTATGACAACTTATAACATTGTTAAATATTGATAAGTATGTCGTAAACTGATACTATCGCACATGTACAAAATGTGCATGCATGGCCAGCGTATGCACAGGTCTGACAGGTACTATAAACATACATCATTTTTCCTATGCTTAACAGCTAACTAATACTAATAATACTTCATGCAAATAGAACAAGTATATTACATTTATCATAACATTACTTAAAACATCATTGGTTATCTTATGAGTTTTTAAGATTTCATTTCATTATTTTTATGATTACATCAGTTCAACCAATCAAGTACAAGGAAATGTACCTACTACCACTAACTCAAGATCAAGGAATACCCACCCTCAACAGTACTAACGAAAATATCCTCCCATCCTAACCTGCGTTCGCATCCTCCCTATCCTTCCTCTGCTAGTACAAAAGTGGATGTCAGCTATACTGACCTAGCCACATAGAACGTGAGAGCAGTAGCGTCGGCTAACTAGCGGACCTAACCTCTCCTAGCAGCATCCGACCATCGTCATCACAACAACTTGGGGAGCGTGTCTCAGCACGGCCCTCCCACGACCTCGGGTATCATAGAAACATAGGGTGGGCAATACATCCATCCCTCTCAACATACTGGGTCTATGCCCTTATCAACTCATACTTTGTTGCTCTCGAGATTATTGGTTTGTGTCATCGTATCATCAACTTTGGTAAACAAGGCTCTTTGCAAAATAGGTACTATACCATACTTCGTATCAAGTATCCCGCTATTACATATCCCTGTTGTCCTGCGGATTAGTACTTTGCAGCCATACATTTATAACAATATTTCCATTCTATCATCGTCTGATCCATATTGTCAACATCATTTATTTCATCACATAAAATCATTAAATTGATCACAGCATAAATACCACATCATATATATCACATTTCATCCAGGACGATTATTAAACATACACTGTCATTATGAAATAAAAGAATCTCGGGATAACTACAACATAGTAACCACATAAACCAAATGTTAAGATATTGTAACTTCAAAGAATATTATATTTGTACTTTATTATTCCGGAGATGTTTCATTCCTCCGTGAAGATCTTATTGCATATCCGGAGATGTTTATTCCTCCGTCGGAATGTGGTAACTCGGGTTATTAGACTTCCCTAGTAGGGGTCGGCCCTGCATGTGTTATGTGGGTCAAAGGGTTATTAGACCACCCTAGAGGGGTCGGCCCAGTTAGTTGTAGTGGGGTATTTAACCTATTGGTTAAATACGAGCCTACGTGTACTTGTGTAAAATACATATCAGAGTAGTGTATAAATAGAGGAGGTGTGTTCCTCATTACACACACTCACTCACTTGACAAAGACGCATTTGTGGAGGAGAGGTCTGCTATGGAGGAGAAGGAGCTTATGCTCAGTGTTTGCATCTTTGTATATTGCTGGTCATCTATATTGAGGAAGCTTTGCTGGGTTTTCTACCCCATGAGGGTTTCCCAGGATAAATCTCTGTCTCTTGTGTTTATGCTATGCTTGTTGTTTCTTCAGTGATCCTGTATATGCTATTATTGTGAAATGGAATGTAATGCTGCTATTTTCTGTCTTAGCATATTGATTTTTAACATGGTGTCAGAGCTAACCTGAAGGAAGACAAGGTATGGCACTAAAGACACCGTACAAGTGGTGGATGTTCAAACAAGAAGATTTACAAATCAAACAAAATATAGAAGGCTCATGGCTAGAAGATTCTCTTAGAAAGGGGAAGAGAATCACGACAAGATGTTTGCTCCAAGTATGGTGTAATTAAAGAAGAAGTATGAATCAGGTTCTGTATAGGTACCTAGGATCGATAATAATTTGATAAGCTTAATATGGGTGATGTGGATCTCAACCTTTGCTACAAGATTGAATATGATACACATATGACATGGATGCAAGAAGGAACTCACCACAGAGTTCGAATGATATTGAGGCTCATTTCAGTAGACCCATCTAACGAGAGATGGCACAGATAGATATGCAGAAGATCATTCAATGCAGAAATGAAAAATGAAAGATCTCAAATTAATGCTTTACTTCCTAGGTCTGGAAGTATGGCAAGGCTCAGAAGGAATATTTCTCAACCAGGGAAAGTATGATGAGAAATATGACTTGAGGTGTTGGAATGGCCACTCTTATGGATTCCAGCTTGAAGCTGTTAGGGGATAACTCATCAGAGTTAGTGGATATAACTCTGTACAGTCAAATTATTGGGTCTTTGATATATCTAACATATACTAGGTTAGATATATGCTTTGTTATGAACACCTTGAGTTAGTATCTAGTGGAAACTAGATGTGTTTACCTGATAGTTGCAAAGTATGTGATGAGGCACATAAAGGACACGATAGAATTTGATCTATGCTATCTTGAAGATCATGACTTCAGATGGCTATTCAGATTCTGTTTGGGCAGGAAGTGTATCAGACAAAAAGAACACATCGAGAGGATGTTATTGTCTGGGATTAGCCATGATCTCGTGGTTTAGCTGGAAGCAGTCTAGTGTGACTCTCAACACAAGCGGAATATATGGCTGCTTGCTTTGCTAGTTGTGAAGAAGTTTGGCTTTAGGATTGTTTGACTTAGAGATAGAACCAACTGAGATCCTATGTGATATTTAGAGTTGTATCAAGATGACATAGAATCTAGTGTTCCATGATAAATCAAAGAACATAGGGAACTAACAAGATATGACACAGAAAGGAACTCTAAAAGTTTGAATTTGTAACAGGTTACCATTGTACTAACCAATCCTCTACGTCAAGTGAAGAAGTTACCAACCAAACCTCTGTCTCGAGTGAAGTTTGAATACTTCCGAGACAAGCTTGGTGTAGTTCAAAAGGACCCTCCTCGAAAGGGGGAGTAGTATAGTCACTACTGATGAGATTGTCTCATCAAACAACAAGGTCGTTGATGAGGTAACCTGTTCCCTACACCCAGTTACTTAGAAATATTTAGATTTAGGACTCTTATACTTAGAATACATGCTAGTCGTGATGTATACATGTTTTTGTGTGATGTATACATGTTTTGATGTATTAGTAAGAATACATGCTAGTTGTGATGTATACATGTTTTGATGTTAGATGTATTAGTAAGAATACATGCTAGTTGTGATGTATACATGTTTTTGTGTGATGTATACATGTTTTGGTGTATTAGTAAGAATACATGCTAGTTGTGATGTATACATGTTTTGATGTTAGATGTATTAGTAAGAATACATGCTAGATGTGATGTATACATGTTTTGATGTATTAGTAAGAATACATGCTAGTTGTGATGTATACATGTTTTGATGTTAGATGTATTAGTAAGAATACATGCTAGATGTGATGTATACATGTTTTGATGTATTAGTAAGAATACATGCTAGTTGTGATGTATACATGTTTTGATGTATTAGTAAGAATACATGCTAGATGTGATGTATACATGTTTTGATGTATTAGTAAGAATACATGCGAGTTGTGATGTATACATGTTTTGGTGTGATGTATACATGTTTTGATGTATTGGTGAGAATACATGCTAATGTGATAATTGCTCTTGTATAGATGAGAATACAGAAAGGGATTGGATCATCCCTGGACTTTCAGTCCTAAAGAGAGCCGTAGACGTGAGGTCTCCGAGAATGAAGTCCTTAGTGGACAGTTGAGGGGATTGGATCATCCCTGGACTTTCAGTCCTAAAGAGAGCCGTAGACGTGAGGTCTCCGAGAATGAAGTCCTTAGTGGACAGTTGAGGGGATTGGGATCATCCCTGGACTTTCAGTCCTAAAGAGAGCCGTAGACGTGAGGTCTCCGAGAATGAAGTCCTTAGTGGACAGTTGAGGGGATTGGGATCATCCCTGGATTTTCAGTCCTAAAGAGAGCCGTAGACGTGAGGTCTCCGAGAATGAAGTCCTTAGTGGACAGTTGAGGGGATTGGATCATCCCTGGACTTTCAGTCCTAAAGAGAGCCGTAGACGTGAGGTCTTCGATAATGAAGGGATTGGGATCATTCCTGGACTTCGGTCTGAAATAAGAGCCGTAGACGTATGTCTCCGATAATAAAGGGATTGGGATCATTCCTGGACTTCAGTCCGAAAGAAGAGCCGTAGACGTATGTCTCCGATAATGAAGGGATTGGGATCATTCCTGGACTTCGGTCCGAAAGAAGAGCCGTAGACGTATGTCTCCGATAATAAAGGGATTGGGATCATTCCTGGACTTCAGTCCGAAAGAAGAGCCGTAGACGTATGTCTCCGATAATGAAGGGATTGGGATCATTCCTGGACTTCGGTCCGAAAGAAGAGCCGTAGACGTATGTCTCCGATAATAAAGGGATTGGGATCATTCCTGGACTTCGGTCCGAAAGAAGAGCCGTAGACGTATGTCTCCGATAATGAAGGGATTGGGATCATTCCTGGACTTCGGTCCAAAAGAAGAGCCGTAGACGTATGTCTCCGATAATAAAGGGATTGGGATCATTCCTGGACTTCAGTCCGAAAGAAGAGCCGTAGACGTATGTCTCCGATAATGAAGGGATTGGGATCATTCCTGGACTTCGGTCCGAAAGAAGAGCCGTAGACGTATGTCTCCGATAATAAAGGGATTGGGATCATTCCTGGACTTCGGTCCAAAAGAAGAGCCGTAGACGTATGTCTCCGATAATGAAGGGATTGGGATCATTCCTGGACTTCGGTCCGAAAGAAGAGCCGTAGACGTATGTCTCCGATAATAAAGGGATTGGGATCATTCTTGGACTTCAGTCCGAAAGAAGAGCCGTAGACGTATGTCTCCGATAATGAATGGATTGGGATCATTCCTGGACTTCGGTCCGAAAGAAGAGCCGTAGACGTATGTCTCCGATAATGAAGGGATTGGGATCATTCCTGGACTTCGGTCCGAAAGAAGAGCCGTAGACGTATGTCTCCGATAATGAAGGGATTGGATCATTCCTGGACTTAAGTCCGAAAGAAGAGCCGTAGACGTATGTCTTCGATAATGATAGGACTGGATCGTCCCTGGACTTCGGTTCAAAAGGTACATGACTGGTTTACATCATTCCTTGACGATGCTGATGATCGTATGATGACGATGCTGATGATCGTATGATGACGATGCTGATGATCGTGCGGTGATGATGCTGATGATCGTGTGATGACGATGCTGATGATCGTGTGATGACGATGCTGATGATCGTGTGATGATGATGCTGATGATCGTATGATGACGATGCTGATGACGATGCTGATGATCGTGTGATGACGATGCTGATGACGATACTGATGATCGTATGATGACGATGCTAATGATCGTGTGATGACGATGCTGATGATCGTGTGATGACGATGCTGATGATCGTGTGATGACGATGCTGATGATCGTATGATGACGATGCTGATCGTGCTGCTGTTGATAGTGTGATGATGATGCTGCTGATCGTGTGATTACGATGCTGATGATCGTAATGCTGATATTGATGTTGACATTGATGTACCAGTAACTGTTTGAGTTACTGATGAAGACAAATTGAAGAAAGCTTCCAATGATTTATAGATGTATCATATATGATGTTGATGACTCCTTGCTCGTGCAGATGTTGTTATAATATCCTTCTCGTTAAGGGGGAGTGTTAAGATATTGTAACTTCAAAGAATATTATATTTGTACTTTATTATTCCGGAGATGTTTCATTCCTCCGTGAAGATCTTATTGCATATCCGGAGATGTTTATTCCTCCGTCGGAATGTGGTAACTCGGGTTATTAGACTTCCCTAGTAGGGGTCGGCCCTGCATGTGTTATGTGGGTCAAAGGGTTATTAGACCACCCTAGAGGGGTCGGCCCAGTTAGTTGTAGTGGGGTATTTAACCTATTGGTTAAATACGAGCCTACGTGTACTTGTGTAAAATACATATCAGAGTAGTGTATAAATAGAGGAGGTGTGTTCCTCATTACACACACTCACTCACTTGAGAAAGACGCATTTGTGGAGGAGAGGTCTGCTATGGAGGAGAAGGAGCTTATGCTCAGGGTTTGCATCTTTGTATATTGCTGGTCATCTATATTGAGGAAGCTTTGCTGGGTTTTCTACCCCATGAGGGTTTCCCAGGATAAATCTCTGTCTCTTGTGTTTATGCTATGCTTGTTGTTTCTTCAGTGATCCTGTATATGCTATTATTGTGAAATGGAATGTAATGCTGCTATTTTCTGTCTTAGCATATTGATTTTTAACACCAAATAACATCATGAGGATGGTAACATCATAACATCATAACCGTAGTATCAGCATGGGCACAGTAACATCCTAAACATAGTAGCAACATATCATCATGTCTAACATGCCGAGAATATAGTTCACTCTGTCTAGCTGAGTCGAACAGATAATAAGCAAATAAAGTGAAAGGTGTCTAACTCATAAACACGCCTAGTCAAAATATGGGGCGTTACAAAAACTACCCTATGCATGACCTCGAACTAGCCGCCATCATCCATGCTCTGAATATGTGGTGACATTATCTCATGGGAAAGAAATTCCTATTGATGACTAATAACATGAGTTTGAAATACCTTTTCGACCAACCTGACCTAAATTCCAGGTAGGCCAGGTGGTTAGCCTTCCCTAGTGAATACCATTTCGTACTGAAACATATAAAAGGCAAGGAAAACAAGATTGCGGATGACTTGAGCCATCGAGCACATATGCTTTACGAAGTCACGGTGAGTCAAACTGACTCCGACTTACACCACAAGATTCAAACGGAATGTAAGAGTAACCATTACTACACGAAAATCCTTGCAAAGATCCAAGAAGACAGATTATTCTAGCAACAAAAGGAATATAAGATAGACGAGTCAGCACTACTGTGGTCGAAAGAAAGACTCTACGTCCCAGAGAGTGGAGACATTAGATCAAACATTCTCATCGAGTTTCACCAAAATCCCTATTCAGGGAATCCCGGATATCAAAAGATGATATCGGCAGTCAAGAAACATTACTTTTGGACTAAGTTGAAATCTGACATCGCCATGTTCATTGCAAAATGTCAAGAGTGTCAACTAGTCAAAGCAGAACACCAACACCCCTTCGGATTACTTCAACCTTTACCCATTTTGGAATGGAAATGGGAGGTGATAAGTATGGGCTTCATTACAGGCTTACCCAAGAGTAAGAAACTGAATGACTCTATCTTTGTAGTGGTAGACAAGCTGTCTAAAGTAGCTCACTTCATACCGGTAAAATCAACCTACAAGGCAATTCACATCGCGGAAATATTCTTAAAGGAGATCTTTTGATTGCACGGGATACCCAAGGCAATCATTTCCGATCGAGACATGAAGTTCACTAGCAACTTATGGAGACCATTGTTCTCCAGTTTGGAAACCGAGTTACAATTCAGTACCGCGTACCATCTTCAGGCCGACGGACAAACAAAATGAGTAAACCAAATCCTCAAGGACATGTTGAGAATGTGTGTCATGAACAACCCCACCAAGTGGGAAGATTACTTGCACCTCGCAGAGTTTTCATACAACAATGGTTATCAAACCTCGACCAAAATGAGTCCTTTCGAGGTACTCTACGGAAGGAAATGTCAGACACCCATGACTTGGGATAGTCCAGTAGACAGACTCATGTTAGGGCCAAACCTACTAAAAGACTTGGAACAACTAGTCTCTAAGGTACAACTGAACTTGAAAGAAGCACAGGACTGCCAAAAGTGTTATGCGGACAAGAAAAGAAAAGACAAAGACTACCAAGTCGGTCAACATGTGTTTCTAAAAATAAAGGAAAAATGAAGCTTGTTGAGCTTAGGATGTTGCGGGAAACTAGCCCCAAGATTTTGTGGACCTTTTGAAATGCTGACCAAGAAGGGCCTAGTGGCTTGTGAGTTAGCCTTACCGGTGCATATAAAATTTCATAATGTTTTTCATGCTTCATTATTAAAGAAATATGTATACGATACTAGACATGTTAATGATTGGTCCTTATTATAGGTGGAGCCCAAAGGGGAGTTCACGCCAGAACCACTCCACATTCTGGACAAGAGAGAGGTATAGCTTAGGAGGAGGACCATTACTCAGTTGAAAGTGCAATGGAGGCACTTTGGACCAGATGAAGCTACTTGGGAGAATGAGACCACCATGAAAGAGGCATACCCCGCCTTGTTTCATGACCTTATTCCTAGTCCCTAGAAACACCAAGACGGTGTTGTTCTAAGCGGGGAGGGATGTAATATCCCGAATTTTGGACTAACTATTTTTGTTGTTATATTGGGACATGGCCCCAGCACCTATGTTTTATTTTGAGTATTGGGCATAAGCCCTAGCACCTATGATTTACACTTTTATATATTGACATATCGGGCATGGACCCTATCTGACTTCTTTATTTGAGTGTATACTGGGCGAGAAGGCCCCAATGTTTCAATGATGTTCTCCAGATTTGATATGGGTACAAACCCTAATATACTAAGATGACCTTTTGTAACTTACTGTGAGAGCTATGATTTTACATGATTTGACTTATGAGTGTGTTGAGCATGGACTCCGAAACACACATATAACCTACGTACCGGGCATAAGCCCCGATGTACCTAGAAGAATGTTTATGTACTGGGAGTAAGCCCTAAGGTACATTGAGTGTTGGGCCTAAGCCATGGAGCACTCCAGGCTTAATAATGAATACCGCATCTGAGGCAACTTAAACATTCTAGATATACCTCACAACCACATTCTAGCACTAGTGTTGAGCAGAGGCTTTGGAATTGCACTAGCGTAACACCCATGTGAGAGTGTTGAGTTAAAAGGCTCTGAAGAGCACTCGGGGTTACTGGATCTCAAAGTGTTGAGTCGGAAAAGACTCTGAATAACACTTTTACTTTCATCACATTTATTTAATTTGATTAAATGATTAATCTTTTATCTATCATCAAATACTGTCGGAACTACCGTGTTAAATGAGGGAATCTGACATGCAAAGAGGGAGACTAGAGGTGCCTATCCTAGCTTACGGAAAGACCATCCAAAGAAGTGGACCTTACCCTTAAGTTGTTAAAACTAAGTATCATGTTAAAATACAAGATTTAATATTATTATCAGGAATATTTAATAATTAATGATGTGATTAATTATTGCATATAGTTTATACATAGTGGGATGCCACATTATTTAATAGTATTAATAGAGTATTAATATTTAGTGGGCAGCCACATTTATAAATAGTATTACTAATGTATTAATACATAGGTTAGAAATATTAATAGTATAATTATTGTTATCATAATTATTATGAAGAGCTTAAATCAGAAATCACTATAGATTAAACCATTGAAAAAGTCTTAGTGCAAAATACTAGATATTTATTAAATAATATCTTTTAAATATTATTTATCTAATTTAAAGAAACTAATTATTCTAATAGTCATAATTCAAGACTCCCCTACATAAATAGGGTAGATCCCAAGTTTAAGGCATCATCTATCTTTTTCATTATCATTTTCTGATGGTAATCAAAGGCAAGTCATCTACTCCAAGAAACTGAACCAGCAGCAACCCTAGGTCCTCTATCTCTTTTGCATGTTGGAATCCAGCTCGAGGGGATCCATACAGAACCAAGAATGGTTGTAGGATCATGGTTGGGAGGAACACGATATCCCCAAAGTTATCTAGCTAAGGAAAATCACCCTAACAGGTTAGCTAATCACAACAGGCTCTGCACTAATTACTGGTTGAGTGTGCAGGTTTTCTACAAGTAAGGACCAAGTGCCCAAGCAACCAAATATGTGGTATTAATTGTTTCCATTTCCTAGTTTTAGTAGTTTTAGGCATTTAAACTAGAATAAATTCTTCAGCAGTGTGCTCATTATAAATATTATCAACACTTAGAGATTTCACCCAGAGACCAGTGGAGGGTCTAGCAGGTCTAGCCAAGCTAGCCTGTGCTAGACAACACCCCATCAACAAACTTAGATTTATTATTATATTTCTCAGTAATGATGTCTTTGATCTGAATCATTCTGCTAATCCGTAGTGTAGGGATAAATTCTGTTTATCTTTTAATTCTTTTATGGTTATTATCTTTGTGTTTAAGTAATGAGAATAGCATCAAATCAAACATCGATTCTCTGAGTCACTTTACACATTAGAACAGAGTATTAACAATAGCGATTTCTCTTAGTCATTTACACATCAGAACAGAGTATTAACAGTAGCGATTTCTCTTAGTCACTTACACATCAAAACATAAAATTAACAGTAGCAATGAGTGATGATTATTCTGCTTATTCAAACCATGGCATCATTCCATTTCACTATCTCTACATTTCTTTTTTCTATCCAAACAGTCAACCATTAAAATGAAAGTGACATCAGACTTTTCTTAGGAATCGAACCCCATTACCATCAAGTGCATTCCAAAGCTTTAAACCATAGTAATTTTAACCATTGAAACAAAGGTCACGAGATCGAGTCTCCTTGACTTTCCCAAGAATACCAAATTATAGTCCAAGCAGCTAAATAGCGTATTGTTTTACACAGAAGTAGTTACACACCCAAACAAGCATTCTCACAACCATTTAGCCAACCCTTACAACTAGTCTTTCAACATAAAACACAAGGCTAGGGATCGAATCCCTCTAGTCTTCCATGTAAAAGAAACTACCAGAAAATGAAACAAAGAAGACAACAGACAGGGTCACGATAGCCACATACGGAATCCAAACTTTTAACCATTACTTCATACAAAGGAAACGCAGAGACTAGTAAAGGAATCTTTCTTTATTTCAGGTATGAAGACTAATAGAACATGCAGAGGCCATTACCTTCTCTTCTTCTAAACGGTGGATAGTGTCAAACTCAACCTTTCAGAAATGAAGGACTGACAAAATCACGAGTTCCTATTATAAAATACTTAAATGACAACCTTCAGATTGAAGGAAACCAACAAGCAAACCATGAAATCGAAACTACTACTTTATTAAAAAATTAGACAGTGTGACAATCGATTATATATCTATGCAGTAAAGCCATTTCCTCCCTTACAGAGGTCCAAGGATTCTTTCATAAAAAAAGACACAGACATATAAACCCCAGTTTTATATTAGGTAATAATATTACAACTTCTACAAAGTTCAACTTTGATCCGAATGGCCAAATTGTTCGGGTACACAGGGTACTACCAAAGGTCCGAACACCAAGAGCAACCACTTCACACAAACAGATCACAGATCAACACACCGATGTTTTGACGTGGTTTAAACCCTCTTGAGGGAAACACTCCACGGCCCCGGCCAAATAGCTTCTACGGGACAATTTATTATGCAAAGAAAGAAAGTTACAAATGAGCTTCTCATAATCGATCAACTAAACAATGACCCTCCATGCTCTTTAAATAGAGATCATGGACCAATCGGGTGTTAAGCCACGGATCAAGGTTAGGTTTGATCTAAGAGAAGTTGAGCCGTCGGATCACTCTATGTCGGAAACATATCGTGACCGTCGGATTAAGTATTTACAAATGCATACTAATGCATACTAAAGAAACACACTATCGCTAACGGATATATTACACAAGTTGATCTTAACTAACTCCTAAGTGTCTAAATATCCTAACATCCCCCCTTAAGAACAACTTGGGATAGGATTGAAGGATTTACAAAAGTGACACTATTAGGAGAAGGAAGGAGACATTAGAGCCTATCCCCCCTTAATGACAAGTTCCTGAACTCCTAACATAGATCGAAGTTTAGAAAACTTTGCTTCTGTAAGAGACTTGGTGAAGATGTCTGCAACTTGATCATCTGTAGGGCAAAAGAGCACTTCAAGAACACAATCATGAACAAGATTTCTGATGAAGTGCATGTGTAGTTCAATGTGTTTGCTGCGTTGATGTAGAACTGGATCTTTGGCAAGTTTGATGGCACTTTGATTGTCGCACCAAAGTGGAGTAGGCTGCTGTTGCTCGAATCCAAACTCTGAAAGGATCTGTCGAAGCCATAAAGCTTCATGACTGGCATTAACTGCTGCTTGATATTCTGCCTCTGCTGAAGAAAGAGCAAGAGCTTGTTGTTTCTTACAAGCTCAAGTAATAGGTCCAGAGCCCAGACTGAAAACATAACCTGCAGTAGACTTTCGATCATCAGGATCGCTGGCCCAATCTGAATCAGTGAAACCAACCAACAAAGGTTTTCCCCCTGTACTGTAATGAATCCCAAACTGAACTGTACCTCGAATATATCGAAGTATTCTTTTAGCTGCTTTCCAGTGACTTTCATGAGGTGTCTGCATATAACGGGCAACTCTACCAACGGCAAAGGAAAGGTCAGGACGGGAATGAGTCAAGTATAAGAGACAACCAACAAGCTGACGATACAAGGTGGCATCGACTTCAGGTGAAGTACAAGTGGCAGAAAGTTTGACTCCAGACTGGAAGGGAGAAGGGGCTGGTGTACAATCTTCCATGTGAAAGCGACGAAGAAGGTCACAAGCATACTTAGACTGAGAAAGAAAGATTCCTTCTTTGGTTTGTAGGACTTGGAGACCAAGAAAATAATGCAAATGTCCTAAGTCTGACATTTCAAAATTTTGTTTAAGACTGGATTTCACATGGGTTATAAGCTTAGGGTCACTACCAGTAAGAATAAGGTCATCAACATATAGAACAAGTATGATGAGATGGTTTCCTACTTTCTTGGTATAGACATTGGGGTCAGAATGGCATCTAGAAAAACCAGTGTCAAGGAGAAAGTTATCCATTTTGGCATACCAAGCTCTAGGAGCTTTCTTAAGGCCATATAAGGATTTCTTAAGGCGACAGACAAGGCTAGAGTTATTCTGAACATAACCAGGAGGTTGTTCCATGTAAATTTTCTCCTGTAAATCACCATGTAAGAAGGCAGACTTGACATCCATTTGATGGACTTCCCAGTTGTGTAAGGCTGCAAGGGAAAGAAAAAGGCGGATGGAGTTCATTTTGGCGACGGGAGCAAAGGTTTCATTGTAGTCAATCCCTTCAACTTGAGAAAAACCTTTGGCAACTAACCTTGCCTTAAGTCTTTCAACACTTCCATCTGATGCATACTTAGTTCTGTAGACCCATTTACATCTGACAAGTTTTCTTCCTTTTGGAAGAGGTACAAGAACCCAAGTATCGTTCGTCATTAAGGAACGATATTCTTCATCCATGGCTGCATCCCAATCTGGATTCCCTGAAGCTTCTGCAAAAGTTTCTGGATCATGATTCTCGGAAACTTGAGCCAAAAGAGAAGAGGCTCGCTGAAACTGAGAACGTGTTCGACGTTGATCTCTAGGATCACCGGCAAGATCACCAGCTGCTTCACATGTTGAACGGACCCATCGAGGAAGCACTTGTGCTGGTGCAACTGGAGGAACGTGAGCAGGCGGAGGTGGATTTTCATCCTCACTGTCATCATCAGAAACTGGAGTTGGAAACCTGTCAAGGAAGTTGGAAGAAGAAGAAGAAGGCACAAACGCCGAATCAGGCTCGCAGGCCAAAGATGGCACACTCGCCGAGTTAGGCTCGCAGGCCAAGATATTTTCATCAAATTTAACATCTCTTCTAATGATTATAGCATGAGAATGTGGTTGAAGAAGTCTATAACCTTTTACATCTTCAGAATATCCAACAAATATGCACTTTTCACTTTTAGGCTGCAATGATTTCCGTTTTTCATCCGGAATGTGAGCCCATGCTTCACTACCAAACACACGAAAGTGACTTACATCAGGTTTAATTTTACTCCATGCTTCTTCCGGTGTTATACCTTGTAATGCTTTTGTGGGGGTGCGATTAACTATGTAATTTGCACAATTTATGGCTTCAGCCCAAAATTGAAGACTTAGTCCCTTAGATTGGATCATACAATTAGCCATTTCTTTTAAAGTGCGGTTCTTCCGCTCAGCTACACCATTTTGTTGTGGTGTATATGGAACAGTGTGCTGTTGTTGGATGCCTTGTTCAGTGCAGAAAGTAGTGAACTGTTTGTTAACATATTCTCCTCCATTGTCAGATCTTAACTTAATAATTTGATGACCAGATTGTTTTTCAACAAGGGCCTTGTAGGCCAAGAACATGTTAAATACTTCGCTCTTAAGTTTTAGGAAATAAACCCAAGTGCGTCTGGTGTAATCATCAATGAAAGTTAAGAAATACTTGAAACCAGAAAAGGAAGCAGATGGAAGAGGACCACACAAGTCACTATGCACAAGCTCCAAGGGAACCGAGGCGTGCCAAGAGGCACGTTTGTCAAAACTGTCCCGATGATGTTTTCCAAGTACACAACCGGAACAAAAACCATCTCTGCAAGATACCATCGGAAGACCTGTCACCATATTTTCTTTACATAGTTGTTGCAATGAGCGATAATTTAAGTGACCAAATCGCTCATGCCAAAGTTTGCTCAAGTTATCACTATGAGCAACAAAAACTGAAGGGAAAGGTGATGACCCAAAGTTGTTAAACTTGTACAACCTGGTAATATCATCAACAATTCCGGTAGCTAGGACCTGTTGAGGATCTTTAAAATCCTTGATTACAACTTGGTGAGGTGTAAAGGTCACAGTTTTACCTTCACCAGAATGAGTGATCTGATAGACTGATAACAAATTGCAGGAAATTCTTGGAACACATAGTACATCACTAAAATGACCATTATCTACTGGAACTGTTCCAGCTCCTACAACACTTAGAGATCTATCATCACCAACAAATATTTGTTTGGTGTTACATTCATGCATAGTAGAAAAGATGGCTTGATCCTTAGCCATATGATAAGATGCTCCAGAATCAATGAGCCATTCATTTGAAGTAGAAGAAGAAGATGCATTATAAGAATAACCAGAAGCACAAAGTGCATGTCCATGAGAGGTAGATTCTGAAGGCGAATCTAGGTTGATGTGGTGCTTCTTCATTGCTGCTTCCAAGGCTGCCATCTTCTTGAAACACTTAGATTCATCATGATTATCTTTCCCACAATAGTTGCAATGACGCTCAGTCTTCTTGCCTTTTGGCTTGGATCCTTTGTCATTTTTTAAAGAAGGAGCTGACTGAGAGGGTTTTGGACCCTTGTTTGACTTATTATTGCGAAAATTTTGTTTCTTGGGAGGCTTGGACTTTTCTTTCTGTTGGGACAATAAGGCTTTCCCAGATGTATCTGCATTGTTGATTATTCCAAGATGAATGAGTTTATCTTGTTCCCTAATCAAGGAATCACAAAAGGATTCAAGACTAGGCTCTTGATAGCTAGCTGCATTCAATGATGCTTTCATGGAGTAAAATGTAGATACAAAAACAGAATATGCAGGTCCAAGTTTGGAAAGAATATGATAAATGCACTGTTTGTCTTCCCTCTCAATCTTACATTCTGCACATAAGAGTTTAAGAGTTTTGTACTTAGATAAATAATCTTGAATGCATGAAAAGTCACTTGGGTTTAAATAAATCAACTCATTTTCGAGTTGGTGGCCTCGAATTTCATTATGTTTACCAAACACAGTTTCCAACTTGTCCCAAGCAGTATTAGGTTCATCAATTCCAGATATGTGGAATCGCAAATCAGTAGAGATTGACATCCCAATCAATCCACGAGCTTCATCACATCTATTTGCCCATTTTATTTTCTTGTCATCATCAGTGGGTTCTTTTTCTTTCCCTGTTGTAATTCTGAAAAGTCCCCTACTTCATAGAACATCCTCCATACGAGATTTCCATGAGAAATAGTTGGAACTATTAAGTAGAATATCACAAGAGGCGGCCATATTTGTAAGTTAATGGCTGTAAAAATAGAAACCAATAGTCTGGATGTGAAGATCTCGAAAAAATAGGCGGTTTCAAAAAAAACGGCACTGAAAACGGACTCTGTATGATGAAGTTATGCTTGAACAAAGAAACTGTTGAAGATGTCCCCAATAGTGACGTGGCAGCTAGAGAATGTCCAACAAAAAAAAAGAACCCCCCTCTTCCCAAGATGAACCTTTTGACAATCACTTTACAAAAAAGTTGCTTTAAGTGAATCACTTTTGTAAAATAAGTGATTTCACTTTTACAATGATTTACTTTTAAATAGTGCAACAATAAATAAAAAACTTAAGTGACTCACTTGTATTTTTAATTTTTATTATTTAAGTGAGATGCACTTTTACAATAGAGTAACTTGAAAATAGAAATTGCATGCACTTTTCTTTTTAAAAGTAACTTCCTAAGACTTGAACTCAAGACCTATTAAGGAATAAAGCAACTTTGAACCAAGTGAGCTAGATTAAAAGGTATGTAAAATATGGGAATGAGAAAGGGGGCTTTTTTTTTTTTTTTTTTTTTTTTACTCTTCTTGCTCGGTTTGCGTGCTTGCCCTTTTTCCTGCAAAACAAACCACAAAAACCCTTTCCCTTTCTGTTTCTGATTTGCCGAGATCGCTGATTTGCCGAGATCGCTCAAGGTGCCAGCATCTTCTAATAATGGCTGCGACTTATCGCCCATTTCTGTTTCCTTCTCCCACAATGCTTTAACTTCCTTCTTGAGGTTGTTGATTTCCCTGTATTTTAGGAGTTTGTCCCTTGCTGGCAACGCCTTGACCTCCTCACTCATCTTTTCTAGTTCTTCTTGTTTTTCCTTCACTTCCTTATTTACTTGCGGTAATTGTTGATCTTCTTCAAGGGCACTAAATGCCTTCAATGCTGCTTCTAGTAGACTCTGGCACTTAGTGACTTCGATAGCAATATTCTGCGCTGTGGTCTTCATTACTCCCTGTCTTAACTATTGTTCATCTGGTGGAGTTTGTGGATTGAGATGTGCTTTCAGGGCAGCAATTTCAGACTCATGGAGAATCTCCATGTCTTCCTTCTCATTCTTAAGACTATTGACCAGATCGCCAATCTTTATAATATTATCTTCTGGTTCTATTTGTACTTCAAAGTCATCAATGTTTTCTGCAATCGCAGTGATCGTTGTCTCCAATCTCAGCCGATGATCATTCTCGTCCAGCAGTAGCATGGCTCTCTGCGATCTCTCCTTTATTGCGTCTGTGGTTTTTTCATGCATTTCTTCAGCAACTTGCATCTGCACGTAATGGAGTCCTGGAAATGGTATGCTTGCAAGATCAAGCTCCACGCGCTCTGCATTCTCTGTATTTAGCATTTCTTGATCTTGTAATGGTAACCTGATAGATAGTGGCTACAAATGGACAACACGGGACCTTGCGGGAACTGACATTTGCTGATGCAAAGTCTTCGCAGACCCTTATTCAGCTATTGACTCATGGTGTAATGGTAATCTTCTGCTGACTTCATCAAACTTTTCTGATAAACCTTGCAGTGTAGTGAGGTTCTGATTTAAGCTGTCTTGAATTGCCTTTTCCTTCTTCTCTTTGTCTGTCGAAAGTTCCTCCATTTGTTCAGTTACCCTCGTGGCAATCATTAAATAATCATCTTCTCGGAGCACTGTGTCTAATGGTCTTTGTTTACTTTCTACTTTTTCCTTGGTTCCTTGTGTCCTGAAGGACTTCCAACGTCCTTCCTTTTGGATGACTCTTTATCTTCTACAATGGGACATGGGATAGGGTTATCCTCGCCAGAATCACTTTCGATATCCACGACCTCAACTCGGATTTCAGCTAGCCTTTGCTTCATTAAGTTCCCAATATCTTCCTCATACATATTGTAGTTTCCTGGGTACCAATCAGCATTCTTCGTTTGTGCTTTGGGTGAAATGGAGATGCATTTCATCGCAGCATAAAAATTTATAATGCGGATATATTTGCTTGTTATCTGCTTTGGTATGTGAGGTGTGATCATGATGGCCCCATGCAGCTAGTCATAATATGTGTAAAAGACCAATGTTGTCTCGTGTTGTCGCTTTGGATTCAAGTTCACCCATAGATTCTGAAATCTAGCACCTCTTGTAGTTCGAAGTGTTTGTGACCACTCCGACATATTGCTTCGGTTCCCTCCACCCCAGGAAGCCTATCAATATGATGAGCCAGGTGAAGTGGAAGTTTCCACCATTGATTTGTGTCTCATTCAGTTCTTTAAGGAACTCATTTAATAGGAATTGGGACTAGTTGAATTCTTGTCCCTCGGCAGCTGCAGCGCCAAGTAGTACTGCGCCTACTTCTAATGGTCTGCACTTCCTTAATATTTTTCCCACTAACAGCTGCGTGAAAAACCTTATTGCATCATCCTTTGTGTCATCCGTCTAGAAGCCTCGCTTCCCTTTGACCATAGATTGTGTTTGCTGCATTAATGCTGCTACCTCTTTATCCTTTATCTTTCCCTGGAAGAATTTCCTTGGGTCTTCTCCCCTTTTGCTTAATCCAGTTATATGGTGGATTAAGTCAATTGTCAGGTCGATATTCTGGTCTAACCATAAATATCCCTGGTGGATGCGAGCCATAAGAGTTCGCACCACTGCGTTGAGCTCTGGTGATCTGTCGAAATGAGGAAGCCTGAGCAGGTTGAGCAGCCCAGACTTGGTTACTCATGACAACCAGCTCTCGGTGACCAAGGTGAGGTCACCCTTTGCATTCTTCTTATCTTCGATGACCATTGGGATTATCCATTCAGATTCTTCGACCGGATAAATAATTACTTCATCGAGCATCTTATCGAGTTCTGCTTTAACTCATTCCTTGTAGCGTGGATTCAGTCTATATGGCCTTTGTTTACTAGGTTTTGCTCCTGGCTTAAGAGGAATTCTCATCACTCCTAAGTCTCCCAGGATACCTTTCATTTTTGTGAACTTCGTTGGGAATATTTCCTGATATTCCTGTAATATAGCTGCAATCTCTGCAACTGTGTCATCATCCCAATAGTCTCCTATTGCTGCGAACTTCGGCTCTTCAGGGGTGTTGATGTTCACTTTATTTGTTTTAACCGGTCCACTCATATCTGGAATTTCTAGTGGAGGTCCCTCTACCTCACGTATACCTTCTAATTCTTGGATTTTTATGTTGCATAGGTCCTCCGCGTTGCTATCTTCAACTTCTTTAGCTATGTTGTAGTAGTTTAAAGCCTGCTTTATCTGTTCTGACCAATCTGGTTGTAGACTCGCAAGTACATTGTTTGTGTCAAAAAACTCTTCTAGTGTTATATTTTCCTCCTTGCGATGTGGGCTAAATATATTTTGCTTGATCACTTGCAGTGCGTCATGTATAGTCGGAGAGTCATCTTGAAAATTAAAATCCTTCTGGAAGGTCGCAGTAAGGACGGACCAATCCGCGGTTCTTGTGCGCATCTCCTCCTCTAGATACCACTTTTTTGGAATAGGCTCCTCCAACGTATGCACAAAGAGATGTACCCATTCTGTCTGCGGTCTTTCCTTCCAAGCTTGTACACACGCTGCGATATGATCTCCTGGATCGCTGTGGCCATTATATTTCTCAAATGGTAGCGTGACCTTATCAGCAAATCTAATCTATAGTTTTATTCTGCACTGGTCCCAAGTTGTCATTGTCTTTTTGTGTGTAGCCCACCATCTAGTAGGTGTTTCTCTGAGTGCCTTGTATAATGCTGATATCCGATGTTCATCTACCACTACTATAGTGTATTCTTTGATAAATGAATAGACGTTAGTTGTACCATCATAAGTGGGGATTGGACTTACCTGCTTTCCAATCCAGCAGAGTGACTTTGTAATTGTTGCGCATCTCCTGGCAGATACTTCATGCATTCTGTGTTGCCAGTTTTCTAATCCTGCATCTGAGTCTGAGATGCAAGAACTATCGGAGCTCCAGTTGAGCATTCCATCCGCAGTAGGATCAATATAATCCACAGCATTTGTTGTCATTTGATAGATATGGTCAAGGTCTTGAGCTCTGTACTCTTCTTGAATAGGTTCAACATATCACTCTCCCTGCGAAGGATCCAATGGTGCGATGACCCTTATGTCGTTGCCTTCAAATATCATTGGCATTGTCTTGAGATTGATGATAGTGGAGTTCTTCATTGCCCAATCGATTCCCAATAGTGCTGGATAAGGATTTCTATCATCCATAATTTCAATTACTTCGAAGTATGCATAACTTCGCACTCCATCAATGTCGACAATGGTATTGGTTAACCTTCCCAACAGTATAACTATGCCTTGATTAGCCATTCTTAATTGTATAGGTGACCACTGTAACTTTGGTTTTCCCATTGCCTACCATGCCTGCTTGGTTAAGACATTCACTTCAGATCCGAGATCAAGAATGATCTCGTCCATCTCATAGTCTCCTATCTGTGCAGTGAACCGCATTTTCCTGCCGGTTCTTTTGGGACTTATAATGTTATGTACTGCGCCATGTGCTATTCCTTTCTTACTGCATGATTCGTACTGATTTATCAGTTTTTCAAATTCCATAAGAGTGTCCTTGTTTTTAAATAACTTGATGCAACTTTGTAGAAACTGTGCAACAAAATTAGAGGTATCTGGTGCAATGCGCGTTTGATCATATGCCAGTGGCATGTCTTGTATTTGTGGTTCTTGACTTCGCAGCAGAATCCTTGGTGAAGTAGGCTGTGGTTGTTTAAACATGTCCCGTGCTTCTTTGAATGTTTCTTTGTTTTTCTGTAAATTCAATGGAGGTGCTTTCCCAAGAGCTTTTCTTATCCCTACTATTCCTCCAGGGTTCTTCTTAGGATCAGTTGTTCCAAAATTCGAGGCTTCTGTGCTGTTGTCTTTTCCTGTATCAGCGCCACTTCGCGTTACTGCGTTGACACTCTGACCTGTAGGTCTTTTCTCTAATGCGATCAACTAGATGTTAGGGTTCGGTGATTCTGTTCTTCTCCTCTTCTGCATTTCTACCTCAAGCACTAGACAATCTTCAATCACATGATCAAATGATTTACAGTAGTTGCATATGGTGCATGGATTAGTACATTCTCTTGATACATGACCTGTCTAGCCACAGTTATAGCATATTACCTGGCCTCGTCCTCTTCCTTGATTTTGACTAGTATTTCTTCCTCTCCTGCGATATCCACCACCGTGGCCTCTATATCCTCCTTGATCATAGTGGGTGTTCTCTTGCTTTGGCTGATTTTCCTCTTGGACATGGTACATTCCAGCACCTCACATTGCTTCCATATCTCGTTTTCTTTCATTCATCAGTTCATAAGCGCGACAGTTGGACTCATCATGTCCAACTAACTTACAGAAATTGTAGTATAAGTTTTTAGGTGTCTTTACATATTTTTGTATCAGGTAGCAGTCTTCAGGTCTATGTCCTCTGCTTCCACAAATTTCACACCATGGTGCCTGGTTCTGATTCATATTTATTGGGTTTGGTGTGCCACTGTTAAGGTATTCTTGAAATAAGGGGCAATATTCTCTTGTGTGGCCCTCTCCTTTGCATCCTGTGCACCAAAATTCATGTCGTTGTTCATGTCTCTACTCTTTTCCATTCTTCATACCTTGTAATTCTAATGTCAAGGTAGCCAATTGGTTCTGAATCTATATCATTCCAGAACTACTTTCTCCAATTGGTGAAGCTTCCAACTTCATTGCGATCTCCAAGGCTTCAACTTGAGATTGAACCTTCTGTGCATTAGTGGTTGTCTGATGTGGGTCAACAACGCAACAATGAACCATTCTTGATGCTGTTGTGGAGCTATAACAAAGCTCACTTGGTCCAACAATGTTTTGAATTTTTGGTTGAATTCCCAGACCGATTCAGTAGGGTTCTGCTTGATTTCTTTCAACTCTGTTATGCACTGTGATTCTGATTTGGGTTTCTTAAACTCTGCTGCAATCACAGTTTTGATCTCTACTAGGGTTCTCAGCTTTGCTTGAGAATACTTCATAAACCAATGCAGCGCTCTGTCTCTAAAAGTAGTTATGAGTTGCACTCTATTGATAGCATCATTTTTCACTTGCTCAACACTCCACACGGCTTCGCATAGAAACCAGTGCTGATCAGGGTCTTCCTGACCTGTTCCTTTGAATATCAGTAGTTTTATATCGTTATCTGTCATTCTTCTTCCAGATTGTGTATTGTTCTAGAACTGATTCCCTGTGGCAAAATTAGATACAGGCTTTTGTATTTTAATAGGGACAGTATTCTACGGAATAGTCTAAGTCGTAGTGCTGTGAGCGCTCGCTCCTACGGTGTTACTAGTATTACTGATCTATGGGATGGGCTACGTGATACTCACAGCGGGTGGGTTCTAGACTGATTGATTTTGAGGTATAATACGGTGGATTGTGGCTAATAACTGAGTGTTCGTATTATTGAGATCACATGGAATTTTAGTGTCTATACGGTTTCTAGATGGTGTGGGTTTCTTTTCGTTAGTAGGCCTGTATCTCTTTCCACTTCTCAAAGTATGGTTTTATTCGTCAGAATTAATGTATGTGTTCTCTACCATGACAGATTTAGGACTATTGCTGCATTCTTAAAACACCTTTCTTAGCTAAAAGCATTTTAATGTATAAACTGAGGTTTTTTAGGAACTTACCTCTAAATCCTTCGAAAAAGTATGCTTCAGCTTGGCTGTAGGACTTCAGCGTGTTTACAGCAATTTCGGTCACAAATCCTTCTAATATGCTATCAACCCAGAAGTAAACTGCTCGTGACAGTGGGCTGTCTATTGCTTTAAGTTGCTCGGTAAACTCTGGACTCCACTCTGTAGGTACTCCACCTTGGGAACAATTCTTTCTTTCTGCTAGGCATGATATCCACTCGTGTAGCTTGTTTGGAAATGAAGCCCAAAATATTTCGTGGTTGTCCCTCCACAAGTATCTATTCAACCACTGTACATCAGGTAGACGTGGATGTCTATTTTCTTTCTTTGCGAAGTCTCTTTCGATCTTATCACACCAAGCCCATATTTCTTTATTTTTTGGATGCCAACTGTCGGACATTACTTTTTTGAATACACTATTGCAACATTGGTATTAGTGCGGTAACATAACCATTTGTTGGTCACTGCACTGTTCTAGAGGTTTTCCAATGTAGATCCAGGTACTTCACGGTACAAAATACCAACAAAACCCCTATTCATCGGCCCTTTCAGCAACAAATTGCAAGTAGCCTGAGGTCTCTCACCCAAGGCGAAGTTGAGGGGATGGTTGCAGAAGCAGGTTTCCACAACTTTGTGATGTGAGTGATTCATCTGTTTAATGCGCAGTGTGGTGACAAACTATGCAACTGCGTTTGGTGATCACGCAGAGTCTCCTACTCCACAGCGAGTATTTTCAGGAACAAGGATATTGGCACCCTCAGTGCGGCCCCCAAGCCGTGCAGTGGGTTTGTGAGCTTTGATACAGCGATTCAATCCTTAACAATTAACTGTATAGTTATCTCATCGATCCATTCATTCAAGACTTATAGGTGCTTTACTGTTTAATATTCCTCCCTATATGAACTACTTAGCATCTTATTCCATCCTTTCCACGGTGAATACAGATCATAGTAAACATATAACAAGCAATAATAACTTCATGCATGCACTATAAGTAAATTAGATCACAAATTAATGGCAATCATACACATCAATCACATAACACAATAGTTTAACGTGGTTCACCCCCATGGATGGGAAGCTACGTCCATAAGAAATGTTGTTTATTTATCTTGGAAAGGGTACAACAGTTCTTTGCCTGTGCACTCAACTGTAGACACTCTTCTCTTTCTCTCTCAAAATTAGGTCTCTGCGCACTCAGTTGCAGAGCCTTTACAATGCTTCTCTCTAATAGACCTCACAATATTCAATAGTCATCGACAAAATGAAGACTTAACATTAACCCTTTGCATTTACAAAATTTCCTTATTTATAGATCAAGACCCATAGGTAATGTCTTTTACATCTTGAAAGTAGAACCCTCAGGTTTACAAAAACTGTCGCGGTTTTCCCAAAACTGGACTACTGATATCTAGCAGTGGATCTTCTGTTATATGCACGCCAACATGTTGCCTCTGTCGAGCTGTTCCTTCCTTTCCGGCCTTAGATGACTAGTTGGAGTAGTAGTAGTCTTCTGCCCATTGTGATCAGTCACCTACCTTGGATCTGCACCTACCCACTGCTTGGTAGTTATCGACGATATTTGCCAAAAATAGGTCTTCTGTGACCTAACCAAAATAATTTCCTTTATCTGTCCATGCTCTTCTTATCTAGATCTTCGTTGACGTGGCACATCATGGTGCTGTACTCCTAGCAGCACCGACCTCGCAGCTCCTCCGATACTATGCTGCGCGCAACTTCGCAGCATACCAAAACTTATCCCAAAATTGTTTAAAATTAATTGCGCTTATCTCCGCAGTTCTCAAAATTCGTTTTGTTCAAAAATGCCCCATCTGCGCTAGACCCAACAAGAAACCAAGGGAGAAACCCTCATCATAGCTGGCAGCGTTGGCCATGTGCCATCGCAAGAGTTGCATTCAACGCTACCACCAAACCCCAAAGATTTTGATATTGACCCTATCTCTATAGTTGTAGAATTACTTTGATCAACAAGTTTTATAAACACAACAAACCTCTCAAGGGCCACAAACATTACTCATCTCCATCAAGTAAACTTAAGGCTTACATATATTACAAGTTCAACATGTGTTATAAACTTCAACAAGGATCTTAAAATGCCAACCCTTAGACATCACACACTTTTAGCTTAAGTAGTCATTGGAGAGGACAAAGTAAGCACCTTAGGAGATGTCGTAGTAGGTACACCTGCAAATCCATATACAACTTGAATGCATTAGCAAAACTCGTTAAGTAAGTCAGAGTTTTCCAGTTCTTACACCCTACCTCTTGGCAACCTTGTTGGGGTACCTTGTCCCTTGAAAGGCCAAACATCACATCATGGTCCTCAACCACCATCAATGGGGGTCCATCCCACCTGACTTACCAGTTATACTTTAATAAATGTGCACACAACTCTTAAAGCTGCAAGAAGGAAATTTGCAATATTATCTTCTAAACATTTGTACACTTGTGACAGATTTACACTTCTATTCATTACAATGCTTCCGCAAAGTTGTAGGATTCACAACCAGTAAGACCAGGTTACTCATGAAACTGAGAATTTTCAACATATCACAAAAGAAGTATCGGTGTAGTATGTTCTTAGCAGTGCTGAAGTTAATTTACGAATCATAATCCTTTAAATAGCTTTTATTACATTAGCAGGACAATTTTAAATTTTTACTGATTTTTTTTGGGACATTACACTACCTTAGATAACTCAGAATCTTAATATCTCTTTATCGCCTTTCAAAATAACAAAGGACAACTAATTGGTCTAAAAGAAAAACCTTTATAAAAGGAAACCACAACTCATAGCATTAATTGGTCTAAAAGACCTTTAATGGGCCTTCTAAAACAATGGCACCATCTTGAATCTCCGTATAGGAAAGAAACCCCACCAAATCCTAAAGAACATCCTTTGATAAAGCATCTCCCATAGCATTAAATCCATAAATACATGAGAGAAGGATAACTCCCTTAAAGAATGCTACATAAATCTAACTTTTTGCTTCCACCACCTTAAAGCCATTACTTCCAAACAAGATTTTCTCGAAACCCAATCTATAATGACTTTAGAATCACCTAACAGTTTGACATGCACAAGATTATGAGAATTGGAAAAATATAAAAGGCCCCACAAGGAAAGTAAGTATTCCCTCGTATTCATCCTAGAGCCACAACCAAACTTGAGTTCAAATGCATGACCATCATCCAAATAAAGAACCATACCTGCACCACAATTTCCCCTATGCCCCTAACAAGCTCCATCAAAGTAACCAATAGGGTCTTTCAAAACAAAAGAGGCATCATTAACAAACCTACTAGCAATAATTTAGTATGGGAACTGCAAACCTCCGTATAGACACCCAAAACCTTCCTAAAAACCAAATTGTTATCTATATATTTTTTTCAACAACTAATTTATGTCAAGCCAAATTCCCCATGAAATAAAACAAAGCAACCCTTTATGTTCAAAAACTCAAAAATATAGTAGCCACCTTCAAAATCTATTTTCAAAAGAGATACAAACCCCATCATTGTTTATTTTAACACACATTTGACCTCCCTCCACATTTTTTTTGTTGTAAAAGAACAATGATGAAATAGATGATCAATAGTTTGTTCCCCAGAAAGAAAAAGAAGATAAACATTAGGTCCATAACCACCTTTCTTTAAGAAATTGTCCCAAGTCAATAACCCATTAGCCAGAACCAACCAAATGAACAACTTTATATTCAAAGGACAATTCCATTTCCAGGTAACAGATTACCACAACCGTCGATCATCATCCTACTATGCATAGAAAATGGATTCATAAGCCAACTTTGTAGTTACCTAACCTGTAGCATAATTCCAAGATTAAGACAGATGATCCTCTTCATATAAAAGAAAAATACCACCCGGATCTAACCCATATAAATAGTGTTTGCATTCAACAACCTGAATCCCATCTAGCTGAAAATATTTAGCTTGGATCCACCTTCCTCAAATTCCCATCTTGATCAAGAGAAAATAAACCTTTGTTTCTAATAGCCTCTATAGCAGGTTCAAATAGCTTATAATATTCCTCACCACCGACCCAAGTATCTTTAGTAATAATTACCTTAGCCCCGTTCCCCTCTTTCCAAACAAGCCAACACGCAATAATAGAAATGGCAGAACATAAATAATTCCAATCATTTGAAACAAGAGCCCAACATTTGGAGAATCCCTTACCCATTCTACAACAAGCTTACCTTTAAGATACTTTTCTCTATTCACATAACCGCACAAACCTTAATCAAACAACACTCTACATAAACTCTTTGCGGCAAGTTCTTGACCAAACCAAAGGATGTTCCTGAACCCCCAACCTTCTTTTTTGGCCTGGAAATCAAATTCCATTTAACCAAATGAAATTTCCCTTTCGTCTTACTCCATGCCCAAATAAAATTGAAACATTTTCGTTTGATTTTTTCAAGCATACCTCTTGGTATTTTTGCAACAGATAACCAAAAACCATGTATGCCTTCTAAAGCAGATTTAATCAGAACCACTCTAACTTCTAAGAACAACCATCTATAGCACCAAACATTAATTTTTTTCTTAGTATTTTTCAAAATCCAAAGGAAATCATCTCTCGTATAATTATTTGTATTTAAGAATTAACCCAAATATTTAATACCAAAATCAAGTGAATCCATTTAAAAGGGAAAAATAACTTTAACTTTATCGAGAAACTCCACAGAAAGCTCATTATGCATAAAATAGACTTTTCACATCTAACTTCCATTCCAGAATCCTCACAAAAAACACTTAAAATTTCTTCATACTGAATCCATTCCTCCATACTACCATGTCGAAATCAGAACACATCATAAACAAACAATAGATGAGTCAAAGCATGATTATCAGAAACCTGAACTCCCACAAGTTTTCTATCATCTTTTGCTTGAATAATCGTCCTGCTTAAGCCTTCCACTACCAATAAAAACAACAGAGGAGACAATAGACAACCCTGCTTAAGACCCCTAGAAAGTTTTTAAAAATATTGAGGTTTACCATTCACAAGAATAGTAAAATTTGCTTATGAAACACATCACATCACCTAATTTGTAGCCTCTAGACTCAACCCAATCTGCAACAAAACAAGTCTTAAAAAAGACTAGTTAACCTTATCATACATTTTAACTAAATCGAGATTTAATAACAAAGCTTCTAATTTCTTTAACTTCACTGTATGTAAACCCCTCCTACACCACACCAATATCATAAAAAACATGCCAATTACTTAAAAAACCAAATTGTTCTTTAGACATATAAACTGACATATTAACCTTTATCCTTGGGGTGGGAATCTTAACAATTAATTTATACACCATGTTACATAATGGAATAGGTCTAAAATAAGAAGGATTAGAGAACTTACGAATAAGCACTATAAAGGGAACATTAAGCACTCCCTCAATATTCCCTTGCACTCTATATTTCTCCACCAATTTCAACAAACCTTGACCAACTAACTCAAAGAACTCCAGAAAGAACTCCACATGCCAACCATCTGGTAATAGAATTTTAGATTTAGCAAATTTAAACAAAGTATTCTTGACTTCATCTAGATATACATGATCAACTACCTTATTTCCTTCTTCACAAGATAAAATTCTAGAAAAATGATGAATTACTTGAAGCTGATGTAGAATAGGATTGACCTCAGATTGCTTGATGTAATATCCCCATCCCTCAATCCGGCCAGTAGGAGAGGACATCCACTAAATCAGGGCCTCAAAATTTCACCCCATAACAACAATTACAAATTCATACAGCTAAAATGCATGTGCAGACATGGAAATAAAAACACACAACATAAATAAATTGATCCACACACACATAACATGCAATTTCAAGCATAATTGTCACATGCATATAAATAAAAATAAGTGCACATCAAATACATAAGAATACTTATCTTTAAGGGTGAAATCGTGAACTTGGGAAACACTTTTGTGACAAATGGAGTGAAAAAAATGGTGAGTGGGCGGATGATCACTCGAAAATAAGTCAACCTCAAACTCTAGGCCGAGAGTTTCAAAAACTCTAGGATGAGAGTTTTGAGATTTCAAACTCTCGCTCGAGAGTTTAAAAAAACTCTAGGCCGAGAGTTTGAACCAATTGCCATGCTGTATTTTAAAAAAAACTCTCAGATGAGAGTTTGAACTAAAATCTCGGTTGAGATTTTGGAAGATATTTTTTCGACTAAGAGTTTATGGTCAACTAAACCTGCAAAAATATCAGGCATCTTTCTGGAACCTGCAACTTCAGCAAGCCCGAACCCCTGCAAATTTTAAGTATTATTTATCAGACTTGGTAGCAATGGATTCATCTCCGAATCTAGTTTCCAATGATATAATAATTGTTTCATTTCGATTTGAATTACTATTTATTAATAATTTTTTTCTAAACCGTATCCCTTAAGAATTTTATTACTCTTAAAATCACCCGAAATGAAAATTCAATATCATAACAAAGACAACACAAAAAAACTTGAAATTTCACAGAGATCATAATTGGATCGTCCTCTTCAAAAGGGTACTTTTAGATTTTCCAATAAGAGTCACATTTGAAAGAAAATGTGAAGACAAAAACATGTGTCGATAATGCACCATTTTCTGAACATACGTTGTTTCGATAAATAATAAAAAGTAGTTCGCAAGTATTAAAAAACTCAAAATATAGTCCAGGATCCAGTGTAGTGTGTGTAGATTATGAGCCTACAATTATTTTCCCTAAAATGAATAACCATCTGTCAAAAAATCGTCGTCAACACAGGTCACTCATTATCCATACCTAAAATTTTCAAGTATATGTCATATGTTGACAACCAATTTGTCCCACGATATGTCCATAAAAAAATTTAAAAAACATAGAAGTAGAAAGCTAATTCAATTCTCTAAAACCTTTGTGTTTATGTCAAGTTAAAATTCCTAAGGGAAATATGGGTTTGAAGAGGTCGAAGTTGAAAAACATAAAATTTAGCAGTTTTGTTTGTAAAAAACAAGCCAAAATTGTTTCCCAACTTCATGTTTTCACCCTTAAACAAAGAAGATCTAAGCAACTGGCTGTGTAAGAGAAATTTTCCACCTAACCATAGGCACTCTATCTAGCATATACTCTTTCTTCTAAGAGTCCACCCCCAAGCTGGGCTATGAGGCCAACAGGGAGAAGGAAACACCTACAGGATTCTCTCTCATCCCACAACCCATTCTGCTCACTATGCTTAGCCAAAATCTCAACTAGAGCTCTACAGGGGTCTCACTAAGCCTTCAAAATTATGGTACTCCTTCCAACTACCTCACACAACAAAAGGAAGGAATTTCCCTTCATTGATCCATAGTTCCCTCAGGAAATCCAACCCTTACAGTGCTTACTAGTGTGTGTAGTAAGAGTCCAACTTGCTATAAGATATTGGAGAACATCCTACAACATTGATCCATGGATTCTAAAGCATCCAATAGTAGTAGAACTCAATGGGTAAAGGTTCCTAGCTTGCCCAAACTCCATACTCACCTACATACAACTATTTTCCCTTCCAAAAATGTAGCTTTGTCTCCTAATTCGAATTTATGGGTTGAACACAGTCTGGTAATTGACATGAACAACAATGGAAAACTCTACATAGTGTAAACAAATGCATGAGAGAATGATCAAAAGAGTTTTGACTCCAAGGATATGAGGTAAGGGTGAAAAGACAACTGACATAGCTTCTGAACATAGAAAAAATCGGACTGTTGACAGTTGACATAACTACCACAACCCCAATGCTTTAATAACTACATGAAGTGACTTTTCCCACCAAACTCACACATGCATTCAAGGATTGGATTTAATAGTCAAGAGAAGGTAATTAGATTATTTAAGGCACATGGCAGATTTTGGATGAGTTCTAAGGTTGACACATGGAAACATAGGAATTGGCTTCCCCATAGGCCCCCCTTTCATCTTCCCCTCTGGTGGAATCATATCCCCTCTAGTTCTATTTACACAACCATCTTAGACCATTTTATTAATTTTCAACATGATATTTACATACATTTTGAATTGGCATGATAAGCCAATCATATGGTCCAAATAAATATATATATACATCATACATGCCTAGTCATTCACCAGTTGGGCCTTGGCCTTGACCTCCACACTAGGAATCCATACTAGCATATTTACATCATTTACATAATTTTGATTAAATACATTCCAAGTCAAAACTAGGGATGTTACACTTGAAAAAATTTGAAATAAAACTAGTTGTTGCTTCCTCAAGATCCTTTTGATATGAAACCTTAATTCCATCATAATTCTGTATTTCCCAAATCGAATTAACATTCCTCCATGGGGGCTTCACTCAATAAACCACTATCATAGCATGTTCGTTCGTGGCATATGAAACAATACCCCTAATTTCACTAAATATTGGAAAATACCTTCCAAAATTGTTTTTTTTAACCCCCTCCCAATATGCCTTCCCAATTTAGAAAAACCCCTATTTTCACTAGATATTGTATGTATCAATTTTTTCATTAACATTTTCTATACCCCTTTATATTTCTACCTAGTATATTGATATGATACCCCTCTTATGACCCCACATGTATTCTACAATGCACCTTGCTTCTTTCGATGTATATTGTGGATGCACATTACTTCACCCACAACGCAATTACTCAACCACATATGATTACGATTTGCAACATCTAATGGTCTAATGAAGATATAGGAGATCACTTCTTGTATGCCATTAGAGCCAATGCACATAGTACAACATTTAGATTGCATGTTGCGGTTCCCTAATCGCTAACTAAGCCTGTTGTGGGCTAGGTATCCAAGCCCCCAGGGCCTGTAACAAGCTCTAGGAGGCTGACTAAACCTACCAAGGCCTGCAATAGGCATGAGTGGTTGGGTATTCAAGCCCCCAAGGCCTATCGAGCACCTATAACAGTCCTTGGAGGCTTAGAGCCTCCCAAGGCTATTGGTAACAACTAGCTGTGTGCTATTGGTAACAATTGGTTGTCAATGACCACTGTCTCTCGACTATGATTGGCGAGAAACCCACTTCACAATGAAACCCCTTGGCCTCAAGCATGACTCAAGACGCAATTTCCCTGCGTAATGGTAAGCCCAAGCCTTGCCTCAACCCGATTTCTCATCCGGCCATGATCCCGCCATCTCCATTTGGCGGATATTTGTCAGCCCACCCATGTAAAAAAGACCCCAAAGTATTTTTGTATTGTTACAGTAAATAAAAAAAAACCTTGCCCCTTAATATATAAGCAATAAATTTTTTAGGTTTTCATGAATATTTAATACCGCAATATGAATGAACGTGGTATTATATTGCCTTCTAGTGAAGCCCCCGTGCATTCCTCCTAAAAGTGGCGAACTTATGAAAAATTGTAGTGTTATTTCCATCCTAACTCAACTAGATAGATCTACTTTTAAGGCGTAATGCTTCCTCCTCCATCTTTAGAATATGTTTCTTTCTAGACTCCAAATTACCTAAATTTTCCTTCTCAACAACATAAAAACACCAACCCAAGATTCATTATAAAAATCCTTAATATTCTCGTCAATCCCAAGAAGCTCTTCCTCAAGCATCTTTTTTTTATTCCTCTTCCAAACTGTCACCCGTGACTTCATAGATTTTATTTTCATAACTATCTTATACATTTCAAAATCCCCTAAAACAAATCTTCATTGCACTAAACCGATCTTAGAACTAAAACTCTAAAGTCCTCCTCAACATACCAAGAATGATTAAACTTGAAAAGAAACTTCAACCTCCCTTGATTTTTCTCCAAATGAAGATAGATCAGAAGATGATCTGGAATATTCACAGGAACCACCCACGACCGATACCTTGCTAATTTTTCTTAAATATCTTCGACAATTAAAAAAACGATCAAGTCTTTTAGAAACACCATCAATACTAGCTTTGCCATTCCTCTAGGTCGACACAAAAGGAACATGTTGGACATCTGTTAAATCTACTTCATTGAAAATATGTGAAAAAACCTTTCATTAGGATTGACCCTAGACCTTTCGCACCAAACTTCTCTAACATAGGTCATAAGATTTAGATTTCCTCCTAAAATTAATTGTGGGTCAAGTAAATCATCATCAACCATTTTATTCCAACTGAAAACACTTTTGTCTATATTTATTTTCAAATAGATGGATTAAGGAAGGTTTGTCGTTGGGAAGTCGTTACATTTTTCCAATGTTTGAAATATTAGGGGTGGTAGGTACGAGGATCATTTACGATTAAGGAGGAATTCAAAAACTTAGTTTCCAATGGGGATTAGGTATAACAACAAATAATTAGGTAGGGGCTTATTCCCTTCTTCATGGAATTAAGATAAAATATTCTTTAAGCAAGAGAACATTGATTGAACAAGAGAAAATTGATTGTCTTTGGGGACTCCTCTATCATCATCTAATTCATGAATAACAACAATTCTCAAAATTATGATAAGCTTTTAGAATCATCACGAAAAGCAAGAAAGGACTTCATAGGCTCAAGGAAATTCAATTCCTTCATATCCTAAGGAACCTCAAGAAGGAATTTGATTAACATGATACTCTTTCCTCAAGTATAATATAAGGTTTGCTAAAGAAAAATGGGGTGGTGGATGAAATTTATACCATCCCCAAGGCTTATACCCTCCAAGCATAGTGCATGACGAAACTTATGAAGTGGACATGTCTAATCAAGAGTATTGGTTTCTACGGGAGGAGGGACAAGGCATTTAGTCAAGTTATGCATCCACACATGCTAAACTTATTGGCACCAATGATTTTTGAGGCCATGCATACCTCTTTCATGGATGCAAGTAGGATTTTGGGTTGTGTGGCTCAGTATTGGTTGCCAAAACTAAACCTTTACTCTCTAAGTTGATTATCCCAACTACTCTGGTAGAGAAAACAAATTTTCATATCCTGGAAATCGCTCAAGCATTCTATAGCATGATCATTATCATCACCATCGTCATTTGAATCATCTAATTAATCATCATGATTTCGAAGACAAGGCTCAAGGCTAGTTGCGCTCATGGTGATCTACTTTTGTCTCTCTAGTGTTTATAGGTAATCCTCCATTAGTATGTCTAGTCAATTGCGGTAATTATGGATGACATTTAATTGTGTGTGTGGATTTCAGGGTATTGGCATCCATCATGGACTGGTGATCAAGTCTTTAGGATTCTTGTTGATTATTGGCCTACTCTTTGTTAGAATTCAATATGCTAAGACAGAAAATAGCAGCATTACATTCCATTTCACAATAATAGCATATACAGGATCACTGAAGAAACAACAAGCATAGCATAAACACAAGAGACAGAGATTTATCCTGGGAAACCCTCATGGGGTAGAAAACCCAGCAAAGCTTCCTCAATATAGATGACCAGCAATATACAAAGATGCAAACCCTGAGCATAAGCTCCTTCTCCTCCATAGCAGACCTCTCCTCCACAAATGCGCCTTTCTCAAGTGAGTGAGTGTGTATAATGAGGAAAACACCTCCTCTATTTATACACTACTCTGATATGTATTTTACACAAGTACACGTAGGCTCGTATTCAACCAATAGGTTAAATACCCCACTACAACTAACTGGGCCGACCCCTCTAGGGTGGTCTAATAACCCTTTGACCCACATAACACATACAGGGCCGACCCCTACTAGGGAAGTCTAATAACCCGAGTTACCACATTCCAACGGAGGAATAAACATCTCCGGATATACAATAAGATCTTCACGGAGGAATGAAACATCTCCGGAATAATAAAGTACAAATATAATATTCTTTGAAGTTACAATATCTCAACACTCCCCCTTAACGAGAAGGATATTATAACAACATCTGCACGAGTAAGGATTCATCAACATCATACATGATACATCTATAAATCATTGGAAGCTTTCTTCAATTTGTCTTCATCAGTAACTCAAACAGTTACTGGTACATCAATGTCAACATCAATATCAGCATTACGATCATCAGCATCGTAATCACACGATCAGCAGCATCATCATCACACTATCAACAGCAGTACGATCAGCATCGTCATCATACAATCATCAGCATCGTCATCATACGATCATCAGTATCGTTATCAGCATCGTCATCACACGATCATCAGCATCGTCATCAGCATCGTCATCATACGATCATCAGCATCGTCATCATACGATCATCAGTATCGTCATCAGCATCGTCATAACACGATCATCAGCATCGTCATCAGCATCGTCATCATACGATCATCAGCATCGTCATCATACGATCATCAGTATCGTCATCAGCATCGTCATCACACGATCATCAGCATCGTCATCAGCATCGTCATCATACGATCATCAGCATCGTCATCAGCATCGTCATCACACGATCACCAGCATCGTCATCAGCATCGTCATCATACGATCATCAGCATCGTCATCAGCATCGTCATCATACGATCATCAGCATCGTCATCACATGATCATATTCCTAGGATGATCAATCCTGCTCCTTTTAGGACATAGGTCCATGGATGATACAATCCAATCTCCAGTTCTCGGAGACTTCAGTTTACGGATCAATTCTGGGACCTCAGTCCGGGGACGATGCAATCCCCTGCCTGTTCATTCAGGACTTCATTTATCGGAGACCCAGTCTACGGTTCTATTCTGGGACCTCAGTCCGGGGACGATACAATCCCCTACCTGTTCATTCAGGATTTCATTATCGGAGACCCAGTCTACGGTTCTATTCTGGGACCTCAGTCCGGGGACGATACAATCCCCTACCTGTTCATTCAGGATTTCATTATCGGAGACCCAGTCTACGGTTCTATTCTGGGACCTCAGTCCGGGGACGATACAATCCCCTACCTGTTCATTCAGGATTTCATTATCGGAGACCCAGTCTACGGTTCTATTCTGGGACCTCAGTCCGGGGATGATACAATCCCCTACCTGTTCATTCAGGATTTCATTATCGGAGACCCAGTCTACGGTTCTATTCTGGGACCTCAGTCCGGGGACGATACAATCCCCTACCTGTTCATTCAGGATTTCATTATCGGAGACCCAGTCTACGGTTCTATTCTGGGACCTCAGTCCGGGGACGATACAATCCCCTACCTGTTAATTCAGGATTTCATTTATCGGAGACATACATCTACGGCTCTCTTTAGAACAGATGTTCAAGGATGATACAATCCCTTTTCTTTCTCGGAGACACCTGTCTACGGCTCACTTTAGAACATGTGTTCAAGGATGATACAATCCCTCTTATTTCTCGGAGACACCTGTCTACGGCTCTCTTTAGGACTGAAGTCCAGGGATGATCCAATCCCCTCATGTCCACCAAGGACTTCATTCTCGAAGACATACATCTACGGCTCTCTTGAGGATGATGCAATCCTATCATGTCCACTAAGGACTTCATTCTCGGAGACCTCACGTCTACGGCTCTCTTTAGGACTGAAAGTCCAGGGATGATTCAATCCCCTCAACTGTCCACTAAGGACTTCATTCTCGGAGACCTCATGTCTACGGCTCTCTTTAGGACTGAAAGTCCAGGGATGATCCAATCCCTTCAACTGTCCACTAAGGACTTCATTCTCGGAGACCTCATGTCTACGGCTCTCTTTAGGACTGAAAGTCCAGGGATGATCCAATCCCCTCAACTGTCCACTAAGGACTTCATTCTCGGAGACTTCACGTCTACGGCTCTCTTTAGGACTGGAAGTCCAGGGATGATCCAATCCCCTCAACTGTCCACTAAGGACTTCATTCTCGGAGACCTCATGTCTACGGCTCTCTTTAGGACTGTAAGTCCAGGGATGATCCAATCCCCTCAATCTGTATTCTCATCAATACAAGTACAAGTATCCTCATCCATGCAAGTACATAATCAATATCTAGCATCAGCAGCATGTATACATCATACATCAAAAGCATGTATTCTTACTAATACATCTAAAAGCATGTATACATCTGTCATCAAAAGCATGTATTCTTACTAATACATCTATCATCAAGTCATGTATACATCTAACATCAAAAGCATGTATACATCTAGCATGTATTCTCACTAATACATCTATCATCAAATCATGTATACATCTAACATCAAAAGCATGTATACATCTAGCATCAAAATCATGTATACATCTAACATCAAAAGCATGTATACATCTAGCATGTATTCTCACTAATACATCTATCATCAAAATCATGTATACATCTAACATCAAAAGTATGTATACATCTAGCATGTATTCTCACTAATACATCTATCATCAAAATCATGTATACATCTAACATCAAAAGTATGTATACATCTAGCATGTATTCTCACTAATACATCTAACATCATGTATACATCTAACATCAAAAGCATGTATACCTCTAGCATGTATTCTCACCAATACATCTAACATCATGTATACATCTAACATCAAAAGCATGTATACCTCTAGCATGTATTCTCACCAATACATCTAACATCAAAAATCATGTATGAGTAAAACTAAATAGAAATAAAATAGTCCTAACTAATTCTAAGTGACTAGGTGTAGAGAACAGGTTACCTCATCAACGACCTTGTTGTTTGATGAGACAATCTCATCAATAGTGACTATACTACTCCCCCTTTCGAGGAGGGTCCTTTTGAACTACACCAAGCTTGTCTCGGAAGTATTCAAGCTTCACTCGAGACAGAGGTTTGGTTGGTAACTTCTTCACTTGACGTAGAGGCTTGGTTAGTACAACGGTAACCTGTTACAAATTCAAGCTTTTAGAGTTCCTTTCTGTGTCATATCTTGTTAGTTCCCTATGTTCTTTGACTTATCATGGAACACTAGATTCTATGTCATCTTGATACAACTCTAATTATCACATAGGATCTCAGTTGGTTCTATCTCTAAGTCAAACAATCCTAAAGCCAAACTTCTTCACAACTAGCAGAGCAAGCAGCCATATAATCCGCTTGTGCTGAGAGCCACACTAGACTGCTTCCAGCTAAACCATGAGATCATGGCTAATCCCAGACAATAACATCCTCTCGATGTGTTCTTCTTGTCTGATACACTTCCTGCCCAAACAGAATCTGAATAGCCATCTGAAGTCATGATCTTCAAGATAGCATAGATCAAATTCTATCGTGTCCTTTATGTGCCTCATCACATGCTTTGCAACTATCAGGTAAACACATCTAGTTTCCACTAGATACTAACTCAAGGTGTTCATAACAAAGCATATATATATAACCTAGTATATGTTAGATATATCAAAGACCCAATAAATTGACTGTACAGAGTTATAACCCCTAACAGCTTCAAGTTGGAATCCATAAGAGTGGCCATTCCAACACCTCAAGTCATATTTCTCATCATACTTTCCCTGGTTGAGAAATATTCCTTCTGAGCCTTGCCATACTTCCAGCCCTAGGAAGTAAAGCATCAAATTGAGATCTTTCATTTTCATTTCTGCAATGAATGATCTTCTGCATATCTATCTGTGCCATCTCTCGTTAGATGGGTCTACTGATATGAGCCTCAATATCATTCGAACTCTGTGGTGAGTTCCTTCTTGCATCCATGTCATATGTGTATCATATTCAACCTTGTAGCAAAGGTTGAGATCCACATAACCCATGGTGATCATTAAGCTTATCAAATTATTATCGATCCTAGGTACCTATACAGAACCTGATTCATACTTCTTCTTTAATTACACCATACTTGGAGCAAACATCTTGTCGTGATTCTCTTCCTCTTTCTAAGAGAATCTTCTAGCCATGAGCCTTCTATATTTTGTTTGATTTGTAAATCTTCTTGTTTGAACATCCACCACTTGTACGGTGTCCATCATTCTTCATGACCTTTCCTACAAATCAAAATTAAGTACATGATTAGTAATACTTCATAATCATCAAAAGATAACCCATTATGCATACAGATATCATTTACATAGTGATGCAACTATTTTGACCAATACTTTGGCACAACACTTTCCCATATCCTGTATGCATACAGTGGCTATCTAGATGCCTTCCATCTCTACCAGAACATACTATCGAGAGTGTGCACAACTCTCAGCATGTCAGCAAAGAGGTTTCATTCTAGACAAGCAACAATGGAATGTTTGTCCAAACATATGCACATTAGTTGTATACTGTTCAATGCTCTATGAATGTTTACACTCAGCATTATATATTCTAGGAATACAAATATGCATGCAGGCAATATCATTACTATTTCAAATAGCAACTCAAATACTTATCTTTTATGTTTGTGTGGCTGCCTCCTGCTTGATCTTCGGTATGTCTTTTGAACTTCTATTCATTCTGTACCACTGTGCATGCTCAAGAGTCATCCTCATGATCTCATACACAAACATACACTCATTAGTATATTCTAAATGCTATCAAAACATTATAGTACTAAATAATCTTGAAAACGTATAGTCATGATTATAGTTAATAAACATTAGTATTCAAGATTTCAGGGAAGTCTTCTTTTATTCATGCATATCATTGATAAAGGATATAATATGCATAATCCCTTGATTACTAACTTTATGAATAAGCATAACCAATCATTCCAAATATACTTATATAAAGGATCCTAACACAAGGTAAGATTCATGGGAAACATACCTGGATTAGTATACCTACTTGGTTATGTACAACATACCTAAACAATCTCTTCAATGATTTAGAGATCCTGAGCTAGAACCTGCATGTCTCATAGGTTAAGCATAATATAACAAAGTCATACATACCTCGTAAGTAGAACAAAGATTATGGATGAGTCTTTGTCTTCATGTTTTCATGGTCATGGAGCCTGATTTGTCTTTTGTGATGTACCTATATCTTGTTAGCAGACAACCTCAACCTCACACAACACCATAATGCATTAGTACAATCATAAGTGTCAACACCCTAACCAATGAATATCTTCTATCATGCATTCATAATTTTGTTAAGGTGATACAACAAATCTAAAATCAAGATTGTACTATGAAGACAGACATACAATAAACTTAATCATGAACAAATCTCAAAACATACCTCGATGAGTCATACCTATCGAGATCGCTTGTAATCTCCTTATGAACTCCTTCATTTATGTAGGTGACCAATCCATCTTCTTCTAGGATTAACCCTATCCACTTGATTTGCAAGAACTGGACCTGGAGCTGGATATGGGTTTGTCAGAGAAACCCCAAAAATTCAAACTTTGAATTTCAGACTTCCGAAAGGATAGAAATATGCGCCTTGATGAGCTGATCAAACTGATATATTTAGAATTTGAAAACTGCAAAGTTTTACTCCTCAATTTTGCCTTTGAAACTTTCGGATTCACTGGACGTGACCCTGAACTGGGGTTTGATGAAGCCCACTCTTTTGCCCCATCAAAAAGTTTGATCCAAAGCTCTAAGCTTCTATTTTTCTGAGGAGCTTCCAGCCGTGGTCACAGATTTCAAAAATTCCCATTTTTACAGAAGCCCTAATTTTCCACTTTTCTGATCAAAGTCCCGAACTAGGGTCTAATCAAGCCCGGCCTTCTGCCCAACCAAAAATTCTGATCTTGGTCTCTAAATTTCTATTTTGATGAGTAGCATCCAGCCGTGGTCTCCGATTACAAAAATTCCAACTTTCTTCAAAGCCCTAAATTTCGGAAGCCATGAATGAAGGTACCAAAAAATAATTCTGTTTTGACAGAAATATGTACCTGATTGTTTCTGGTGTAACTCCGAAATTTTTGATCCACAGGGTCTGAAAAGGTTTTCTGAGATAGCCTGACCTGTTAGCTTTCCATCCTGACAGGTCTGACCTCAAATGGATGTTCTGAGAGAGAGTTATGCCAAATGTCGCAACGTGACCTGTTTTGGGAAAATACAGGAGAGCGAACTTGTACGGCGTGCCACGTGTCACTGTTTGACCTTCGGCCTCTGAAAAAGTTTTTTGCGATAGCTCGGTCTGTTATCTTTCCATCCTGACAGGTCTGACCTCAATTGGATTCTCTGAGAGAGAGTTATGCCAAGTGTCGCAACGTGACCTGTTTATGGGATAATACAGGAGAGCGAACTTGTACGGCGTGCCACGTGTCACTGGTTCAACTTCGGCCTCTGAAAAAGTTTTTTGAGATATTACATTCTGTGTACTACCTGTCAATTTTCACGAAATTTCATTTGGAGCTTCCTAGCCTAAGTTATGACCTTTTTCCCAAGGTCACCTGATTTTGACTCAGATCTGGAAGAGGCAGAAACCCTATATTGTACAGATCATAAATCACAAAGTACAACGAATTAGAGGTTGTCCTTTGGACACAAGGTACCTGGAGATCTTAGCTTCGTCCTGTAACAATTTCAGATCCGAAAAGTTCGCCAAAACGGATTTATAGCGAAAGTGCTACGATGACTGGTTTTTGCTATGTAAAACCCTAACCTTCAAATTGTCGTAAGTAAAGCAAGTGTCTTTAGTGCCATACCTTGTCCTCCTTCAGGTTAGCTCTGATACCATGTTAGAATTCAATATGCTAAGACAGAAAATAGCAGCATTACATTCCATTTCACAATAATAGCATATACAGGATCACTGAAGAAACAACAAGCATAGCATAAACACAAGAGACAGAGATTTATCCTGGGAAACCCTCATGGGGTAGAAAAACCAGCAAAGCTTCCTCAATATAGATGACCAGCAATATACAAAGATGCAAACCCTGAGCATAAGCTCCTTCTCCTCCATAGCAGACCTCTCCTCCACAAATGCGCCTTTCTCAAGTGAGTGAGTGTGTATAATGAGGAACACACCTCCTCTATTTATACACTACTCTGATATGTATTTTACACAAGTACACGTAGGCTCGTATTTAACCAATAGGTTAAATACCCCACTACAACTAACTGGGCCGACCCCTACTAGGGAAGTCTAATAACCCGAGTTACCACATTCCAACGGAGGAATAAACATCTCCGGATATACAATAAGATCTTCACGGAGGAATGAAACATCTCCGGAATAATAAAGTACAAATATAATATTCTTTGAAGTTACAATATCTCAACACTCTTTGGTTGGAACTATTGAATAATTTTAGTCTATTTGTCCCCTCTTTGGATATTTGAGTGACATTCAAGTTTTTTAGATCTATGATTCTAAATAGTTTAGTTGTTTAAATTTTAGTTTTGGATTTTATGCTCATTCTTTGGCTTAGATTAGGCCTATTTTCTATGTTCATTATTGGTTTTGGCATTATCATTTGGGAAAAAGGTTACCTTGTCCTTGACCTAGGGACTCCTTCCCTATATGTTGTTCCATTATAAAATAATTGGCATCTCCCACAAAGGACCTAGTCCACCCTACAATAGGGGTTTGATATTGTTTTGGTCGAATGGATATATGTCTGGTTACTTCTAGGATCTATGCCATCAATTCATGCTTTCTATAATAATGGATAGTCATGGTCATCACTCCTCTTATCATAGAGAAATTCAAGAAATACATGCAATATTGTGACGCCATAAGGTTTTCACAAATGGGAACAAGACTTTCATATTCTCTGTCACTACTAAAGTTCATTAATTGGAACACGAATTGTTTTCTTAGAATGAAATTATAGTGGATATTGTGGTTTAAAAAAAAGGAAAATTCATGTTTTAGAGGAAGAATGTGCTATCCTAAGGTCCATGGTCATAAATCTCAACAAGGGTTCTCTCACTTAAGCTTCTAACCTAAATATTTCTCTAGGCTTATTCCTTGTGGAGTTCAAGGAAGAGGAAACAATTCAGCAATTCTAGTAATAATCATTTGATTAGTTTGTATTCAATGTTACATTGATTTATAGCTTATATCCCATTGGTAAGATAGATTGTATTTTTTGGACTAAAAACAACTTTCCTTGTTTAGGTCCATGGTCATAAATCAATTCAAGTTTTAGAGGAAGAATGTGCTATGCTAAGTTCCATGGTCATAAATCTCAACAAGGGTTCTCTCTCTTAAGCTTCTAACCTAAATATTGCTCTAGGATTATTCCTTGTGGAGTTCAAGGAAGAGGAAACAATTCAATAATTCTCGTAACAATCATTTGATTAGTTTGTAGTCAACGCCACATTGATTTATAGCTTAGATCCCATTTGTAAGATAGATTATATTTTTTTGGACTAAAATCAACTCTCCTTTTGTATTATCTCATTATTGAGTTCCACTGCAACGTCTTTTAATACATATTTTATAATTTTTTTCCAAAAAAAGTTTTAAAGAATAAATGCTTGTTTTATCAGGAGCTACAAAAGAGAGAAAGTTGGTACTTCTTCATATGGATTTCTTTATTTTCCTTTATTTTTTTGATGGATATTATATTCATTGTAATCCATAATAGTAGCTGGTAATTTTGCAGGGCTTGATGGGAATGGATCCTGCAACCTATCTCGCAATACACGGGTGGAAATGGATTAAGTGGATTCCAAGATGGAGATAAGAATTTATCATCATATGCAATATAAATTGGTAACCCCATAAAAATTCGTGATGGGAATTGAACTCATGGTCTTCATGAGCATTGGGATACATCCATACTTTTCCTCAAATCAATGAGAATGGATCTCATGACCTTCCCCATGGGACTCAATGAGAATGGGTCTTGAAACCTCCCTATGCATTAATTTAAATCAACCATATTCCCTGAGTTTCCAAATCAAGAGCAACATAAATTCCAACCGCAATAACCAATATCAACCACTTAGGACTCAATGGGAATAGGTCAAACCAACAAATAGTCTTGCAACTCCTATAGGCATCATGCTTTAGAAAAAATGTTGAATGAATCAAGTAATTCCTTGGGGATAAGCGCACACGCACACATCCATTTTAACCTCAAATGTTTTAAGCACTAAGTTTTCTTTATCCCTCTTTGTACAAAATACAAGATTAAAATATATCAATACTCATGTTATTTTATAATTATGAAATTGTTATATATCAACACTCAATTGTTACTTAAAATAAAAAATGAAAATATTTTATAATTATGAAATTGTTATATATCAACACTCAATTGTTACTTGAAATAAAAATGTTTTGTAGTTAGAATTCATGAAATTGTTGTGAATGAGGAGATTCAAACACAATTAATATTATTCTTCGATATCGTTATGTTGAAGACAATGTCTTTAGTACCATATATTTAAAATTTTGAGTATGCAAGAAAGACGACAAACCATTAGAAATAAACTCACGCATAAAATTATATCTTTTAGTCATATGGTATGTTATACAATGGGGTAGATCCCCTTTATTTCATTTTCCATGAAGTTGTATTACTGAACTTCCTCACTTACTTTATTAAAGTGATCAATACACTATCGTATATGACTCAGATTCAAACACTCTCTATTAATAAGAAATACATTTTTAAAATTACTGCTTAATATAAAGTTCATAACAACTTGACTTAATAATTAAGAATGATTGCAAAATTTGACTAACATTCTTGTTCAATTTTTATGGACCTGAATTAAGGACTAAAAATGAATGCTAAATTTGAAATTAAGAATGATTGCAAAATTTGACTAACATTCTTGTTCAATTTTTATGAACCTGAATTAAGGACTAAAAATGAATGCTAAATTTGAAACAAATCGTTGTTCAATCTTTAACAATGTAATGATGCTCCAATTCTTATATTTTTGTATGTGCTCAATGTAATTTGTACCACCCTCTAGTTCTTTGACTTTTGTAAGTTCTTAATGTGATTTGCCTTCGCTGGGAGGTATCTAATTTATAGGACAATATCCTAAGATGCCATAACACTATTTTTTTATATGAAGGTACAATGCAATCAAATTCCCATCACAAAACAATTCAATGAGCATCATTATGAAGTTTTCATTATCTGGGTTTTAAATTGCAAATTTGTAAATCAAAGTAATTTATTATCACAATGTTTGTCATCATCCTCTTTGTTAGACTCTTCAAAAAAATTAAATACCTAAGTCTAGTATTTTTATCCTTCATAAAATTATATACAAAAGTAGTGGTCTAAACACATGATGAGATAAATATATTTTCACAACTTAGAATATTGGGAAGGGGGACCGACAATTTTTTCTTGTAATTTGACAAGATTCATTTTGATTAATATAATTGTAGATATCAGATGCTAATATTTAGGGTCCTACTGTAACCTCCCTACTTTGAGGGACTTAGGAGTTAGTCAATTAATGAATGAGGTCAAATTATTTTAATAAGGACCTTTAAATAGTAAGTGAGTAGTTATTGTAGAATGGATGTCCTTATTAAATACAAAAAATTAGGTGGTTGATAATCATTAATGATGTGATGACAAGTAGTTAACATTTTTCTAGCAAGAAACTATTTATAAAGATGGAAGGATATGAAATATTTTGTCAATGATTTGATTATATTGGAATGTACGCAAAGGAGTTTCCCCATCAAATATCAACCCAGATGCATTTCTATCTCTCTCTCTATCTCTCTCTCAAAAATATGAATACAAGGATTATATTCTACAAGTTTAATATGATTGTCTATTGTATTTGTTTTCTTGTCCTTATATTTCTCTTGATAATATTCATGTTCTATTTTTTTTGTTGGTTAAGTTGTTTCCTAAACCCAAACATGGAGAAATTTTACAAAACAAATTAGATTAGAGACATGTTTCAGTTTCTTTAAGCATAAATATCTATCATTCAACATGCAAACCCAAATTTGGGAAACAATATACATAGTGAATATAAGTGGAGCCACATACTTCGATACCCTTATAAACTTTGTTGGTGCACCTTTGAGTATTACTACATTCAAGAAAATTTTCCTATAGATTTGATCCTCTATGTACCTATAGGAATATAAAAATGTCATTGGGAGCACCTGAAACTAGGCATACATAAGCCTCTTGATAGTCATAATTTTATACTACACGGAGAAAACACTTGGGGAGATCACTCTTACAATGAATTGGGAAGTGCAACTGAGGGTAAGGTCTATCCTCTTTAGTATGAAACTCCTTTCTCATTAGGACCCTACAAACCCTAGCATCTACATCATACACAATGAACTACCTACATAATTGCAAGGATTAGTATTTCATAATTATGTTTGAAGAATAACACTCAAATTGATTTTATACCCTTACATTAGTTTAAAAAAGAGTTTAAGTATAACCAACCCAATTATAGAAGACCCATATCAATATATTATTTGCATGGTGTTAATCACATTGGTATAGATTTATAGTAACATTTTTGTGTGGGACAAATAATACATTTGTTTCTGACCTAGATCTCACAAAAATTCTCTCAAGCCACTAATCACATTAAGATAATCATGGAGTAACCCTTTCAATGGTTTTAAGTGGCACTATGACCCATACTTCACACTTGTTATCCATTAAATAAAAAATAAACCACCTTGACAACCAATTAAAGTAGATTGACTCCATGATTTCTCATCCCAAGTAGCTTGACTCCACAATTTCTCATCTTCACTCATTTTTTGAACATAGGATGCTAAGCTTGAATCCCTATAAAGCAAATTACTGATCTATGAGCCTAACCCAATTGAAATACAATGGGATCAATTGGTCATAACAACAAATCAATATACTAAGTGGGTAATCTTGAACAAGAGTAAGCCTCACAATTAACAACCCTTTTAGGATAACCATAGTAACCAAAGACCCTTTCATGGTAACAATTTGTGGCACTATTTTTTGAATGTAGATATGAATAGGATTGATGGGAATGACCCCACTTGTTTGGTTACCCATATGTACAACTGCTTCTCCCTACATAAATTGGTTGATGACCTTTAAAAGGGGTATAATAGTTGAATTAGGAATGATAACGACGGTGGAAATAACATAAGATATTCTATGGGGGATGAATTGTCTAGAGCTAGATTCTAAAATCCATCTATGCTTGTTTCAAAAGAGATACTCAATATTCCGGATGATTGACCAAATTGCACCAAATAGGCATATTCATAGACTTTATATAATCCTTTAAGGAATTGGTTATTTGCACAAAGGGGTTGACTATTTGTGTTTTTAGGAATGTTTTATTAGTGGTCTCAAGGAGGAAATTAGAGAACAAGTCATGATGTAGTGCCCAATTACTTGGTTGGAGGCATATAATGTTAGAATATTAAAAATCCCATATAGACTTAGGATATAAAGTATTATTCATTTTTTATACATTCCGAGGTGTTTGGCTAGGTTGTTGGCCCCATATTTCCTTTTTAGGATCACAACTTGCCATCATTATCCACTTGAGCACCCTTAGATATATTATTCATGGTTTTACGACACTTCAGAATCGTAAGCGTATGCTTCCTTCTGTTACACAACTTTTCCTATTTTTTCTACTTTTCAGTGGATAAGGATAAAGCATAGTGCCTTTATGGACTTGGCAAGCTATCTAATTTTTTACCAACACATCCTCCATATTTTTCTCTCCAAAATCCATAATATTACTTATTTTTCATCACTCATTAGCTTCCATATCTGATTTAGCTAATTCGTGAGGTCCTTGAGTGATTTGGAAAGTGATGTTGCCACTATTGGGGGTTTTTTGTCTTTTTAGTAAGCCTTCTTTTGTGAGCTACTTGAATTTCCATTAGTGCATTTGAATTTCCTCTATGAGGTGTATTATTTATTTTAATCTTATTTTTCAATAATATCATGACAGAATTTTATCCAATTGAGTTTTTTTTCTCATGTGTTTATGCTCAAATTTTCTCTATTCTATGCATTCTTGTAATTCATTGTGAGGATTTTTCTGTGAACTAGATCCAGTCTGTGCCCAAATTTTCACATGGTATTAGAGAATGATTTTTCTTACATATTTTTACTCTTGAGTGTTTTTTGCAGGTACAACAACTTCATGGATTCGAAATCAGTTCCTTCTCTTACTCCATTCAATTATGTTGAGTGGAATCCAAAGATGGTTGCATCTCTCAAGAGACAATATCTCTACGGATGTCTCTATTGGTGCTATGAGCGAACATGTGTCCTTTGAAGAGAAGAATAAATGGCTAAATGACTATGATAGAGCATTCAGATCTATGTGCTTGGACATGTCTCCAAATACACATGATCTCATAGATTTTGTTGAGTATCCATTTGAGCTCTGGAGTAATCTGAATAGATATTTTGGAGTGCAAAAAGAAGAAGCTAATTCCTGGATCGAATCTAACACCTAATCATGTGATATCCATCCTGATGTCTTGGCCTCAACTCTCTCTGAAGAAGTTGTTCAAAAAAAAGAAGAAATTGTAGAAATTTCATCAAGACATACAGTTGTTGAAGATGAAGACTTTCATCTCTCTCTCATGTTCTCCTATGAGTCTTCTATTTTTAATTATGAGCAAGATAATCCAGTACATGCTCTAGAAGTTGAAGAGGAATTTGATTCTTCTCTTTCACATGAGTCCACGGGTGTGCATAAGGGTGATGTACTAGAGGTATTGGAAGATAGATCAGAATTTTAAAGTGATGCATTCACCCTCCTTGATTACATGCTTCCTATGTACTTCTACCTTATTTCTAGCACTGGTTCTCAGAGTTTCACTGAAGATGGATGACATCACCTTTTAATTGGGATTTATTCTTAATCTCATCATGGTTCATTTGGTTAGGATATAACCTGTTACGGTGAAAAGGAAATATCAAGGAACCATCTACCTAATCTTGGAGTTGATTACAACTCTACTGCTTTGGAGCCGATGTTTCAAGTCTCCACATTTGGTCCTGATCTGCTCATGAATTCAAGGAACCATTTATCAGTTATTGGAGCTGATTTAACTCCCATTTATCATAATTTCAAGTTTCAAGAGCAATATGATCCGATTGGAGTTGATCCTGCCTCATGTGGTTCGAATTTCAAGTTCCATAATGGTTTGCATATTCATGGATTTGCTCTAATCAAGTTTGGTTCAAAGAGCAAGTTCAAAGATATTCCATATTCACTTTCATCCATTGATGGAGAATTATACCACATGTTTTGGGAGCATGATCCTCTTTTTCAAAAGAGGAAGATACCTCTACACATTTGATCAAGCATCACACCTACTTAAGTTTACTTAAGTTTGGAGCAATTAATTTTTGGTGTTTTTTCACAGGTCCATTTTTTAGGGAGGGTTTTGTTCCCATGAGGTTTTCCCTGTTTCCTCAGTTTACATGGACATATAATAATTGTAATTGGGTGACCATAAGACCTTGTTACTTGGGCCCTAATAATATTTTACTAACTCTAATTCAAGATTAAGGGGGGATGCTAGAATATTAAAAAACCCATTTAGACTTAGGAGATAAAGTATTACTTATTTTTGATACTTTCCTAGGTGTTTGACTAGGTTGTTAGCCCCATATTTCCTTTTTAGGCTCACAACTTGTGATCATTATCCACTTGAGAGCCATTAGATATATTCTTCCTGATTTTATGACAATCCAGAATGGTAAGAGAAAACTTCCTTCTTTACACAGATTTTCTTGTTTTCTTTCGCTTTTAAGTGGATAAGGATAAAGCATGACACCTTTATGGACTTGACAAGCTGTTTACTTTTTGACCAACACATCCTCCATATCTTTATCTACAAAATACATCATATTACTAATTTTTCATCACTCATTAGCTGCCATATTTGATTTAGCTAATTTGTGAGGTCCTTGAGTGATTTGGAAAGTGATGTTGCCACTATTGGGTTTTTTTTCCTTTTTAGTAAGCCTGCTTTTGTGAGCTACTCGAATTGCCTTTAGTGCATTTGAATATCATCTATGAGGTGTATTATTTATAGTACTCTCATTGTTCAATAATATCATTATGGAATTTTATCCAATTGAGTTTCTTTTCTCATGTGTTTCTGCTCAAATTTTCTCTCTTCTATGCATTCTTGTAAATTCATTTTGAGTATTTTTCTATGAACTAGAACCCAATTGTGCTCAAATTTTTACATATCAAAGAGATTTAGAAGTAGAGACAATAATAAATGCATCTAGGAAAAATATAATCCTCTTTTCTTACCTTCCTTCACCCTCCTTTAGAATCTATAACCATTTCGATCCCCCCAACCTCTGTCTTCCCTTGAGGATCCGCAAGTTGACCTAAGAAAAAGCAGTTGAACATTAACACCCAAAACATTATTGAAATTATGATGCAACATATTTTACAAGGCACAATTATAAGGAATAAAACTAGTTTCAAATTGACGTGTCACCATTGGACCAACCTCATGATAGTTTTAGGGATATCACTTCAAATTCATAATTGATAAACCCCACACCACCTCTATTAGAAAAATATACCTTAAAACCTCCTCAAGAGGAACCCAAAATTTTCCTCACGCATCTCCTTCTTAGTTTCTTTATTTACATTTCTCTTATATTTTTCCTCCATGTGTCTTTTGTCATTGATATGATGGTAGGAAATCATTATCTCTTTATTTATACCACTGTTTCAAATAATATACTGGAATCAAATAAATAAGACAACTTAAATTCCTCCCTTCTTACGTGACTCATCTATTTCCTCTAGTAAATATTTTTCAAGTCAATATAGCTACTTGATTTCCTTCTTTTCAAGTGATTGATATATACTAAAAAATCCTTTACATCTAAGTTCAAAGTGAGTGTAACACCCTCGGAGTTTCCCTTGTTTTGATTATAGTTAAATTGTCTAAATGCCAAAGTTGAATGTGAATGTAATGGAGACTTAAATATTAAAAAAATAATTATGACTAGTTGTGGCTGAGGCGAACGCATGAGAGAATAGGATACCATGAATCCACGAGAGAGAAAGGGAATGGAGTAATGGGAAGGGGTTTGTAGATGACCTAGGAGGGCTAGTATATGACCCTACCTTTCTCCTTTTCTCCTCGGTGCTGAAATTACCTTAATGCCTAATTAAACCTTAAAACATATTTTATTAAACTTAAGCATTGATTATGCTAAATTAAAGTTTAAAACCCTTTTATTATCCTCCAAACGTGTTTTAATATTTAATGAGGATGTGACTTAATAAAAGATAGGGAGGAGAAATGTGAGTCCCCTAGAGGAGAACACATGGTGTAGTGTATCCATGCAATTAAAAAGGTCATTCTTATGTTTGGAGTGGAGGGATACACGAGTTAGAGAGACACACGCTACCTTGTGAGAGTTTTGTGAGTAGAAGGTGAGAGAATGCATAGCTAGGAATGTTGGAACTGACTGCATTGGAGCCCTATTCATAGGTTTTCCATAGTTGTTCACTCCGAGAGATGGCTATTCTCTTTATGGGTTCATGGTCCTAGATCGAGGGTGGACTGTGCTGAGAGATTATGAGCACAATGCCTCTGGCTGGGAGGTGCGCACCTCACCCCAGTTGGTTTGTAGTTCTCAAACATTCCAAATAAGTATTCTACCGTGAAGTTTATTTAATGATTTTCAATGGTTAAATCTTGAAATGGAATGTTTTTCCCATGAATTAATGTATAAAATTACGAGTCCGGAATTGGGGAATCTGTGTATGTTTTAATATGAATTTGATTGTTTCGTAAAGTTGTATTTGTTAAAGGATTCCTTTGTGTATTTATAAGTCTTAACAATCAAATTGATATAGATTCATGTAACTATTTTAATAAGTTTAAAATCGTGTTGAGTAGTCTTGGTTGGTTATGTATGCCAAGTGTTTGTCTAAAGTAATAATTACAATGTTGGAAATTCAGTGATTGAAAATGAGTTTTTGGTTATCTAAATTTCATAAGTGAATAAAATGTGAAATCTGTAATTAATATTAAAAAAATTCTTGGAATGGCATTTCCTGTAACCTTGAATTCATTGGTATCTATTCAAAAGATAATATTGCATGATGGAAAAGAAAGGTTAGTACATTGATGGTTGTAGTATGTCCTTATTCTCCCAAACAACAGATTTGTTGAGAAACAATATGCTTGTAAGCATTAACCTTTGGTTCACAAGTTATATCAGTTTGTACAACTTAATACAGATTTGGCATTCTCTAGTTTGGGTGTCCTTGTTAATGGATTTATGTTAATATTGGATTTAGAGATTTAAATGTGGCTGAAAAATGCACATTTTCCTTATTGAGAATTCGTTGCAGACTTTGTATTTAAATTGTGTCACGGAATGTGTCAAAGGAAATTAGAAACATTGTCTTCCAAGTGTTTAACGAAATGTCTCAGTGAGACTTATACTTTTTCCACATGAAGTGCTTGAAAAAAGGTGCAAAAGAAACTCATAAACCTTGCATGCCAAAAGTTTTTTTATAATGTCTAGAAAAAATATGCTTAATGAATGTCAAACTTTTCGTTAGAGAACTTCTAGTAGTCATTTTATGAGAACCCACAGCCGGTTGGCTTGATTAATCGTGAGGAATCTTTCAAATATTAGGTCGATGATATTTCAGAAGGATATAATGTAGGTGGCATTCTGTTAGAAGTGACATATTAATATTCTAAAATATAGTGGTATTTTACATAAATATATACATTTGTCATAATATTTATGTGATTGGTTGTATGTAACATTTTATGTAGACCAACATAGATCCATCTCAAAGCCTTATCTGTTAAGCACCGAGAGGGATCCAATTTCTTGAGGTGTATTTCTTTTTTTAAATTTAAACTCAAGAAATTTGATCTCTCTTGATTGATAGATCCGGGTTTAAGTTTTAAGTGTTTATTTTATAAACAAACATCTATTTTTTAATTAATTTTCATAATATTTTATTTTATGAACCAACATAGATTTTTTTTAAATACTTTCCATAATTTTTTTTTATGAGCGGACATGAATTTTTTTAATTATTTTGTTAGTAACAAACATTACATCACAAACATTACATCACAAACCTTACAACATCCCCCATACTTACTTTACTTCTTTTTTTTTTACTATACTTTACTTCCTTCTTTTTACTTTACTTTACTTTACTTACTTCTTTTTACGTGCAATCGCTTTTTACGTTTTATTAGATGTAATGCTACATCACACACGTTAGAAGATCTCCCCCATACTGGGTTGTAAGCATCTCGTTTACACTCGGTGCAATAATTTATATAATGATATAATATATGATGTGCATGTATACCAAATATATCATAAATATATTGTTGAGAATGCAATATTACTGATTAAGAGTTATTTTCTAAATATAGGTAATGTTGGAATTTATTTCTTATAAATGTATTGTTTCAAGTCTCATAAAAAGAAGTTTGTTGTAAGTGACATTTTGTAACAAAAAGCCTATAATTTTATGTTAGTGACCATTTGGTGCTAGAAAAACCTATGCAATCAAGTTAATATTGGATAGTGAGATGTTGACCATATTGTCTTTAAGAAGCATAATTATGAGCTTCGGTATTGGTTTTACTGATTGGCATATGAGCCTTTTTACAATTAAAGGATAATTGTTTATCTTGCATAAAAGTTTGGGGTTTTTAATTGTAAGTCAAATCCGTTCGCACACGAACAATAATCTCTTGATTGAAACATGGGATTTATTTATTTTAAATAGTAGTTCCTTCTAGAGCTAGAGGTTGACTCTAGGGACACGCTAACTACACATTTGGATATGTTTAGAATAGAAAGGCCAAATGCAACTACATTGCTCGAAGCTCGTGAGCTGGAAGAATGCATATATGCAGAAGACGGCTTTGACTGTCTGTGTGGCGGACAACCAGTTGGTCCTCCGGGAAACCCTAAACTGTTTTGCGTCTGCCGTTCCGGTGACGACTGATGTAATATTGTAATTATTGCTTTTACTTTCCGTCAAAATAATGGAAGTCGTAGTGGGCCGGTATAATAGCCCCACTTTGTACTTTGTCGGAATGCTGTCTCCCGAGTGCTTTTACTTTTGGTGACGTCTGGGTCATGTCTATCTTTTGGGTCCCCTTATGGCGCTGCCTCTCACAGGACGAGATAATAGTGGTGTGTCCCACCACTACCCTGGAATCTCTGCTTTTGACTGCCTTGTGCCAGTTTTGTGTGACCAGTTAACTGGATAAGATGTTATATAAGGAGGGCCTCTCCTCCCATTTCATTCATTCGAGTCTAGAGGTCGGCATGAGCAGGTAGTCTACTCTGTAAGTAGAGGTCTAGAGCCGAGCATTCTAGTGGTTGGAGCTCTGCGAGTCATAGGTGTCTAGAGCTGAGGTATTATGCTCTGCTGGTTGCCAAAAGGTATAACACAACATCAGAAAGCCAAGGTTCACCTCTGTAAAAATTGGTCTGTTTGAGTCTGTAAAGTTTTAGTGGGCATATCTCAGAATCCCCAGGAAGCCTCTGAGTAAGTTCATCGCTCTGCGAAGTTCTGAAAAGTAAAAGGGCCTGAGACATTGTGCCTAGGCACTGAGTTTGTGTTTGTAGTGATGAGGTTCGCCCTCTGAAGCCGATCTACATGTCTATATTTTGTAAGCTTAAATATCAATAAAATCATTTGATGCTGTGGAATTGTTGGCGAAGAAAAAAAGAGATCTTGGGCGTATTGGTATCAGAGCCAGACAAGTGCGTTTATTTTTTGGTATATCTTTTCACTTATAATCTGATGTATGTTTTAAATATCTGTTAAATATACTACAACATCATTGTTCAGTTTCTTAAGTTGATTATACACATTCTACAATAGTGTTCTGTAGGCAGTGGAAATGACTGCTGAGTGGATTGTTGGGTTACTGAGAGTGTAAGAGTCATTTGAAGTCAGAGTTGCAGTAAGCCCCATAGAGATAGGGGAGTAAGTCTACATAATTGGCGGAGACTAATTAAGAGTCAGCACTCACTCTCTTTTATAGGATGGACCCTTCAATGGACACTGTTGAGCTAACAAACTTGGAATGTGAATCTTCTAATGACACTGAAGTCAGTCTTGCAGAACATAGGCAATCCTCTTTCAATCCTTCATCATCATATTCTTCCTACATTAATATCTCTGATCATAATCCTTCAGAGAATTGGCAATTACCACAGATACTTCCAAGAGAAGTATACAGACTACCATGGTGGAACCTCACTGCTTCCACACACATCCATGTCTCAAGTATTGATGTCTCTTTTACTAATAAACAAGAGCCTATCCATATTAATCTCCTGGATAAATGTCAAATAGATTGGGATAAGAATAAGGGATATGCATATGCCCATTTCGGTGCTATTAAGTTAGGACTTGGTCCTTTAGTTAGACCTCATTTGGCTATTTATTCTCTTTGCTGTATTGTAGATACTCGTCATAAGAAGTTTTTCGATGCTGTTATCAGAGGTTTTACTGCTCTTCTTCATGATGGTCCTGCCTTTGGGACTATCTATCCTAAATTCTCTGTCAGTCTGAAAGATCCTTATATATATGATCTTCTTAAAGCCTATATTCTTCCTAAAGGCTTTGACATGGAAACTGGTTCAAAGATTATCCAGTTAAAAGGCAATGTTTTTGTTCGATTTGGTAATGATACTCTTCCCCAGCTTCGTACTCATGTCCATCATAGTTTTGCAAAAACAAGCGTGGTGGAAAAGGAGAATTAAAAAAATGCTACTCCAATTACTTTTAATTGGACCAGCATAAATTATCCACAACAGTGGGAAATGAAGTACAAAGAACTTAGAAATCAAGATAAGGTTGCTTCTACTTTCATTTCTCAGCCCTAGTCTTTGATGAAGCCTCGAGCTCCTTCTGAGTTCCCGATGAAAAACCCACTCAAAGGTTTACTCCTCCGCTTATCAAATCTACTTCCATTCCATCCTACAATAATGCACGCCTTCAAGCTTTGTCAAACCAAGTTACCCGTGACTCTGCCTCTTCTCCTGTCAATACCCCTTCTTCCTCTGTACAAACTTCATATTCTGGTTTGTATGATTTTGAACATAGAGGCCAGCATGCTTCTTGTCAAAAAAATTAAACAGAAACTCCAGCATCAACAGAAAGAGAAAAATCTGCCCTCACTAGGAATGTTTTCAGTTCTTCCTTACTTAGGAATGATGTCCCTTCCTAGAGAAGGATCTGGCATGGAAGTCATAAATACTGGCCAAAGATCCTTTATCCCAGGTAGAAACCTACATGATTCTGGTTTTAGACAATATACTGCAGATGGCCAAACCAAGAGAGAATTCTTGCCCTGTAAATCTTCCAGCCAAGACCAAAATGTTTTTGATGAAATAAAGTTAGCAAATTGGGGGAATTCGCAACAAATCCACACTGCAAGGAATATTGATGATATGGCTAGAGATATTCTAGTTTTAAAAACTCATTGTGTTGAACAAAAGGAGCATATCACTAAAGTGGAAACAAAGTTGGAACTGCTTGATCATCTACTGCATGATTTTACACAGATCAGAATTGCAATAGAAGAAGCTTCTCAGAAACTTGAGAGAAGACTTCGTGTCCTGGAAGATGTCTGGCAAAAAACAGAGAATCTTCAAAGGAAACAGTATGTGGTCCTAGACCATGTGCTGAAGTTAGCATATAAAGGGCACAATAAAATTCACTCCTTAGGTCAGTTTAGTATACAAGAGAAACCTGAATTTGACTTTGGAGAGAGTGATGCAATTCGTGATGATATTGAGGAATGGATCACAGAGTTCAAAGGTTTTAAACCTGTATTGGATCCAAAGTATCTGGTTAATTTAAATGCATTAGATGCTGAGTCTTCCAACAATAGAAGACTTCCTCCTCCTCGTTTTGATAATCACATGGTAGATGTCACAGGACCTACCAGTGCTCTAGCCAAAGTGTTTCACTTTGGAATCAATGCAATGAATGATCTAATATCCTAGATGCATGAGCAACATGTACTAAACATTCAATGCCAGTCTAGGAAAGATATTAAAAATGCCATACAGATGTTAGGTCAATGGATTCTTTATAAAAAACAACAGGACAATAACCTTACTGGTCAAATGACACTCAGTAAGTTGCAGGCCTTTCAGGTCTCGCATATGATTGGTGGCGATGGTTGCCACAAGAAACAAGAAATGAAATGCTAGCTGCTGATCATGCAGATGAACAGATTCTCAGTGCCTTTGGTAGGGAATTTTATGGTCCTGAAGATGGTGAAGACTATAACCATCTTGCTTCACTTTTCATGTTTGCAAGGTTATGTGATTTAAGTAAAAGTGAAGAATACTTTTGTTATATACAAAAACTGCTGATTTCCTCAGGAAAGTCAGGAAATACTGCTTATTTGAAGCATTATCTGCAAAGCTACCCAGGTCATGTTCCAAATGCAGTGGAACAAGCATTGAAAGATAAAAAGGTAGAACTTCATACTCTGTCAGTTGCCCATAGTGTTCGGGTATGCAAATGCCCTCTTATATGAGAGTGTGTGTGTCTGTACACACATAGTGAACATGTGTGTGTGTGTTTTGGAATATTTTATAGATTGGCCATGAGCTCCGAGTGAAGAGGACTATGATATTGTTACTAGGCACAAAGATGCATGTGCTTCCATTACTATGTTTATGCCTGCATTGGCACGTATACCTATTGTGCATATGTTTTATTATGCACTCATATATGTTTTATTTATCCATTTGAATATATTCTGGAATGACAACTTCATTTCATATGCTCCATGTGATTGAAGAAATGGTTAAACCACCCAGTTTGATTAACAGAAAAACGTTTTAGGCATTTCATGGTACAATATATAATTGGTAATATTTGAACTCAATAATTGGATAAGATTGAAGAGCAGACCTAAGGCCATTGGTTACAGTAGCCATCATAGCATTTACCTTTTTTGTAACTTGAATGGTAGCTCAAGTTCATGGTGCACATAAAGCTTTAGAATCAGTGATATCATGTGCAAATCCATGTGTTAACCTAGTTCAAGAGTAAATATTGACCCTTGTGAAATGAGCATTCCTTATGACCAGGTTTCCTAAAATCTTGTGGAGGTCGCTATAGAAACTTTGACTTTTAGTAGCACCTGTGTTTTTCCATTTTGTGTGAATTTCTACAGAATACTCTGACTTTTAGTAATTCCTTTGTTTCTTATCTTGAAGGGGTTGCTAACAAAACCTAACATATTTGGTAGAAATTGGAGATTGAGAATATTACATGCAATACACAATATTATATAAATATGTGTGTAGTTTTTATTTATTCCTAGTTATGTGTGTGTATCTATATATATATATATATGGTGGATTTTTTGAGGTTTTAGTGACATGCAACGTCACAAACTGGTATCAGAGCTAGGTTTTGACACTCAGCCTCTTGTTAATATCATGATTTTGGTTTTGATAAGGAATAAGGTCGCTTGATTTAAAAAGAAATTTTAAAATTTTTGGAAATTTATTGTTTTGTTGTTGGGATTCTATGTGCAGTTATTGCTTAGATCATGTATTGTTCTTGGGAATTGATGGAAATCCAAATATGATTGGATTCAATTGTTCTTCCTGTCTAATTTTTGTTCTTGTGTTCGCATAAATTCATGTGTTGGAATGGAAATGGAATTGTGTTTCCGGGTGCTAGTTCCCATGAGTGAATCAATTGTGAATTCTAGAAATTGTATTTCATGTAGATGCATTTGTTTCTACAATTTTATATGGAGCTTGAAATTTTGTAACTTGTGTTTTCAATCCTAAGCTACAAACATAGGAAAAGGTTGCAGATTGTATTGTGAGTTCACTGTTAAAATCAAAATGTTTTTTTGAGTTCAAATTTCATTTTGAAAATGTCAACTTGTAATTCTTGTGGAAATTTCTATTTTCAGGTACTAATAAAATTTTCACATTATAATTTAAGAATTCCTCTATGCATGATTTATTTGAGTTGATAGGAAATCAAGTTTTGCTGTATAATCAATTTCCAAGTCTTGGAGGGAAATCATATCTAGTTGGAGGGGATTTATGCTAAGCCAAGATCCATATCGAAATCTCTTCAATGTGAGTTTCTCAACCTAATACAAAAATCATAAATGGCCATGTGGTTAGGTTCTAAGCATTTGGAGTAAATTGGGTCCCAAGGTTATGTGGATATTGTATGTCAAATTCTTAAACGAGAAGACCTATTCTTAATTTGCATGTTAATTAAACTATTGGAAAATGGGAAATTTCATTTTCCATTGAAATACAAATGATCATCATGCCAAAGGATGTTGTGAATTCCATTGTGATCAATGGTTGCAATTGGGGCCGTAACAATCCAAGCTGTATGATTTGTATCTTAGATGCTAATATCATGTCAGATTATATTCTAAAAAGAAATTGCAAGATTGTTATTTTCCCATTTGGCATTCATGCTGGTGTTATGTGTTCACGTGAATTTCTTAATTCATTCTATAACTCTTGTTGAATCTAGGCTGAAGAGTCATCTATTGATGAGGTTGGTATGAATGTAGTGCTAATTAGTAAGGCTCGGTGTTGAGTTGGTAATTATGAATAAAAGTTGTAACCTTGTTTACTAATTTTGTTTATTATGTGACAAGGGTAAATGTTGGATTGTGAATGGCTACACAACGTTTTGTAGCCAATTGTCTTATGTGTTTGAACCCATGGAGCATGTGTATGCTTCAAATTGTGTAGGGCATGATGATGCTCAAGTGTGTAGAGAAGGTGGATGCTCAATGTGACAAGCAAGATAATGTTTATGTATGTTGGATTCTTGACTTATCATATTGCAGCTAGGTGGAAACCTAAACTGGAAATCATGGAAGAGTATTACAACCAGTTGCTAACAAAGGTCTATGCTATTTAGACTTTGTGATTGCTTGTTTGATTTATTTTGTCAATGAAGCATATTGTTTGCTGACGGAAGTGAATAAATTCAGTAGCTTGGTCACTCCTTATTAGTGCTCTTCTTCTCTAGTTCTAAGTTGTGTCAGAGTTGTGTAGCGGGTCCAACAAGTCACTGGAAAATGCAATGATGGTTTATGCATGCACTGCATGTTATTTAAATTCTTATTAAAATTATGTCCATGTTATTATATTCATGATAGTTTGCTAAGTAGTGTGTTCTTTTCTAAGCATTGGATCTAGTTGAGCCTTGTTAAATTATGTTAATACCAGAGTGGTATTCCTTCTAGCTCTACTAAGTATGGGTGTAGAGTAGTATATGCAGTCAAAGTGGTATCTATGGCTAAATTTTTCAATTTTTCTATGTATTTATTATTGAATGGTATGTTTAATGCATAATGGTGTATGTCTATCCATATGACATGGTGGTTATTGTCATGTATGTATACCGTGACCAGTGGACTTGTGTTGATTGATAAGAGTAGAGTTCAGGATAAGGAAATAGTAAACCTAAAACGTTGATACCTCCTAAGAGGCCAACAAGGTCTGGACTACTATCTTCTACTCACACTAAAGAGAACCTAGATGGGGGTAACACCTAACAGACTCATGGTGTAGAGAAGGGGTACCTCCTTGGTGTTTTGTGAAGGTTCATACTGGATGAGAACTTGCGGCACATACTAGTTTGGAAACGTTTGTTGCTTAACTCACTCTTGTAGCCTGTATATCCTAGTAGAGCATAGGTTCATGTCTTGTATTTGAGTTTTTGGTGACTATTTGTGGCATGTGCATGGCCTGTGTTTTAGTCATTGGTTATGGTATGTGTCTTGTGCTTCGATTTTGTTTGATTCCTCAGTGAATATTTGAAGCATGTGCTTGGTTTGTGTTTGAGTCCAATGGTATATGGCCATTATGGATTGTTAATTGAATTTGTTGGGTGGATAGAGGCTTGAATCCATCTGTAGAAGAATGTTGTTATGTATATGTATTAATGAAATTATGTTATTTGATGACCATTGGTGTGATCACCAAGCTATATATATGTGAAAATGGTTAATGTGCATTGAATTCCGAAACAACGGTGAACATTTGAATTTAGTTGAATGTTTATATTTCACTGTAGGTCTGGATGATTGATGGTTATTCATTGTGTTACGTGTGAAATGAAAGGTTTAATCATTAAAAAAATTTAGACTTATGAAGATTTGTTATATCGTTAGCTGCAACAAATTGTTATCTACTTATGAGATACTAATTGATGCTATATTTAGAATTGATAACTGTTGTTATTTGGTTATATTTGTTAACGATTGTTAATTGAAGTCATTAAATATGAATTATGTTGTTCATCTAATTTGAAAGTTGAAAAGTGATGCAAAGAATGAGATTGCAATATTACAATCTTTAGCAGAGAATGAGAATGCAATATTATAATTCTCTCAGAAGCATTGAAAAAGCCATGTGTAAAGCATGGTGTCTGTTTGATGTCATGGTTCTTGACTTGTTGATCCATGGATGTACTAGAAGAATTGAGGATGCAAAAAGGAACTGGAAAATTTGTTCTGGCTACTAAAAAAATGAAGGAAGATTCTTTACTCAAATCTCCTTATAAATTTTGAATTTTTTTTATTAAAAATATTTATATTCAAAAAATTTAGAGGTTAAAGAACTTTTAATGGGGTCTCTAAATATAAAATACATTTGAGTGCTTGCCAGGACTAATAGCAACGCAAAAGGGAATGATTGATTCCATGGTGTTGTGGAGAGGATGTTAATCGCGTAGTTTACCAACTATTATGAAGTAAAGTGGTTTAGTGTCTTGATAATTTTTTTAAAGTGATGAAATGTATTTATTATGATAATGATGAGCTTGCTAGATTTTGTATGATCATCAGGTATATATATGCAAGTTTCTGCTTTCTTATTGAAGAAGAGAACTGAAGTAAGGGAGTAAAGATAAATGAAGAAGAATATGCAATCCAAAGCCAAAGAAAAACAAGATTTCTTTTGGGGAATGACTTGGCACGGATTAGGTGGTAGATCTAATTTGGATAGGGTGGATTTTCCTAAGAGAGTACAAATAAAAATGGAAATGCATAGTCCAGATGTAGGTGGGAGATCTAGTCCAGTGGGCATACTTTTCTTATGGAAAGGCCTAGTCCAAATGTAGGTGGGAAATCTAGTTTAGAATGAATACTTTTTCGGAACAAGAATCTCTATCTGGAAAAGTGTGTTTAGACAGGATATAATGCAATTACGCATTTGGGGATGTGTTTTCGTCAAGGTCAAAGAAAATATAAAGAAACCAAGGGAAAAGGAAGCCATGGGTATGGTGGAGCTTTGTTTTGAAATAAAATCAAGAGGGGGAAACTCTTACTCTTTTCTCTTTTCATTTATGTTTTACTTTATGGGAAAAGAAAGTGTTGAAATGCATATTACAACTGAAATTGTTGTATTTATTTGTTTTGATAAATAATGCATGCTCAAATCGTTAAATTTACGCAGAAAAAAAAAATGATTGTAGACATCAAGATGCATGAGAACATGCAAGCATAAAATGGATGAAAGTATTATGAAGAAGCATGAAATCATTGGCCATTTGGAAAAATAAGATGGATGATTTACATTATGTTGGCCTACTGAATATATAATATTTTATTTCAGAGGAAATTCTTCTATTGGAAGCTGGTTGTTGCTACCTTAAAACTAAAGAGGAGTGGGAAAAAGCTCTTGTTTTCCTGGGAAGGAACAACATGATGGCGTATGCTACAATCCAAGGAAGTTGAATTAACTCAAAAGAAACATATTGAAAGATGAAATGCAAGGATAATCTTGTTGTGATTTGAAAATTGTTATGTATATAAACATTTTTGTGTATGTAATGCTAGAACATTGAGGACAATGTTTGTCTTAAGGGGAGGGGGAACATAACGCCCCTAAAGTTTCCGTTGTCTTGATTACAATTAATTTGGATATGAGACAAAGTTTAATGTGAATATAATAGACACATAAATATTAATAAAATTAATATGACTTTTTATGGGTCAGGTGAACATAGAAGAGAATGGGAGACCATGAATCCAAGATACATAAAGGGAATGGAGTGATGGGAAGGGGGTTGTAGATGACCTATAGGGCCTGTCATATGACCCTACCTTTCTCCTGAGTGACAAAAGTACCTTAATTCCTAATTAAACATTAAAACATCTTCTTTTAACCTGAAGCATTGATTATGCTAAATTAAAGTTTAAAACCCTTGTATTATCCGCAAACCTTATTTTAAGCTTTAATGAGGAGGTGAATTAATAAAATATGGGGAGGAGAAATGTGAGTCTCCTACATAAGGCCACATGGTCTAGTGGATCCATGCTATTAAAAATGTCATGCTTATGCTTGGAGTGGAGCGATATACGAGTTAGAGAGGCATGAGCTTCCTCGTGAGAGTTTTGTGAGAAGAAGGTGAGCTAATGCATAATTGACAATACTAGAGATGATTTCATTTAAGCCTTGTTCATACCTTTTCTAGAGTTGTTCACTGAGAGAGATGGTTATTCTCCTTGTGGATTCATGGTCTTAGCTCAGTGGATGGCACTGTGTTAAGAGATTATGAGCATAGTTCCTATGACTGGGAGGTGTGTGCCTCACCCTAGTTGGTTTGTAGTTCTCAAACATTCTAGATAGGTATTTTGTTTTGAAGTTTATTTAATGATTCTCAATTGTTAAATCTTGAAATGGAATGTTTTTCTTGTGAATTAATGTGTAAAATTATGAGTATGGAACTGGGGAATCTATGTCTATTTTAATCTGAATTTTACTGTTTGTAAAGTTGTATTTGTTAAAGGAGTCCTCTATGTATTTAGTCTTAAGAATCGAATTGAGATATATTCCTGTAATTGTTTTAATGCTTCGAAGTTTAAAATCTTGTTTAGTAGGCTTGGTTGGCTATGCATGACAAGTGTTTGTATAAACAAATAATTACAATGTTGGAAATTCAGTGACTTAAAATGAGTTTATGGGGATCTAAATTTCATAAGTGAATACAATGTAAAATATCTAATTAATATTAAAAAAATTCAGGGAATGGCATTTCTTGTAACCTTGAATCCATTGGGTCATTTATTTTATTATTCAAAAGATAGTATTGCATGCTGGAAATGCAAGGTTAGTATGTTGATGGCTATAGTATGTCCTTATTCTCCCAAACTGCATATTTGTTGAGAAACAGTATGCCTATAGGTATGAACCTTTGGTGCACAAGTTATATCATCTTGTACAACTTAATACGAATTTGGCACTCTCAAGTTTGGGTGTTGTAATATACTTAAAGTACATTAACTATTAATTATTATTAATTAGATTAAGTTAGTTACTAACGGTCAAGGGTCACCTCCTTTCAAGGTGCGACCGTTCATAAGGTTAACATGCATATATAATATTAGCATGTCATTGTAATAATCATCAATTCAATTATAAAAATATATTTATTATCAAATATGATAATTATGTAAGGATGAATCCTTGCAAGCGGTATCAGAGGAGGATGAGTTGTAATATACCTAAAGTACATTAATAATTAATTATTATTAATTATATTAAGTTAGTTACTAATTGTCAAGGTCACCACCTTTCAAGGTGCGACCGTTCATAAGGTTAGCATGCATATATAATATTAGCATGTCATTGTAATAATTATCAATTCAATTATAAAAATATATATATTATATATTAAGATATTCATGTAAGTCTGGTAGCTTACAGGTGTCCTTGTTAATGGATTTATGTAAATATTTGATTTAGAGATTTAAACATGGATGAAAAATGCACATTTGCATTAATGAGAATTTTTTGTAGACTTTGTATTTAAAATGTTTGAGGGAATGTGTCAAAGGAAATTAGAAACATTGTCTTCCAAGTGTTTAATGAAATGTCTCAATGAGACTTATACTTTTTGCACAAGAAGTGCTTTCAAAAAGGTGTAAAAGAAACTCATAAACCTTGCATACCAAATGTTTTACATAATGTCTCAAAAAAATATGCTTCATGTTCATGTCAAAATTTTCCTTGGAGAATTTTTGGTAGTCATTTTATGACAACCCGCAGATTGTTGACTTGATTAATTGTGAGGAATCTTTGAAAGATTAGGCCAATGATATTTCATAAGGTTATAATGTAGGAGGCATTATTTTATAACTGATATATTAATATTATGAAATATAGTGGTATTTTACATAAATATATACACTTGTTCGAATAATATTAATGTAATTTGTTCTATCGGTAGCATTTTATGTATAAAATTTATATATGATATAATATATTATGTGTGTTGTGGAAAAAATTGCATAGGTGTGCACTCATCCACTTTGTAAATGGCTAGCCCTTGTAGGCTAGAACAAGACCTTAGTCCTTGGAGACCTTGTGGGGCGTGTGTGGTTGTCCTCCAAGTGATCCTGCAAAATATTGTTAGTGAAATTCACATAAAATAAAGAAAACTGAACAAAATGGAAATAAAATGGAAATGGGGGGAGAATGCAAACTCCAACAACAATCCAAGGTATGCCAAACCACTTTGTATTTTCCAATGGTCAAGATGTACAACACCTAGGAGGTGTGGGATTCAAGGGAAGCCAACAATATCCCTTACGGAGGCCTTTTTTGTCCAAACTATATGCTAAGTGAGTGATAGAACAATTGAGAGAAATTATTGCCCCTTGAATGAAGGTAGAGAGGGAGCTTGGGAGTGCTTACAAAGGTAGGAAGAGGTGGGCTATGAGGAAGCTCCAACAAAAATCCAACAGCATAACCTTTCTTTTATTTTATCTCTACCAAATGCATGCCAATGGATTCCTTTTATAGGCCAAGAGGTGGCCAACAAACAACTATATCAAAATGTGAACTCATACACTCCATGAACTAGTTCCAAGGTACACCAAGGGGGATATTTATTGCCACCAAGTTTTTGAGGAGATGAATTCAAATCCTTGTAGGTGATGGATCCTTCAATGCACCGCTGGAAGTAGGTGGTCCCATTGTTTTGACAGTAGCATGACTATCGAAGGAATAGTTGTGCGAGTATTGCGTGGGCACTGAATTGATAACATGGGCTATAGTGCGGGTTAACAATGGTTCAACTGCATGACCTATTCTTTTAATTGGCCTTGGGAGATTTTGGACTCGTGTTGTGTTTTGGATTTGCTGAGGATGCCTTTGGTAAACTGCATTATTTATGTTCATGACGCCTTACTGCAAGAATCATCGAAATGTCGCATATGTACGAAATTTAGGCGTTGATAGATGCCCCATGGTGTATGAGGTTTGGAAGGTACTATAGAGATGATAACGCATCATGTGTTCTTGTGTTTCTCTCTCATTATGTAGGACATAGCATATGTGGACAAAAGGGGCCTCCCATGGGGGAATATTGTTGGTGATGACCGTTGGATCTGTATTAAAGATTGGTTTTTGATACAAATGAGGCATGTCTACCCATGGTCATGAAATGCTCTCAAGGTGATTACAATGAGCGAGTACTAAGGGGTCACTCCACTATACTGTTGGAACATGGAAAAAGGCGACTTCGATCCATGTGAGAGTAAATAACCCAGGAATTGTTGTGAAATGATAAAGAAGTGGTACTGTTGTTGATAATGATAAGCCCACGAGGGTGGGGGACCAGTGTGGTTGTGAATCTTCCTAAGAACTTCATTATTCTAGATGGAATGCTACCATGGTTTGTAAATGTGAACACTGCTACCTTCAAAAGTATGTTTCCCCCTAATGTGATGGATGTTTTGACATCGAGCATAGAGGAAACCACTTAGTTAGGGAGAACTAATGAATCTGACTACTAAGTTCGAGGTGATCCCTCATAGTGATTAAAAGGGATCCCAAGGTACAACCAAAACTCCTGCAACTCTTGGAATAAAAGGTTTTGAAGTTGACGAGAGATGATGTACATGATAAGATGAGGGTATTATCTTGAGAACCAAAATCATACTGTAACCAACTACTGGATAGACATACCTGACACAAGACTGGCTGATAAGCGTGGGGCTCATAACTTCCTTTGATCGATGTAAACATGCGGAGTGGGGACAACAACCTTCCTTTCAGAAAGGTACATAATGAAACGAAGGGGGACAAAATGTAAAATGAGGGGGCTTTGATAGAGACAAAATACGGAGAGTAATGGTAACCGACAAAATGAATACTGCTGAGACTCAAATACATTGATCAAAGGAAATCATGGGTTGCTTCGAAAAGAATGGGGTGTTCCTGCAATGTGATATGATGGGGGAACTGTTTGTACATAAAGAATAATGATGGGGTCCCCATGGTTTTGGGGGTGCTGGGGGGACGACATTGATGATGGGAGGAGTCCCCACAATTTTGAATGGGTTGGGGGATGATTTCCAAGATGAGGGTGGCAGTTAGCTTGCAGACGCAAAAATAGGTGCCCCATGAATCAATGCCATGAAGTTTATTCCTTCGGGATAGCTGAATAGAACTAGTTACTTCGGAGGGTGGGGGGCCCATAGATTTCTTCACGGGGGTGATGATACAAATAATATTAATTGGGATAAGGTGATCATGGAGGTATGAGTGGTATTTGGTAATCTTGATCTTAACACAAGCTGAGGAATATGATGGCATCTACTGCTAGAGTCGGGGTAGTAAATGCGCAACTATAAAATGATAAGATATGGGTGATATTTTCAAGTTGTATCAGATTCGTCAGAAATGTGGGGTGTCGACATCATGGGTGTCAATTGATGATTGGGCCAATAATGGTGTGCACACCCATTGAGGAACATGGCCCAGTGATGACATTGATGGTGCATCAATACTTGGTATGAGGACCCTATGGTTATCAGTAGGAATACTGCTAAATGCATTATAAATGGAGGGAAAATAGTGTTTATATGCCAGTTTCAAAATGATACGTACAACAGGGTTCCCGACACAGTTGTTATTGTAACAATTCTAAAAATCCTTTTTTTTTGTATATGATATAACTACTAAATATGATCTAGGTCTTTCCTAGGACTTGCTTCATTTCCGTGTTAACTGCCGAAGTACACACTTGTAAATACTTGTTATTACTTTTTTTTGTGAGGCACATGTTAATTGATCTCTCACTGTGTTAAAAGTTGATGTTTATTTGTCGGATAATAAATCCATACGTCCTAACACCATTGTTTATCAGTTTCGTAGTTTTTGATGTTGAAATACTTATTATCTTCTTTTGTTTGAAGGGTGTGTTCTTGTAACGACCCAGGCTTACTTAGCTTTCGTAAAAGCTAACTCATGTTGATGCACTTGTACTTGTCCAGGTAAGGACCCATACTACCAAATATTTGGGTTGAAAATTTAATAATTTACTAAGGTAAAATGGTACCCTAGCTATGAATTTTAAAGCATCATAAAAAGTGTTAACCACAACTACAACTATAGGAAGGTGAGCATCCTAGCTAAAAATCGATGGAAATAAAATCCAAGTTTTAAAACATGTGCATGTGACTATAGAAAAGGGGCTAAGAATTTAAATGGTAGTAGATAGCAGCTGCGAGTGTTAAAGAGGCCATGTGAATGCCCATTGGTGGAGATCCACGTTGGAAAAACCCTAAAACCGCATTTCTAAAAGGGGCTGTATCGATAATATTTTGTTCATTTTCTTTGTGGAAGAGAGCCGAGCTCTCGACCGTCATGGATGTGGAGAAAAACTCCACACAGAGGTTAGTTGTTTCGTTGTGGTTGTGAGAATGTTCTAGAAATTCATTGTTCCTTCGTTCATTTGCACGTTGAGGAGAGCTTGGTTCTCAGATGTCAGGGTTATGGAGAAGACTCCATGCTCACGTGGCCATTGTTGTCATGGAGGTCACTCATAGAGGTAATTACTCTTTGTTTCTTTCTTTTCTTTGAAGCATTCCAAATTTAACAAGAAATGAAATAGTTTTCTAAGCTTGAGTTTCTGTGTAATGCTGACAGGAGGGTTCACACTACCTTTGTGTTCTCTGTTTTGTGTTTTAAAATCTTGGTAGTGAAAGGTGGAAGGATCTAGGGTTTTGGAACAACCTCGGTAAGCCCCGGGCCTCCCTGGAACATCCCTGTCAATGCTTCTTGTGTTGTTGTTTGCTGCCAGTGTTGGTTTATTTAGGGTTATGTTGTTTTGGAATCCATAATGGCAAACTGTACAACATTGTTGTTTTGTAAATGTTTTCTGGGTTACGTGCCTGTAGTTGGGGTTTCACCCAAAATTATGATGAATGTAATATAAATTTTGAATATCTTTTGTTCTTGTTTGATTATGCATGCATTCATCCACTGTTTAGTTTTCGAAGGTTTTCAAATAGGTTAAAATATCTTACCTTATTTCCACTTTCGACGATTAAATTGAAGTTTTGTTTGCTAAAGAAATAGTGTGTTTTGTTTTTAAATGCAAACTAGGCAAATCCCTAGCCGTGGAAATGCATTTATATATACTCTTTTTGTATAATCAAATTTGTCAAACGGTTTAGCTGAAAAATGCCACTTATACCTTTTTAAATGATCTTTACTATAAAAATCATGGCGTATTCCTTTGATTGTTTATTCTAGACCTAGGGTTCCAACACTTTCAAAACAATGTCAAAATTTAGATTATGTAAATTAATAAGCCTCTCGGCTATAAAAAATGATTTTGATATAAGTTTGGAAATGGGAACCCCATGAGTTTTGAACACTGGAATGATGCCATTGTGACTTATTTCTATGTCTATTGAATAAGCTGGAAAGTCTATTTTGGTTAAGAAGTTCGATCCCATCCTGTATTATTTGTATTTTTCCGGAATCTCTCCTAAATTGTTTTAAACTCTATTTTTAAATCACTTTGGTTAGATGTGATCTCTAATGCTTAGGTTGGTGTGCAACGTGACCTAGTTATTCTAGTTTAGGCGAGCATTGAACTTTTTAAAGGATTTGATCCAAGTCTGTGTTGAATTCTTGATAATGAATTTTATGTTCTTATGTAAAAATGTATTTCGTATTTAGTATAACTGTTTATATTTTGAGGAAATACTCTGTGTTTTGATAATAGTTATTCGAACTCTATACTAAATATTTATTTGTATATATAATATGTAAAATATTATGTGAAGCTATATATATAACAAATTGTGATAAAAAGAGGTATTCTACAATTCGAATGTACTTATTTGAATTAAATGATAATTGTTAAAAATATATACAGTAGCTATCTATGTGTGTTTTTTACTATTGTTAGTCTACTTTCGTTCTTGTACTTGATTATACTAACACTTGTATCTAAGCCATATATAGTAAATAAAATGATATTGTTTTCTAATAATAACAAAACATAGTCTATAATTCTCTTATTAAAAATCTGTCTAAGTAATAGAATCCGTTTCTCTTGTACGTAGCTTATAATTTATAGGGAAATAAAGTAGTCCTACTTTAATTCGTAAGCATAACAATAATTTTGGAAACATTATTCATTCATGTAATTTTCCATAAATATACAGAAAAAAAAGTAAAGATAATAACCAAAACAATGAAGAACATGTTAACTTTTGAAGTGGACAAATATCCAAGGAAGACCGTTCCTCCCAACCATCTTCTGAAACAACCAAGTTTCTTTCCTTCAAGACCCCCGAGCATGTTCACTGAACCACTAGAATGAAGACACAATTTAGAATACTCTATGCTGCAAATTTTGTTCTTGTCAATCTCTTAACCACAGTTCTACTTCAACTCTCCCCTCATCAAATCTTTTGTGTGCTTAAATTTTCAGTATACAACAAATCCACAAAATCTGGTCTCCGAGCCTCCTGCTCATTCGATGGTTATATTGCTTTCCTGGGTATTTGGGTCAGTTTTGTAATTAATGAGCCACCTCCTCAGTTTTCACTATCTTTTGGGAACGTGACTAATTTTTAGGGAGGATGCCTCCTACATCAGCTGGAAAGTAAATATTGTTTCTAACATCTATAGCTTCTACATTCTACACTTGTCATTTTTCCTAGTGTGTCACTGAACACTCTTCAACTGTCCCTTTGGATATGTGTCTCTCCTTTTTATTTATTAAATAATATTATATTCAATTAAAGTCATCTTTGACCATCTATCGTCAACAACATAAAACTTTACAATAACTTTTAATCTAATGTTTTTCCACAACATAAAATGTTAAGTTCTAGATGGGTTACAAACACCCCCTCTTAAGTTCAACATCGTCCTCAGTGTTGCTTAAGTATCTTATGAGTCTTCTTGAAAGAAAATTGGATATGCTTCATGCATATGACTCTCCAATTCCTAGGTTGATTCATTTGGACTAAGGTGCTTCCATTGCACCTTTACCTGTCCAATGGTGTGATTCCAAAGAAAACTTTCTCTCCCGTCGAGGATACAATCCAGTTCCACCTGAAAATATCCTTCTAGTTCTACCTGGATAACATTCCAATCAATTACATGAGTAGAATCATGTACATATTTTTTTAATATATAAATATGAAACACGTTATGCACTTTGAGATTAGGTGGAAAAGCTAATTGGTAAGCCGCTGGTCCAACTCTGACAATATATCAAATGGTCCACAACACCTGGGTGCTAATTTAGCACAACTCCCCAACTTAAAGGAGATTTTTCTAGGTTTTACCTTGACAAAGACATGCTCACCTACTTGGAATTATTTTTGAGTTATTTTCAGGTCTGTGTGACTCTTCTGTCTGTCTTGTGCAATTTTTCAGATTGCTTTGTACCTGTTTCACCGTTAGTTCCATTTCTTTCAACAATTCATGTCCTAACATTAATTTATCGACCGGATTACTCCATTAAATGGGGGTATTACATTTCCTACCATACAGTATTTCAAAAGGACTATGTTTAGCTGAATCTTGATAATGATTGTTATAAGCAAACTCGACCAAGTGCAAATATTCTTTCCATTTGTTTGGTTGATCCCTAACATACGTCCTAAGCATATTTTCTAAAAATTGATTTACTCTTTCAATTTGTCCATCCGTTTGCGGATGATAAGCTGTACTGAAATTTAATTTAGTGTCCAATCCTTTAAACAATGACTTCCAGAAATTACCAGTAAACTTATAATCTCTATCAGAAATTATTATCTTAGGAATTCCATGCAAACAAAAAACTTCTTTTATAAAGACATCAACAATATTAACAGCCTTATAAGTAGATTTAACAAGTATAAAGTGAGCTTCCTTGCTAAGTTTGTCTACTACTACCATCAAAAAATCATTTTGCTTTTGATTTTTAGGCAGTCCTGTTATAAAATCTATGCTGATAGTTTCCCATTTCCAATTTGGGATTGGTAATGGCTGCAATAAACCTGCTAGTTGTTGATGCTCAGATTTAAGTTGTTGGCATTTGATACACCTAGCTATATATTTAGCCACTTCATTCTTCATGTTAGGACAAAAATAATATTTTCTTAGCAATGTTATCATTTTTTGGTAACTAGGATGTACTGAGTAAGGACTCTTATGCACTTCATTCAAGATCAATAATTTAATTTCTGGTACATTAGGTACATATACTCTGTTTTTATACAATATTAAACATTTTTCATTAAAACTGAAATCTGTTTTTATATTTTCATATTCATTTTATGCAACTTTTTCTCTTAAATTTTGATAATTTTTATCCATTTTTATTCCATCTTCAAACTTATCTTCCAAATCTATTTTGTAGCTGCTAACAGCGGCTATAAAATTCAATATTTCCTTTCTTCTTAAAGCATCAACCACCTTATTCTCCTTCCCTTTTGTTTGTTTGATTTCAAAATCATACTCGTTAAGGAAAGCTAACCATCTTGCTTTCCTCGCATTTAGATTTTGTTGATCATGGAAATATTGTAAACTTATGTTATCGGTCATTAATTGAAATATTCTACCATTTAGATGATGGCACCACATTTTCAAGGCATGGATTATGACAACCAACTCTAAATCATAGGTAGCATAATTCTTTTCATGTATTATTAACTTTCTTGATTCATATGCTATTACATGACCTTCTTATGTTAAAACTCCACCTAGTCCCTCATTGCATGCGTCAGTGCATACAACAAAGTCCTTGTATGGATCTTCTATTTTTAAGATAGGTGTGGTAGTTAATAATTATTTTAACTTTTAAAATCTTTCTTCACATTTTAGATCCCATACAAATCTCTTTCCCTTTTTCTGTAAGGATGTTATAGGATTCACAATTCTCAAAAATCCTTCTACGAATTTTCGGTAATAACCTGTAATTCCCATGAATGATCGCACATCTAATACATCCTTAGGGACAAGCCATTCAATTATCACTCTTATTTTATCAGGGTCAACTGATCCACTACAATATTTGAACCCAAAATCTGATGCGGAAATCCGATAACCTCCGATGAAAAGGACTGTGTCGTCGGATTTCACCTTAAAAGTTATAAAATTAGATTTTTTTTCTTAAATTGATAGAAGGACCCGTCGGATATCTAACGACTTTGTGGATATCCGACGAGACCCTTGGAATATCCAACGGCCTTGTGGATATCCGATATCCGAAATCATGTTAAGACTTAGGTCGTCGGACATCCAACGTCTTTTAAAACCCGATGAGGTCAGATATCCGACACCAGATCAACAACGGTAACTAGGTTCTAGTCGTCGGATATCCAACATAAAAATGAATTTTAAAATCTATAAATATAGAAACATTCTGACATGTTTGCCATACAAGCGATGGTTTGCAGAAGTTTTTTTATTCGGTGGACTATTTTTCGGAGGACTGTTTTTCATTATTTCCATTTTTTTGGTCATTCAAGTGAGTGAAGTGTGGAGCTTCATTTTCTAAGACCGATAATCTTCATTCAAGCTCTTTACGAGAAAATGTCAACTAGCAATATTCCTGATATAGACGAACAAAATCGACAATTGCTTGCGAGATTGTGGGAAGGAGTTGAAAGAAGGGGTGATGGGAAATGCTATTGTCCATGTAGTCAATGTAGGGCCTTTAAGAGGAGAAGAATTTTGATCACAACAACCACAAAACATTGTAGGGAGCATGGACACGCTAAGGGGGGACATGAATACCATCCATTTGTAAGTTTTGCATTATATATGTTTTTACTTTGATTGCTTTTGTAAATTTATGTATTATTTTAATATTTCTTATATTAACTTATATATCTATTGATCATGGTTTCAATAGATGGGGACTAACATGGACAATAAATATTATTTTAATATTTAATATTTATTATAATTTTTTTCTTTTGTGCATGTTGAATCTAGGGTATAGTAGAATAACTCATTTATTTGTTCGTTAGTGAGACTAACCCACTCACCGGGGAAAGTACTTAATTCTCTAGATTTGTGACACTTTACATCATGATAATAGAAATAACGACTATATTGGCATGTTGTAATTTGTCTTATATTTTCTCTATAGAAACCATAGCATCATTTATCTTACCTTAGTGGAAAGTATGAGAAATTTTGAGTTATTTTTTAGTAGCTTTGCTCAGTAATTGGGTCAATTATTATGTCTCTTAGATAGTTTGGATGCACCTATTTGACCAACACTAGTACAATTGGTCGTTGTTCTTTTCATCCCAAGTATAGTAAAAAAATTGTTGCATTTTAAATGCATCACATAAATGTTTACATTTTGCGTTTGAATTTCTTATATTAACTTTTATCTATTGATTGTTTCATGTAATTATAAAGGAAATACATCCTACGGCATATTGTCCGGAAGAAGTGCTTCCAGAACAAGTACCGAAGGAACATGGAGATATGAATATTAATGGAGAACAAGTTAATGATCACATTGAAGAAGATGATCATACTGATAACATAGTTGAAGATGATGTTAGAAATACTTTGATCCATGATTCATTTAATGTTGGAATGGATGATGATGATCATCATCATCATCATCATGAAAATGATGAACATTTTAATGATATTCATGATATAGCTCTTCTTGATAAGGCATACGAACCCCTTTATGAGGGCTCCAAGACAAATCTTCTCTCTTTGATATTGTTGATAATGAATTTGAAGGTTATGAATGGTCTTTCAAACATATCAGTCACATGGATGTTAAGGCATGTAATATATCCCATCACAAAATATATATGATTGTGTATTTTATTGTTAATTCATATATAAGTCAAATTATTATGGATGAAATTTGTTTCATTAATATTATTTCTATATTATATTAACTAGATTTTTATTTTAATTTGTTATAGCATGATAGGTGAATATTTGTTACCACCATCAAATATTTTACCTTGCACATATCGAGATTTATCTGCCATCATGAAAGAAATTGGAATGCAGTATGAAGCAATTCATGCATGCCCCGATGACCATGTTCTATATTACAATCAGCATGAATTTGCAACAGAATGTCCTGAATGTCATATCAGTAGATATCGCATAGATCAAGTAACTAAAAAGGTGCCTCACAAGGTTCTATGTTATATTCCCATTATTCCACGTTTGCAATGACTGTTCAGGTGCAAAAACATAGCGCAGTTTATGGATTACTATGCACAGAACATAAGTCAAGACGACATTATTCGGATGCCTGCAGATGGGTCTGCATTTAGAGATATGGAGGAAAAATGGCCCCACTTTAAAGAAGAACCTCGTGATATTAGGATTTCTTTGGAAGCAGATGGTGTCAATCCATTTGCAGAGATGAGATTTGTTTACTCGGTGTGGCCTATTTTTCTTATCAACAACAACATTCCTCCATGGTTGACAATAAAGAGGGAGCACATAATGTTGTCGATGATTGTTCCAGGTACGAACCATGTAGTTTTTTTTAATGTAGTGGTATCTCATTTGTCGTATTTTTGTCGCATAATGTCATATATATATTTAATGTTTTTCTATTGTGCAATATAGTTTAATATATATAATCTAAATGGTATGTCTCATAATTATATTTTTTATATGTTCAAATCAATCAGGTAAGTACCAAGTCAAAGATATGAATGTATATATCGAACCTCTTATTGATGAGCTACTGAAATTATGGAATGGCATCACTATGTATGATGTAGATAGACCAATACGACAAAGGCAATTTCAATTTCATGCAATGCTTGTATGGACAATACATGATGCTCCAGGGTTAACCCATTTTTGTTGTATGTAATTATAAGTTCCACTTTATTTGCAAAAAATTATACAAACTACTAGTTAATATACTACGCACGCATGTTTTTCTAAATAATCTAGTCATTTTGTATATAGTTATAATTGACATAGATATTCCATCTGTTTATGTAGGTCTTCAGACAAAGGGGAAATTTTCATGTCCAATTTGTGGTCCTAAGATCAAATCTCGTCATTCAAAAAGCTTAGGAAAGGAGGTGTTTGATGAGTATAGGCACTTCCTCTCTAAGAATCACAGGTATCGAACTACCGAAAAATATCTATTCAATGGAAAGCAAGAGACTGCATTAAAACCACAGAGAATGACACCTCGCCTATGGAAGTTGCAATATAATAGAAATCGTTAGGGTACGTATAATGAATCATCGTATATGATATGTTATATTGTATTTTTTTATATTGTGTGTTGTTTACTGTAATCGACATTGATTTATGTAATTTCATGATTGTCGTTCATGTCATCATGAAGGCATTAATGGGCTTCCACAAGGAATGAAAAGTTATCCTATACAATTTAGTAGGTTTCCCTACTATGAGCACCTACAAATTGCTCATCTATTTGATACAATGCATATCCGAAAGAATGTGACCGAAACATTATGGCGAATATTGGATGGAAGGAGTGACAAAGAAAAAATTGTCAAAATTTGCGAAGACATTCAAGATAGCAACCATGCAATGAAAGACGCCATTCAATTTCATAGCAATGGAGAGAAAATTAATATAAACTCACTTCCATGGATGTGAACATACCAGCAATGTAATGTTGTAAAAGAAGTCATTCTAAAAATTAAATTTCCCACCGGATTTTGTGCGAACATGAAGAATATCATAACAAAGAAAGGTGATTTCGCAGGGGTGAAAACTCACGATTGGCATGTCTTCATGAAGGTAATTATTATGGTATGGATTTAATTTTTATTTTTTTTCTATTCCAGTGAATATGGTTGGTATATTTTTTGTTTTCTACTCTTTGTTGATAAAATGAAACGATTTGTATATTATTGTTACAGTATGTTCTACCTCTCTCTATCCCAAACAACTTCGACAACAATGTAAAGCAAATAATATATAGTCTCGGGAAATACATGAGGTGAGTGGTGATTTTTTCCATGCGCTTAGTGTTTGTTTAATTCAGCATAGAACTTATATTTGATTTGCGTTCTGTAATTAATGTTATGTAATATAATGTTTTTTTCCCTTTAATCTCTTGATTTGGTTGTCATGTCACTTGTAGATGGTTGTCATCTAAAGAAGACATAAAGAAGACATAAAGTTTTGGAGGAGAGAAATTCCTCGTCTCATGTGTGAAATGTAGAAGCATCTACCTTTGGCATTTTCAATGCACATGAACACTACCTCATACACCAAGTTGAGGAGATTGAACTGTGTGGACCTGCGCACTCAAGGTCCATGTAGATGGTTGAGAGGCACTTGAAATTTATGAAGGGTTCGGTCAGACAATGAGCATATGCTGAGGGTTCTATGATGGAGGGATATATGGTATACGAAAACATACTATATATTAGTGAATATCTTCCTAAATTAGCAGAAAATCTCAATTTACGTCGCATTTGTGATCTGGAATCCAATAAGAGTTTCGAAGGGGAGTACCCAAAGGGGAAAGGTAGATCGAGGAAGGTGAAAGGTAATATAACACATTTGACTCGTGATTTTTATGTATATATAATATTATACATATTCTATTGTTATATTCAATATTTTGCATCAATTTAGAGTGTAATATACTTTGTTAAGTTACTATACATTTGTATTGAATTTTAATTTTATTGTCATCAAACAGTTGGTCGAGAGTGGGATGCAATTCATTTTTACCTCGCAAACAATCTTGAGTGGATGAAGTTATGGATCGAACGATGTGAACAACCTGGTCATGGAATATCATGGGAAGGTGTGGCTTCATTGGTTAAAGCCGCACATCGCAATGGAGACACCAATCTAACACAAAGGGAAATCGATTTAGTAAGAGGTTTACAAGATAAGTAGGTAAGCATATTAATCATCCACACTATTTTATTTTTTGTAAAAAATAATGTCGTTGTATGTCACACTGATTTTTTTCCTTGTGTGGCATTATAAACATGCACTAGTTAATCATAAATATTGGATCCTTATGTAATCTTTTCCTGTATGTATTGTTGTAGGTAAAACACCATAAGGCTATGTGGTGCAATGGATGTAGATATCGCATCAAAAATTTGGATGAAACAAAAAAGACATCTGATTGTGGGATATTTGCAGTCTTTGAGGTGACCAATTTTCTTCTAGAAGTGACAGACATCCAGAACTCTCTGAAAATTGATACTATGGGTATCTGGAAGACATTCTTTGGTGTGACTTTAACTCCTTCAAGGTACTTCTGTTCGTTGTCAAATGGTACAGGTGTCGATTGAATCAACGCGATCCTGATAAAACAATTATTGAACATGATAATGGATTTACCATGGTAAATACAAGGTTGTTTGAGCAAGGGATGGAGCCCTATGTTCTGCCAACCCAATGTGAATAGGTATTTTACTCTGAGGTTCTAGGTAGAGTGGGCTGGTCATTTGCTATGAGACACGATCCAAGGGGAAGGCCAATCAATTATAATGTAGATGAAGGTAATGAAGAAGTTCTCGAAGAAGACGTCGAAGAACTTCATGAATTAAGTGATGTATCAGACAATGTACTCCATGAAGATGATATCAACAATGACATGATGATCGTAACTAACATCAATGATGATGATGATATGGCCAATCCTCACAATGTTGAATCTAGATCATCGGATGATAGTACAGACGATGGCTCAAATGAAGAAGATGATGAAGACCATTAAAGTTTACGAGGTATGCAATAATAATAAATTAACTGTTTCTTGGTCATGAGTTTCCATTTTCCTGTATGTTATAATTAGAAACATTGCTTGTTATAGAGTATGACAAAAAATACATTTAATTTTTTGTACATAGATATTTTTATTGGGTTATGGGGAATTAAGAGTGATGTGAGGGGGGGAGGGGCCATAAGAGCTTCCACCTTCACGTGGTTGGCCCTGTTTAGTAGAGGATATTAAATTATTCTCTAAACAGAGAGAATATTTTTAAGGAAATGCACAATTATCAAGACTAAAACATCATGATCATCATCGTCATCACCCTCTGGCTCATCAACCTCTTCATCATCATCATCCTTTTCTTCTTCATTGAGATCTTCATCATCTTGATCATCATCTTCATCATCGTCATCTTTATCATCATCATCATCATTAGCATCATGTTCATTGTCATCGTCACGACCACCATCATCATCATCATTGTGATCATCATCATCGTCATCATCCTCCTCCTCATCATCATCATCATCATCATCTTGCATCATCATCATCATCATCATCATCGTCGTCATCTTCATCATCATCTTCGTCATCATCTTTATCATTCTCATCATCATCATCATCATCATCATCATCATCATCATCATCATCGACATCATCATCATCATCGTCATCATCATCATCACCATCATCATCGACATCATCATCATCATCGTCATCATCATCATTATCATCATCATCATTGACGTTGTCGTCGTCATCACCCTCTTGCTCTTCAACCTTTTCATCATCATCATCTTCTTCTTCTTCATTGAGATCTTCATCATCTTGATCATTGTCATCTTCATCATCATCATCAGCAACAGCATCATGTTCATCATCATCATCATGGCCACCATCATCATCATCATTGTGATCATCATCATCATCATCATCCTCATCATCATCATCATCACCATCGTCTTCCTGCATCATCATCATCATCACCATCACCATCGTCTTCCTGCATCATCATCATCATCACCATATTCCAGGCTCAAACATCATCATCATCATCATCATCATCATTGTCATCTTCATCATCATCTTCGTCATCATCTTTATCATCCTCATCATCATCATCATCATCATCATCATCATCATTATCATCATCAACATCATCATCATCATCATCATCATCATCATCATTATCATCATCATCATTGACATTGTCGTCGTCATCACCCTCTTGCTCATTAACCTCTTCATCATCATCATCTTTTTCTTCTTCATTGAGATCTTCATCATCATCATCATCTCTTCATCCTCCTCCTCCTCCTACTCCTCCTCCTCATGATGATGATGGTGATGACGTTGATGTTGTTGTTTATGATGATTGTGATCATGAATAGTGATGGTGACGATTATGATGGGGATGGTGATGATGAGGATGATCATGAACATGATGATGATGATCCCGATCATGATGATGATGATGAAAATGAATACAGTGATGATGATTATGATGATGGTGATGTTGGCGATGATGACGATAGTGAAGATGGTGATGATGATGATGATGACGATGATCATATGTATGATGACTATGATGGTTGTTATGACAACGACGATGACCATGATGATGACAGTTATGACAATGATGATGTTCTTGATGTTGATGACAATGAATATGATGATGATGATGACGATGTTGTTGTTTTTTATGATGATTTTGATGATGATTAGTGATGGCATTGACGTCGATGATGATGATGGTGATGATGTTGATGTTGTTGTTTATGATGATTGTGATGATGAATAGTGATGATGACAAATATGATGGGGATGAGGATGATCATGGCCATGATGATGATGATCCCTATCATGATGGTGATGATGATTATGATGATGATGATGATGGTGACGATGACGACAATGAAGATGGTGATAATGATGATGATGATGGCGATGATCATATGTGTGATGACTATGACGGTTGTGATGACAACGATGATGACCATGATGATGACACTTATGATGACGATGATGTTCTTGATGTTGATGACAATGAATATGATGATGATGATGACGATGTTGTTGTTTATGATGATTTTGATGATTATTAGTGATGGCATCGACGTTGATGATGATGATGGTGACGACGTTGATGTTGTTGTTTATGACGATTGTGATGATGAGTAGCGATGATGACGATTATGATGGGGATGGTGATGATGAGGATGATCATGACTGTTGATGTAATTGTAAATTCAAAATGTATTTCACCTATGTATTTTGTACTCCTATAGAGATGTTATTATTCCTCTATACGGAAGTGTTTGTATTCCTATAGAGATGTTATTATTCCTCTATACGGTAGTGTCATCATTTATATTGTAAGTGCCATAACTTATACTTGATGGGTTATTGGACCACCTTGTTGGGGTCGGCCCTGTATAATTCATGTGGGTTAAAGAGTTATTAGACCACCCTATTGGGGGTCAGCCTTGTCAGCATTATGTTATGTGGTTAAGTTGAGGCCGACCTAGTAAAGGTTATTAGGAAAGTCAAGTCAAGTATAAATAGAGTGCGGGAGGCACTATATTTGATCATTCACTTTCTCACTCATAATCTCATTGGAGAGTGGAGCACTTGTGGAGGAGGAGAAGATGCTACTAGGAGGACTATCTCTTGTACTTGGGTTGTATCATTGCTGTATCTATATTTGAGGAAGTTGCCGGGTTTTTCACCTTCTTGGTTTTCCTCGGTGAAACTCTGTGTCTCTTGTGTGCTTGTATTATTGTGTCCATGATTGATATGTTGTAGATATGCTGTACATGTTATTCTCTAAGTTAAGATCCTATATTAGATTGAAGTAAATTCTGAAAAACTAATATGGTATCAGAGCTAGCCTGAAAGAAGGCATTGTACGGCATTTATGACACTTATTGCACTTGCGAAGCTAGGGCTTGATATAGCAAAAAATGGTCATCGCAGAACTTTCAATATAAATACATTTTAGCAAAGGTTCAGGATATGAAATCTTTACACGTCGTATATAACATCCCCATGTACCTTGTATCCAAAGAACAACTACTAATTCTCTTTACTTTGTGATTTATGATCAGTACAATCTAGGGTTTTGGCCTCTTCCAGATCTCAGTCATAAACAAGTGACCTAGGAAAAAAGGTCACAACTTGGGCTAGGAAGCTCCAAATGAAATTTCATAAAAATTGATAGGTAGGGAACGGACTGTAATTTCCCAGTTAAGGTTTTCAAAGGCCAAAACTGGACCAGTGACACGTGGAACACCGTACAAGTTCGCTCTCCTGTTTTATCCCATAAACAGGTCACGTTGTGACACTTGGCATAAATCTATGTCAGAGAATCCAATTGAGGTAATACCTATGGAGTTGGAAAGATAATAGGTTAGGACACCACAAGAAGAAGTTTCAGACCCTGTAGATCTGAAATTTTGGAGTTACACTAGAAGTAATCAGGTGCATATTTCTGTCAAAACAAAATTGGATTTTGAGCACCTTCATTCTTGGCTCCGGGAATTTAGGGTTTCAAAGAATGTTGGAATTTTTGTATTAGAGACCATGGCTGGATGCTCCTCATCAAAATAAAAATTTAGAGACCAAGATCAAATTTTTTGGTTGGGCAGAAGGCCGGGCTTGATCAAACCCTAGTTCGGGAATTTGATCAGAAAGGTGGAAAATTAGGGCTTCTGCAAAAGTTGAAATTTCTGAAGTCTATGACCACGGCTGGAATCTCCTCAGAAAAATCAAAGTTTAGAGCTTCATATTGAACCTTTTGGTTGGGAAGAAGGGTGGGATTTCTTAAACCCTATATCGGGATCCTGTCCAGAAGATCCGAAGGTTTCAAAGGCAATTTTGAGGGGTGAAACTTTGCAGTTTTCAAATTCTGAGTATACTAGCTTGATCAGCTCATCAAGGCACATCTTTCTATCCTTTCAGAAGTTTGAAATTCAAATTTTGATATTTTAGGGTTTCTCTGACAAACCCTAATCTAGCTCCAGATCTAGTTTCTGCAAATCAAGTCGATTGGGTTAATCCTAGAAGAGAATGGATTGGTCATCTACATAAGTGAATAAGTTACTGTTTCATAGGGAGATGAGGCTAAGGCCTTACATAAGAAGATTACAAGCAATCTCGACAGGTATGACTTATCCAGGTATGTTTCGAGATATGTTCATGATTAAGTTTATGGTATGTTTGTCTTCATTAAGTTTAGTACAATCTTGATTAACTTTATACTTGTTGTATCGCCTTAATAAAGTTATGAATGCAGATATTTATTGATTAGGTTTTTGACACTTATGATTGTACTAATGAATTGTGGTGTTGTATGAGGTTGATGTTGTCCACTAACATGAAAGGTACATCAAGAAAGACAAATCATGTTCTAATTCAAGAACATATGACCATGGTGACATGAAGACAAAGATTCATCCATTGTCATGGATCACAGAGACATTAGAGGAAATTTGAGGTCTAAAAGGGGCCTCCTAAGGAAAATCATAAAATAATAGTTAAAGTAATGAAATAATAGTTAAAATAATAAAATATTATTTATTAATTTTGGAGGAAGAAAGAAAAACTACTTTTTTTGTTCGTATTTTCAACATATTTCCCTTCATTTTTACTCAAATTTCGAGCAGGAGCACTGGTTGGATGCGAAATTAAATTCCAAATCCAACGAGTACCCACACTACATACTTTTGATGGACCACGCTACCCGAAAAACAAGAAATACCTGAAAAAACGTGATGATGACATTATCATCACATTTTTAAGGTATTTCTTGTTTTTGGGGTAGCGGGGTCCTTCAAAAGTATGCAATGTGGGTACTCTTTGGATGCATAATTTAATTATGCATCCAATGAGTGCTCCTGCTCAAAAATTGAGTAAAACCATAGGGAAATGTGTTGAAAATATGAACAAAAAAGTAGTTTTTTTATGACAAATATTTCAAGTCAACCATTATGGTTGAATCGTTTTATTGAAATTATATTGGTCTTTAATCCAACTCAAAAAGAAATTATGGTTGGCTCGTTTTCTTATAAGGCCCATTTTAGACCCCAAATTTCCCTTAATGAGATTTACTTACGAGGTATGTATAACTTGGTTCTACAATTATTAACTTATGAGTTATGCAGGTTACTGTTGATGCCTCGGGTGTGTAGGGTAAGTGCAAGGTGTTGGAATGGGTTCCAAGGCACGCAATAGGGGATGAAAACCTAGCCAAAGGCTTCGAAAGACCCTACGCAAGGGAAATTCTATCCTCGAGCCGTTTGGTGTGGTAATCACCCATGGATATTCGGCCTCCACTGGCACTCTATGAGTAAGTGATTTGATCAATAAGATCAGTTTCCCGATTTGGGGAAACAAAGGGGTATGAGAAACAGTGGACAATTCTAACTTAACCTATTTAGAAAAAGAACCTAATCTTAAGTTAGATCTATTCTAAAATGAAAAGCTTGGTGTTTATGCAGATCAATCTTGAGGTGTAAGAGAACAAACAGTCTATCACCTTTAACAAAAATGCCTTTAGATGAGATATTTGCTGGCTTAAATTATGATTTATTTAATGAAAATTAAACAATGATAATTCAAGCTTAAAGACCATCAAAATATAACCTGTTATCCTTTTGTTGATTGAAAAATCAACAATGATTGAATATATATATATCTGATCAATTGTAGAAATCGATAAAGAAAGTACTTAATTAAAGAAATTTAATCAAATATTTTCATACACACATCAGTTATACAGAAAAACCAATACAACAGATCTATGTATCCATCAGATAACTAACAAGAGATCATGTGTATAGCGGATGACAATATGGAATATAAAATCAGAAATCCTTAAAGAAATTTAAGTGATAATCAGAAGATGGATCCGAAGATAACATTACTGTATTAAAATGTCTTGTACCAAAATTACAATGACTCTGGGCACAGAGTATCCTCGGTCTTATCTCCTGCTGAATTACAATTCCCAAAATTCCAACCCCTTCCTTCGAGAGGTATTCTTCCTTAAATATTAAACTACAACAAAGTACAAAATTGAATCCTATAGAATAGGGATTCCAAAATCAGTAATGAGTCTGTTCCAACTATTGATCCAAGAAACCTTGCCATTTCTCGGACTACATGATTTCCTTCACCTTTCAAAGAGATTCTTAAAGATATATTCCTTAATTAGAAAGATCCTCACATCATAATCAAGAATTCCACCCCAACTTGCTCATTATCAACAATAGATGATTCGGTTTGTAGAGAATTCACCACAGGGACTTCTGGATGAGAGACTATGTTCTCAAAAACAGAGAAATCCGTTAAAGGGTCCACATCAGAAGAAATTGGCGGAATATCAAATTCTTCATTGATTATATAATCCTGTATAACAATATCGTCTTGATCAGTTGGCTCTTTAGATACCTTCTTTTCCTTCCTCTCTAGGAATCACATATAGACAGATGGGATTTGAACATCCACTTGTTCGCTATCACTGCTTGAATCAGGAACACTTGCATCAAAAGGCAGTGACAAAGGTTCTTGATACAACAAAGACCGAAGTTCTTCATTCTCGAAACACGCATGAAGGGATTCATTTCCTGTCTACATATTGCTCATACCAAATATGTTAAGAAGAAACTTATGACATAAACATGCAAATTTTTCTTCTTACAGAGTATAAAGGACAAACTGAAGGATTTCATATTCGTTGCCAATTTAAGACCAAATGATAGAATGGAAAATGATTGAGCAGAGCTGGTCACAATGGTCAAATTATTACGATTGGGACACTGCAATCATGCAAACTGTAATGAAACGAATTATATCATGTGCTAACCGGATCTGGATCCATGCGAAAGTATACATTCAATCGAAATTTGCATGAATTAAAAATCATGTGAAAAATCATCATTACAAGTCTGTTCACATCAACAATCATAACCTTGGATTTGAAATGAAAACGGGAGTTGAGGTGAAAGAGATGACAACAGAACGAGTAAGACAAGAATTTGAGCACATAAAATGGCGGCTTGGTTTCAGCTGCGAGATAAAATGCAGATTGTTGATTTAACAGAAAGATTAGAGCCACACTGCGGAGATCGAAAAGGTGTAATCCTGCAAAGTCTGGGAGGATCAAATTAAGTAGCGAAAATGGCCATTACAAAATCCAAAATAACCAAACTTCTAAACATAATACGCAACAACTGAAACAACTAATCCTAGAAAACGTTGAAAAACCAGCAATAACGACCCTTGGCAACCAAATTCACAGTAAAATCATCTTAGCAGAGCAATTCGACGAGTAAAAATGATAAAGAAAAGTAAATAAAAACCTATATTTATCAATTTACCCAAATTAAATCACGACCGTAGGATTAAGAGAAATGGACTGCTGAGATTGACTGATGCGAAGCACGGGATCGGGTTCAAAACATAATAAAAAGTTTTATTTACGACTCCCGAAAGTTGCGGGTTGCGGATTTCGAAATGCAACGTTAAAAATGAATTCTCGAATCCTGAAATGTGATAGTGTCGGGTTTCGGGTTTATTAAAATTCGCAAACAGAAATCCCGGATCCCGAAACACGACATCGTCGAGTTTCGAGTTTCGGGTTTCGGTAAAACAAACTTCAAAAGAAAATAAACCCGCACACGAAACTTTCGGGTTTCGGGATGATGAAAACCCAAAAATGAAAACAGCAATTTCCCGCACCCAAAACTTTCGGGTTTCAGGTTTCGGGTTCTCCAAATGTCGAGTTTCGGGTTCTCCATATGTTGGGTTTCAGGTTTGCCAAGAGAAATTCCAAAATAGTCCAAATTTAGATATTTTGCAAACCAAACACATAAGGAAACCCAGATCAAGCAGCGAAAATGAAGTACGGGTACATGGCCAGTAATGTTTAAAGACATCTAAAATGAAAATCATATTTACAAAGATAAACTTACCCATATACCTTTGAATTGATTAAAAATGGGGCTCCCGTGCTTGTGCTAAGCATGGGATCTTCTGTGGCCACAACAGTTACTAAGCACAAGTCTTTGAGGAGAACAAGAAAACATTGTTTGGGTATGTTAGACATAACTAGCTAGCATGCTAATCCAGGTATGTTTTTCCTATATCAAGTTAGAATCCTACCTTGTGTTAGGATCTTATACTATTGTATGATTGATAATAATTATTAATGAAGTTAGAAATGTAAGTAATCAAGGGTATATGCATATTGTGTCGCTTACATTGATTGATGATACGACTAACCAGAAAAGTCCTTTGGTCAAATAAGAATATGCATGAGTAAAGGAATTATTCCCTAAAACCTTGAATACTAATATTTATTATCTGTGTTTGAAATGATCATGACTATACATGTTTAAGATTATTGTGTTTTGATAGTATTGAGATTATACTAATGAATGTATGTATGAGATCTTGAGGATAACACAATGGTGACAGTAGTGCACACTTAAGCATGCATAAGTGGTCTAGGATGAGTATAAGTTCAAGGACAAGTAATCTAGGAAGCAAAGATCAAGAGGGAGCACACTCCAATAGTTCCTGTAAGGAAGCAAAGATCAAGAGGGAGTCCACCCAACAACTAAACAAAGATAAGTATTTGAATTGTCATTTCTTGCATATTTGTTTGTTTAAATAATATTGTTCAAATGATGTATATGCTTATGTTCCTAGACTCAGGGTGTGTATTATGCATATTAGAATAATTGCATTAATGAACAGTATACTACTAATATGCATGTGATGGGTAAGTGGCCTATGGAACTGTACAACATTCCATTGCTACTTATCTAGAATGAAACCTCTTTGCTGACATGTTGGGAGTAGTGCAAACTCTTAACAATGTTCTGGTAGAGATTGGAAGGCATGTAGAAAGTTACGAGATATGGATAAATGTTGTATTGAAGCATTGGCTAAAATAATTGCATGACTGTATGACATATTTCTTTATGTGTAAGAATTTGTTCTGAAAACTATGAGAAGTTTCTAATCATGCAATTTAACTTGTTTTGTAGAAAAGATCGTATACGAGCACCTACAAAAGAAGGACTACAACATTTGTTCCAACAACAAAGTTATCTATTGAGGATATTGAATATATTGAAGTTACTAGGATCCGTGAAGAATGCCATGATCTGTCGATCATGAAGAATGATGTTTGGGATGTGGTCCCAAGACCTGAAGGGAAGTCTATTGTGGCTTCCAAGTGGATCTATAAGATCAAGCATGCGGCAGAAGGCAGCATAGAGAAATACAAAGCAAGTGATGAAATGGAAGATACACCAGATGGATGTCAAGACAACTATCTTGCTTGGTGTTCTTCAGATTGATGATACTTCAAGGAAGATGTGATGGGACACATTTGTAGGAGCCATTCCAAGCATGGTGAGAGGAGGATCCTTCCCATGGCTGTGGATGTAAGCGTTGTGTGATGAGCATCAGGATGATGCTCCAATTACTGATTTGTATATGCATCATGTTGGATGCTGGATATGATCAGTTGGATCATGTATTTGTATATGTATCAAGTGGATACATTGTATGATCAGGTGGATCATGTACTTGTATATGTATCGAGTGGATACATTGTATGATCAGGTGGATCATGTATGATGACATGTATCAGGTAGATACTTTGTATGCATCAGAAGGATGCAGTATATGCTCAAGATGATCATGGATGATGAGCTTCAAGGTGTTGCTCCAGATGATATGCATCAGGATGATGTTGTGATGATGATCAAGATGATCATGTGCTGATGTATCGTCAGATGATTGGGTCCTTGATGTACCTAACGAATACGAGACTAGATATCTGCTTTGCGGTGAACACCTTGAGCAAGTATGTGATAGATCTGAGACATGTTCACCTGATAGCTGCAAAGCATATTCTGAGGTACATGAAGGGTACAGTTGACTATGGGATCAAGTATGAGGCGAATCAAAAGTTTAACCTGGAGGGTTATGTTGATTCGGATTGGGAAGGCAGTGCCATTGATCGGAGGAGCACTTCAGGGTGCTGCATCAGTATGGGATCTGGTATGATCTCTTCGTTTAGTAGGAAGCAGTCCTGTGTGGCACTGAGTACAGCCAAAGTAGAGTATGTCACAGCTTGTTTGGCAAGTTGTGAGGCAGTATGGATTAGGCAGCTACTGTCTGATTTGTTTGATCTTGAGTTTAGTGCTACTTGTATATGTTGCGACAACCAAAGTTGTGTGAAGTTGTCAAAGAACCCGGTGTTCCATGACAAGTCCAAGCACATTGAGATCAAGTTCCACTATATCAGGGATATGGTGCAAAGAGGAGTAGTGAAGCTCCTGTATGTTGTGACGGACAAGTAGAAAGCTGATGTGTTCACCAAGCCGTTGGCCAGAGTGAAGTTTGAATACTTCAGAGAGAGACTTGGTGTACTTCAGATCGAGAATCCTTCCAAGGGGAAGTGATGAGTCCGGAGACACAGATGCACATAAGCCCTTCTCACATGGTTATAGATGTGTTCTCCCATGGTGAGATGTAAGTGTTGGAGCCCTTCTCACATGGTGACAGATGTGTTCTCCCATGGTGAGATGTAAGTGCAAGAGCCATTCTCAGATAGTGATAGATGTGTTCTCCTATGCTGAGATGTAAGGGTTGGGGCCATTTTCAGATAGTGATAGATGTGTTCTCCTATGCTGAAATGTAAGGGCTGGGCCATTCTCACATGGTGATAGATGTGTTCTCCCATGGTGAGATGTAAGGGCCGAGTGATCCTTTCTGACATGGTGACAGATGTGTTCTCCCATGGTCGTGATATAAGTGTTGTGCCTTTCGGACATGATGGTAGGTAGGTCCTCCCATGGTGACATGGTTGTAGATAAGTCCTCTCATGGTCGTGATGTAAGTGTTGAGCCTTCTCTGAATGGTGATAGATGTGTTCTCCCATGTCGGTGGTGTAAGTGTTGTGTGATGTGCATCTGGGTTGTGATCCGTGGGACTATGAGGTGATCTGAAGACGATGATGTGACAGTAGGGTACACAGGTTTTGAAGAGGCATGTAATTAGTCCTGAGATGCTCTTGCAGGTTTTGTAGAGGCAGTGTAATCAATCCTAGGAGATCTTGCAGGTTTTGTAGAGGCAGTGTAATTAGTCTTGAGGTGTACCTACTTGATGGCTTGCTCGATGAGATGACATGATCAGTATGATCATGAGTATCAGGATGATACTCTGTGGCCATGGACAGGTTGTGCGGTGGCATGTAAAGGGTCCTGGGAGATCTGATAGGTTGAGCAGTATGCTCGTAATTATTCTTGGGATGCTCTTTCGAGGTTTTGGCTTAACGCACGTAATCATTCCTGAGGACTCCACAGTATGGCTAGTGATGATGAATACCTACAGGTGGTGGGCCTACATATAGTATGCAAAAGGAATGGCTCTGTAGAACTTCCTATGACGAGTAGATGAGAGATTGATTGAGATAGCAGCAACAGTGATGATGACGATGATTTGATGACGATGATCAGTGACGATGATCCAGAGAAGAAGACTTGTGCTAGAAGACCTGTGTCGAGAAATACCTTCCTAATTAACAGGGAGTGTTGATGTAATTGTAAATTCAAAATGTATTTCACTTATGTATATTGTATTCCTATAGAGATTTTATTATTCCTCTATACGGAAGTGTTTGTATTCCTATAGAGATGCTATTATTCCTCTATACGGAAGTGTCGTCATTTATATTGTAAGTGTCGTAACTTATACTTGATGGGTTATTAGACCACCATGTTGGGGTCGGCCCTGTATAATTCATGTGGGCTAAAGGGTTATTATACCACCCTATTGGGGGTTGGCCTTGTCAGCATTATGTTATGTGGTTAAGTTGAGGTCGACCTAGTAAAGGTTATTAGGCAAGTCAAGTCAAGTATAAATAGAGTGTGGGAGGCACTCTATTTGATCATTCACTTTCTCACTCATACTCTCATTAGAGAGTGGCGCACTTGTGGAGGAGGAGAAGCTGCTGCTAGGAGGACTATCTCTTGTACTTGGCTTGTATCATTGCTCTATCTATCTCTGAGGAAGTTGCGGGGTTTTTCACCTTCTTGGTTTTCCCCGGTGAAACTTTGTGTCTCTTGTGTGCTTGTATTATTGTGTCCATGATTGATATGTTGTAGATATGCTGTACATGTTATTCTCTCAGTTAAGATCCTAGATCAGATTCAAGTAAATTCTGAAAAACTAACAATGACCATGATGATGATGACCCCGATCATGATGATTATGATCATGAAAATGAATACGGTGATGATGATTAGAGATGGCATCGACATTGATGATGATGATTAGAGATGGCATCAACATTGATGATGATGATGATGACGATGGTGTTTTTTATGATTATGATGACATTGATGATGATGCTTATGATAACAATGATGTTCTTGATGATGATGATGTTGATGATGATGCTAATGATGATGATAATGATTATCATGATGATGACAATGATGATGATGATTGGGATGGTGGTGATGGTGATGATCATAATAATCATCAACATTGATTTCATCAGCGTCATCATCACTTACATCGCTATTAAATTTTTAATTTAATTTTTTTTCAATATATATATATATATATATATATATAAGGGTGGGAGGAAGAAAGGTGAGTGTTTTTTGTTATATATATATATATATATTGAGAAGAAAAAAAAAAAATCATATTTATATGTGTGTGATTTTTTTATTTGTTATATATATATACATATAATATAACAAATAAAAAGATCACACACACACACACACACACACACAGATATATATATACATATTATATAAAAATAACAAAATCTAACAAATTAAAGAATCACATATTATATGTATATATATATATATATAACAAAAAAAAATCACAAAGAAGACTTACCTTTCAACCTCTCGCCCGTGCACCCAGGGTCGAGTTCATGAGTGAGTTGTACTGAGCAGAGCATCCTGGCTAGAGTTTGAGCAAACAACCCAGTAAGCAAGCAATGTTGATTTTGGCCCATAGATTATGAGCAGAGTTGTGCCATTGATTTCCTGAGTGAGCCGTGAGCAGATCATCTTGTCCGGAGAAGCGATTTGCGCCTATGGATACTGAGCATAGCAGAGTTGGATTGCAGTCGTGTAGGGGACAGGGAGGTCGAGCAGAGAAACTCTGAGAGGAGCCAATGCCTCCCAAATTTGTGAGTACTGAGCCCTAAATAGTTTCCCATTGAGCTTTAATTTTGGATTAATGTGTTTGAATGCAGTGAATTTTGGATTAATAAGTCTTAATGAGCTTGAATTTTGGATTAATGAGTTTTCTTCTTAGTTTCCCACTAAGAAGAAGAAAACTTCCATCTTTTATCATTTTAAGTTCTGGTGACTGTAGATAATATCAATCTCCATTTACAGTCTGCATTTTGAAAAAGCTGTGGATGAAGAAAATATGAAATGTTTGAATGAGTTTTAGGGTGTTCGGAGGATTTGATCTTGGATCTAACCTTTTTGAGAACGTGCCCTAGCGTGATGTACCCAAGATTCTTGAAGAGGCCTTATGTCAGCTAACGGTTTTCCTTTAGGGCAGAATGCGATGGGGTAATTCCACCAAAACCAAGAAGTCATTTAGCATCCCACCATTTCTCTTTATACCTGCGTATGACAATTGATTCCAATCCAATGAAGCCCTTGTCCATTGCCAAATCCATGTAAAATTCCCATGCCAACAAAATTCAGGTAGTTTAAGATTTTTAAGGGTTTGAACCAACATGAATGAGGGAAGGGATGCCATCATTGGATAATGAGAGCGATAGCTCTGTTATTGTAGGTGTTCGATTTTTTTATTGTAGTTTCCCATCATGTATAAAAAATGGAATATTGCTGATATTTGCCAATGTGTGAAATCATCCCAACGAGGATGTATCCAATGCCATGATATGGAATCTGGCATATGATCTAAATGCACTTGAACCCCTCAACCAGATATTCATGCCCATGAAATTGAGTGAAATCCTTGACAAATAGTGAAGAACCAAACCCTACTTCCCATAGCAGAAGACCAAATTAAAACAAAACTTAGAAACTCGACATTGAAAAGGAAATACAAATGTATTTGTCATTGGTTGAGAGAAATTTGAGCTGATATTGGTAATTAAAAGCACTCAACTAGGTCATTCAAACTTATAGGATTGTTACATCCAGAATTGTGAAGGCTACAGGGATTGTTCCATCTTCCATAAATTTCTTATCTTGTATTTTCAATTTTAGTTACAAAATAGAGGGCAGATCATATTTGGAAAATCTATTTTTAGATTATACCATGTCAATAATTTGAGGATCATATTTGAGATATTAAGGAAATATCACATTTTCCTTAACCCGACCAAGTGTGTATTTGGAGTCACATTTGGAAAAATACTTAGCTGCATCATTTATTATTGTGGCATTGAAATTGATCCAGCGAAGTTAAAGGCTATCCTTGATATGCAACCGGGTGAAAGGTTGTCATTCTTTCCTTGGTTGAGATGGGGCTATTCACCATTTTGTTGAGGGTTTAATACAAGTATCACAACCAATTAACCCCCTCTTTAGGAAGGATGTTCTGTTTGTATGGTATAAAGGATGCTAGCATGCCTTTGAAGTTCAAATCCCTCCTTCTTAAACCTCCTACCCTCTATGCTCCTCTTCTTGATCGCATTTTATTGTTGTACATATTGGATTGCACAAGTCCTTCCAAAAAAACATCCTTTAACACCCAAATTTTTACTTTCATAGTTTGGTGATAGTCCAATATGCCCCCCCCCCTTAAGATTATAAATTCCAGATTGGCTGGGATGCTTGATCCCAAGTGCAATGGGGTCCCTCAAACTGCCAACAGAGAAAGTTGGTTTTTGAATCAATTGTACTTTTCTTTGCGGCAAGGGAATGAGCCTTTGAGGTATTTAAGGTGCCCATTTGAACAAGTTTGTCTTGCAGCTTGCTACCTTGTTAGTTCTGTAGTGAATTTGTCAAGAGACAACATTTTTCACGTAGTTCCAAAAAGCAATTTGTAGTGAAGTGTTCAATTTATACTGCAACATGCAATTATGCAATTTAGACTTCAAAGTGTCATTTCCTTCAATGATTTGTTCTTGTTCTTTGGCAGACCATTTTGTTGACAAGTATATGGGAAGCTCTATTACAATTGAATGACTTTGTTGTTTCAAAATGTTTGCATTCTAGAAGAAAAGTGAATCCCCACAACTATGAACTTCCTTCCCAACCTGTCACTACCGAATTAGGCCTCTTAGGAGACGATCCTTCGATCTCTCAAAGCAATTAAGTCATATCTCAACCAAAGGAGAATTTGCAATCAATAGAATTTGTTAGAGGAACCAAACAGTCCCAAATGTGAGATCAAGGGCATGCAAAACAATAGATTAGCAGGCTGTCATGTAGCATGAATTTTTTATAGTGTTATTTAATCAGGATGTCTTAGTTGCCAAAGTAGTAATCAAGAAATATGCTCCACAAGTATTGCCAAAAATGAAGCAAATGAAGACCTATTACAGCAGTAACCAAATGGTAGCAAAGGGAAATAAAATCACTATGAATCAAACTCAGATTTATCTCAAAATATCTTAGCAGTTCTCATTAGTGAATTATGTTCTTTGCATAGATTAGGATCTGTAAAATCAAGCCTCAATCATAGGTTTAGAACAACCAATCAACAGTGGGTACAAATACGCTAAGTGCCAATCCAATTCCACTATTACTTACTCAATATTAGAAGCAAGGAGATCAATATGTTTACTAATGGCGTTAGGATATTGTGTCAATGCTACCTTTGAGTCCTTCAAACATAATAAGTCATTCCAAGTTCCAACAATGATATTTGCAACCACTAACTAGAAGAGAGATGCAATTTGGTCATAACTTATTCTTGGAATTAGAAGCTAATGAAAAGACTGATACTCAATCAAAACAGTGACAATAGTGATTATTTAGTCCACAAAATGAGTATTAAAGTGATCTCAATATGGTTCCAATGAAGGAGTGAACCACAAACAGACGTCTGCTCTATGTAAGAGAGTATGAACAACAGTGAGACAAATTCCAAGTGTGATGGTAATAATAGTGATCAAGTAACCAAGATATGCTTAAGATATTTCTCAAACACTAACTGAGGAACAATATGACAGTGATCCAAGGAATCATAAACTACCAAATTAGCATTTAATTTACCTAGCGAATGTGATGAAAGATGGGTCCAAAAATTCAGCTAAGTATATCAAACCTACATATTTATAATTTGTAAACCAATTTCCAAATAAAAATTCCTTGGGATACTTAGTAATACAGTATTGCGATGCATTTAACTATAGAGGTTTATAAATTTCCCTGTATGGATGTCAACCAAATCATTTCCATGTCTATAAATTAGATTGCCTTGATATGCGAACGATTAGGTTGATAACTATCCTACAGCTAAAAATTGCCCTGTCTATAAATTGACATATCCTTCCATGTAGATTATAAAAATTGCAATTAGGTCAAGTTCTCCTTACATGGTTTGGATAAAATTGAAAGCCTCAATTTTTAGACAATTAGAAAAGTTTGGGAAATGTAGAATGTGAGGAATGAGAAAGATCCAAGATTATCGCCATCTCTCCTACTAACATAATTTGTTTACCTTGCTATCAATCCTCTCTATTGTGTCCATATGTACAATATGTATCAATCCTTGCCACCATATGAGTTTTGACAGTAAGATTAATTGGCCCCATCCCATTATGAAGTAGAACCATGTGAGATAGATCCTATAACACCATTAGCATCATGATTATCTCCTATTGTATCATGATAAAAATAAAAATATTTGTATTTATAATTATATTTTCTTTGTTCAACTTGGACATCTATTGTTTTTATCCCAAAACCAAAAGTGATTTAACTTTGTGTACCCAAGCCTTTTGTCCGAGGATTGTTGCCAGCGGTCTTGAGTTTTAGCTTGGAAACAAGCCTTGGATGGCGGGCATGGGTACACAGAGTCTAGAGTTTCTTCCAAGCATGGGATATCACACAAGAGTAACTGAGCTTACTTGATAGTAGTCTGTTTGCAATCAAACTTTGAGCTTAGTTGATAGTACTCTGTGTGCAATAAAATTTAGAGGAGCTGAGGAAAATGAACATGACCATAAGCTGATTGATGGGAGTTCTAGTATAAGGTAATTTTTTGCTAATTTAATTATCTGATATTTGAAATTCCAATCAACTAATGTGTGGGATAGATGTGCCATAGATGAAAGTTTTAACATCTCAAGGAATTAGATCTTTGACCAAACACTAGGAATGACAAACTTGGGTACTAAGAAAGAAATCACAACATCCAATCATTATCATCTGTATGGTTGTATGAGGGAAGTTTCAATTCCAATAGGCAAGAGCTTGGGGGCAATGATGTCAAGGAACTCAATGCAAGCTAAAGGGGAAATTATTAGTATTTCTCATGATGTAAAAGTAAAGGATGTATTGCTCATGATTAGGATACTCTTGTATTTATAGTCATAAAAAAACAAGTTGTGGTATAGCTTCCCCTATTGTGGTTATTATTTTTTTATTAAGCTCATGAACATTTAAATGCAGTTTATTGTTTCTACTATCACTATGTTTTTGTGATGAATGATTGAAGAATGGTATAAGTGTGGCTAAAGAATTATGAACATGGATATATACAATTCCTTATATTTATTATCACTTTGTTTTATGTAATGAATTCATTTGCATGACTTCAGTATATCTGAATCTCTCCTTGAGGTCCCATGAATGAACTTGAACACTTGATGCATTCATTTAATTTGAAAGAGTAGTTATAGTTTGAAAGAACTCTCTCTTTACCTTAGCTAGCATTCATTGAAAGGAAAGGCTTATTTGATTCATATGCATTTGCATGGTTTGAGTCAGTCATCACACCACGAATTGCACTTCCATCTCCCGACTCAGTAATAGAGCCATTAAAATTTAACTTGCTAACTAAACACACTTTAACCTCACTTGAGGATAAAAAGAATTTGGTAGTTAGGTAGGACACCGAGGATAGGCATCCAAAAAATTCCCCGTTGTCATTTTCATCTGAGACATAGTTGTTGTCCTCTAGGGTACTAAAATCCTCTAGTATTTATTGACACAGTCATCGACTAGTTTGTGGAGGGGCCTCCTATTTTTTTGGGGGTTAAGCCATGAGGATTGGTTCCGGACGGACTTTGTGGAATGACGCACTCCACTTAGTGCCTAAGGCATACCAATCCATTGTCTTCCTTGTACTCTACCGGGATGGTGATACATGGGTGATAAGACAAAAGTGCCGAAAACCTTCTCCGATGTGTCATGAATGAGGTAGCCTAGTGAATTTTCTTCTAGGGCTCTTTAACCCAGGATCCCTTTCGATAGAGAGATATCCTTCAAATTCGGTCTCTCACTTCATATTGTTTGACTTTGATTTCATCACCTTGAGAAGGATACGATTTGTCGAGGTCTCCAGCTCCTAGTTAGGAAGATTGCTTTCTATTCCACCTTTTTAGAGGGTCTTTTTCTTTTTAGTGCTGCTTGTTGGCATTCTGGCCACTTTTGTTTCAGCTCGCTTACTGTGACACCGGTCCCAGTACAGTTGTTTTAGCTTTCTATTTTGTCCTGCGAGCCTTGTCTTTTCCTATCTCCCCTTCTGCACGCTTGATTGCTTTAGGGTTTTTGAATTCTTACACGACCAGTTAACAATTATTTGATGATGTGTGATGTCCTCTTCTCCTAGGTTTTCGAGATGGTTGAGTTAGATGGTCTTCTCAAGGGACTGAACACCCCTTGATGGAGCCACTAACGCTTGACCTTAGTAGTAGTCTAGAGGACCACGTGATCACACCATCCGTGTGGACTTTTCCATTTACTATGATGATGGTGTTTTAGGTTATATGGAACAATGGTACATTTGAGAGAGAGATGATTGGTTGTAACCCTCCTTGGTTGATTGTCTTATGGTCCTTCCATTTTTTCGATAACAATTTTGTGGTACCTTGCCTTTTACCTTTTTGGTCTTTTAATCATCTTGGGATATCTTTTGATTTGTACAACCTTTTATGTTTTTGGTCTTGTGGGTACTACGGTAGTTTGTCCACATTTGAGGTACACCCCCTATGTCCAAGTTGTTATGAGTCTTTATACCCACATCGTACAACCCTCCATACCTTATTTAGGAAGATTGCTTGCTATCATACCTTTTGGTGGTCCTATTTGAGTTACAAGAGGTAGTTACAAGGAGCTATTGCATATATTTGACATTATTTGACCTTCCATCTCATTGGCATGTCAAATAACAGGTAGTTACAAGGAGCTATTGCAATATAAATTTGACCTTATTTGTACCTTCCCCACAATGGTTTATTTACTTTTGGTCCTTACACCCTGTTGTTTATTGGTCTTGTGGTAGATTGTCCTTTAATTTTGGTCCTTTCATTTTTTTCTGGTACCTTGCTTCTCACCTTTTGGGTCTTTTACTGATCTTGAGTTATCTTTTGATTTGTACCGACTTTTATGTTTTTGGTCTTGTGGGTATAACTATGGATGTAGTTTGTCCACATTTGAGTTAGTACACCCCCTTAGTCCCAAGGGTTATGAGTCTAATTTATACCCACTCTTTTCTTTTTTACTTGTACCTTACTGGTTGGTTACCCTTTGGTTGGTCCTTGTACCTTCCTGGAGGCCGTGAGTCTCTTTGGCCTCAATTTGCTGGCTGTCAGCTCATTTTTATTTTGATTGTACTGAGCCTTTTGACTATCATTGACTTTCTTTGATTGACCGTACCATAGCCCAATCATCTCTCTCTCTCTGGTTTGTACTAACCCTGTAATAGGGTCACTTGGTTCCTAGAGTTGACTGGCCTCTAAGAGGCACAGTCATTTCTGAAAGTAACTCTTCTGAGTATATTACAGGAAACGTCTACACCGAGATAATCAAATATGTGTTGGTTATAAGACTTAAGTAATCAAATTGTTTGTAATCAAATATTGGTAAATAATTTGAATTAAGTAGTTAAGACATGTCATGTTAGACAAAATTGTTGGTAATCAAATTATATTTGTTAGTAAAGAATATTAAGAGTGGTGGAACTCCTCGATTGAACTTGTGAGGAAAATTATCATGGAGAATAAGTGTCCTGACATAAAACTGAGTAGAACTATGACTTTATTTGTTGAACCATGACTTTATCATAAGAACAGATTGCTCCAGTCTTCCATTTGTGCTAAACAACACAATAAAATATTTTGCAACAACAAAAGGAAAGTTTGCAAGATGGAAAGCATTGTTTTGATGTTATAACTATATTGTTCATGAGCACATTTCTGGGAAAGCAAAAAGCATTCTTGACTTTTTAACAAGAGAATATTTGACACAGAAGTGTGCTGTTAATTTTTAAGAAGCGAGCCTGAAACAAGCGAGCATAGAAGGTCAAAGCAGAATCCAGTGGGCCCATAACCCAAAAGTAAACATGAAAATATCTTCTTGGACCAGAGGAAAAAATCATATATATACTATTAATGATAATATGAGCTGGTTGGATTATATGCAAGACTGGAAAACTAGGTGGGAATTGAGACATGTTGAATTATTAGATGCTAACTTACAGGGATCTGATGCTTTTATTAGATTAGTGCCATAACTCAGAAGAATGCCCATGGGATCCAGTATTGTACCAGAGATGATTTACAACAACTCCCTGAGAAAAGTAGCTGATGCAAGCAATTGGTTAACATGCCTCTACCATGATCTTAAATTAATCTCGACGGAGGGCTCTACACGTCACCCTAGGCTACAACTAGACCAACAACACTACTGTATTAACCGGATACGTTCTTTGGAAGCATGGCCACATCAAGATGCTAGTCTCCGGTTTCTAAGTACTAAACACACTTATGAAAAATATAAAAAATTATGGTGGAAATTCTTGAGAAAATAAAATACAGATAGAACATATTATACCATGCTAAAGTTTGGACCTCAAATTACACATATCCATGAAGATCCTGCAGTCTATGTCCCTGAATGGATGAGAGATCGGTGGTGGTCATTCAACATCAACCTGACAGCATTAGAACTAGCTGTTATTTATAATCTAAACGGGAAGTTGGAGAATCTCTCGAATAGGTCAAAGATATTTTGTAGACAAAGATTACTGAGGATCAAATCCTTGGGTACTACATTAAACACAAAGAACAGTGGCTTGTCAAAACCCACATAGACGTCCACATGCATCATAATAGACATGTGATCTTGAGGCCGATTTATTCAAAGGCATGGAGGATTGAATCCAATGTCTTTCGAGAAATATCTGGTCCCCCATACTCCGATGATTTGTAAATATCTCAAAAGTATTTGTCTATGAGTGGGGCCTGCCCATTCAAATTGTCATGAAGATTGAAAAGAAAGTCTTTGTAACTATGTCATGATAATATAAAGAAAGCCCTGCTTTTCTCTGTGTCAATATGATTGAAAATCTATGTTATGAATTAAATACCCTAAGTCAATATTACAAGTAATTGTCCAAAGGTAGCATTAGTCGGGAGTATGACTGAAAGCTACCATTTTTCAAAACAGTTTACATGTTTACGGTTCCGTTTTTGCTTGATTCAATTACTTTTAGTCATCTAAGAAGACCATGCTTGAGTAAGATTATACAAGTTCCACAAAATTATATAAAATATTGTTTTTGAAGATTTTTGAACACTTATTAACCACCTAAAAGATATTACTTTTGAAAGTCATAAAAAATTTTAAAAGTTTTCCATAATGGTTAGTTATTTTTATTTTATATTATTATTGCTAAATATAAATATATTACTAAATGTGACTGGAGTTCAATTACCGAGGTGATGAACCCAAATTGATGGGATGAGAGAGACTTTAGGGCCATGATGACAAGGCGCTACATGTCACCTTTTAAGAGGCGCTATGGCTTGTGGTCGTATCTAAAAAAATTTCGATGGTGTAGGTAGAACCAAACAGGTATTTGTCAGATCTTCCTTCCTCGAGCGAGGGGATTTTAGGAAGCCTAGAGGAAAGTGAGACATCCAGTAGGTCTAGAAGATTTGTATCGACTAGATGTCAAAAGACCAGAAGAAAATTCCATAAACGCAATGAATTTTTTCATTGTCGAAGGGGGTCATGTTCCTATGGTGATGAGACAAAATACGACGTCAAGGTGCCCTTGAGGTACAGACATTTAGTGAAACAATGGGTACCCAAGGATCTTCCTCAACCGAACACATATTTTTGTGTGAACGAGAGGATATATCGAATAGCGCTGTCGTCAATACATGGTTTCGGGTTGTTTTGCATGGATGGCATAAGGGTCCCTTATAGCACATGTATAGAATTGATCTAGTATGTTGCACCTTGTTACAGCTACACAGATTGGATGCGCCTCGTCCAATTTACAAAAAGTATGCGTAGCTATGGATTTCCAGCAAACTATTTACAGTTGAAAGACAAAAATGAAAATAAAGGAGCAACGTTGTACATGGATGGAAGGCCAAAGGCCATAGGAAATATTGTAGGGTTTATAAACAGTACACAACCAGGGTCTACAATTAAGCAACTAAACTGTGAATTTGAGGGGCGTGAAGGAACCCGTGTTTTTGTAGTTGCCCTTAAATCAATATCTGCAGGGGAAGAGTTGCTTATTAATTACAATTTGAACCGAGTAGATACAAAAACAGTTAATATGGGAGTGGTACATATAACATTTTACCTAACCTTTTATTAATGAATTTTGACATATTGAGGATTTTTTCGTTAGTTTATTTCATTTAAATTTTTCATATTTACTTCGCAGGATAGTGATCGGGATAAAACCCCGCCAGTAGATGGTCGGAGGAGTACATCTTCCCTGAGGGATCACGTATACATCTTTGTAATAGTGCAAATATAATAAGAAAAAATAGTTTTTTCTTCCTTTGTTTTTTTATTATTAGTATATTGGTTTCGTTTCTATAATGTTATCTAATGATTTCGTTTACGTAATTTTCTCTATGTTATTTATGCAGTCCGGTTCTGCAAGGGTCACAGTACCCTCGACGCAACAAGTATACATCTTTGTAATATTAAAAATGTAATACTTAATAATAGTTTTTAATCGATGTGTTTTTCATGATTAGTTTTGGATTCGTTTAGGTGACTTTCACTATGTTTTGTTATTTAGGTATCTGTAAGGGGCAGCTTCAAGATATTAGCAGATCGAGGCAAGTGACCTATGACCATCAATCCGATGAGTGGATCATGATCCTCTAGGTTGCAGGTATAATCCAATATTGGAATTGTACCAATATAATACGTAGCATAATGTTTATTTTGTTATGTATTTTTCGTGTGTATACTGGTTTCGTTGTGATAATGTTTTCTAGTTTTTTTTGTAGGGGCTCGATGATCGGGGAAAGTCCACAGTTGTGGATTAGACGACACCATCGTCCAGGAACCAAGTAAACCTAGTTGTAATTTTAGGAATCTATCATGATAGATATGTTTTTTTAATATAATTTTAGGAATCTATCATGATAGAACTCAATAGTGTTTTATTAATTTTTTGTTGCAGCCCAGTGAATCGTTGTTTGAAACTGAATCTCAAGAATATTCAGTAGATCCTGATGTGGCTGAGATGCTTAAAGATTCTGACATAATTGGTGAATCCACAAGCCTGTTTAATATTATAGACAAAATGTTGGAAAAATATAGTGCGGAAATCATTTCTCTGCTAATCAAGGATCCGCAAACAAGCCTTATTAGGGAAAGGATTGAATTGTTGGGACGGAAATCTAAATCCTTGCGAGTAAGTTGAGGAATCTTGAATCATAAAATAATTCATTTATAACTTTATAATTTTCTCTTTTATATGATAGTACTGAACGTATAAGACGTGGTTTGTATTTACAGAATTATCGGAGACCACACAATAGTGGTCAAGGCGGTGTTGGCCCTAGTGAGGCTCGTGGAGAGACGTGGCATCATGAACAAATGACTCCATGTGCATCGACTCCTTCACCATTGTTGTCGTCTGAACAGTCGACAACACGTTCTGACACACCACGGACCCCAATTGTGAGTGCATCGACCGCTAGTGACTGACGCACACCGGATCATCGAAAAGAAGGGGTTGACAATGAGAATCCTGGTAATATTGATATCGACCTAGCTACATTTCTAGGACCTTCTTGTGTCACTAGCACGGGAACAATGGAGGAAACAATTTTGGTGGAAACAAATATCATCCCAATAAAGATCAATAAGATCCCAGGTAATTAATATACATTGATCATGTTAGTGTTTATAATTTCATAGTAATATACCAATAAAACATTTTTTTCAAATAATTACTATCATGGCATGATTGTTTCGCAAGAAATGATGTTTTCTATAAACAAATGAATGAAGTGTCCTTGGAGATCTTTGCGCCCACCATATGAACAAGGTGGGATAGACAACCGAAATTTTTAAAATATGAAATCAATAATCGGTTGGTTGGCATGTTCGGCGAAAAGACCTTCAATCAAGCCAAGGTCCTGAGGAAGGCTGGACAACATATCAAGGTTGTCCGAGACCAATATAGGACCCACCAAAAAAAAAACCCTAGGTATGAGCACCCTCTAATGATTCCAGCAATGGATTGGAGAGGTGTAGTGGAGGATGGAAAGGAGAGGGATCAGAGAAGAAAAGGAAAGATACCACCACGAACAGGGAGGTATGCAATACTTTCCGCAATGTAATTCTAAACCTTATTATTATTTATTTCTATATCGAACTTGGAACATCTAACATATTTCAACACTTGCATAGGCTTCCAGACACATCAAAAGGCCACAAAGGCAAGACTGGAAAAATAAGGTCAGCACAAGCTTGGGCTTGGTGGTTATTCGAATTTGGCAGCATGAATTGTAAGTTTCGAAAAACCAATAATAAATACAAATAATAAATTGCAAATTATTTTTCATTTTATTGCAACGTAAAATGTTAATTAATGACGTTATGGAAATATGTAGGCCGAACGAGTCAATGAAGAGGCCACTGAGGAAGACATGAAGCTTGGATTCAAGCAAGGCTTTGGAATTGTTGTTGAACGCAAAAAAAGCTTGCCTGGGAAAACACATTCTTCTGGTACCAATCCATTTGGTGCACAGGTAAATAGAATCTATATACTTTAATGAAGATTTATTGCTTGTGTAATCTATTCATTATAAATACTTCACAAAAAATATTGACTTTGTTTTGAGCAGGAAAGCAATGATCCCCATAATGTTGAGGAGGGACAACAACAAATTGAAGATCATGATTCGAATCCTGGTAATGAGTTTATTCATATGCTACAATTTTATGTTAAGCATTGCAAATGGTGAACATTAATTGTAGTTCACCATATTTCAACTGCAGAGCATGTAGAGGGTGAAACTGTATAGGTTGAGCCTGGACAAGAACATGAACAACATGATGTGGCCACACCAGGTAAAAAAACACCTTTGTTTAAAAAAAATAAATGAAATACTTGTCATTACAATAGAAAAATACAATGATGTAACATTTTCACATTGTTGCAGCAAATCCGAACCCCTTGCCGCACAATCCACGTCTAGATCAACACTCTAGGATGTAGACATCACCACAAGCATTTGATGAAGAACCAAGAACTGGAAGAGAAAGTCTAGATGTAGATGCTCCTCTTATAGGTTATTTACCACTAAAGAGAAGAAAAATTAAAAAGAAGTGACTGGAAAAATGTCATCTAATTATTTTTGATAATAATATATTGTCCATGATTTTTGGCCTAATGAATGAATGAATGGTTTAATTATGTAATGATTCAGTGTAGTAAACTGTTACCTTTATGGAATGTCAGCTTTTATTGAATGAATGTGTTAACTAAATGAATGAATGGTTTATTGAATGTTATCTTTTATTGTATGAATGTGTTGACTGAATGAAACAATGGTTTAATGAACGCTATCTTTTATTGTATGAATGTGTTGACTGAATCAAACAATGGTTTAATGAATGTTAGCCTTTATTGAATGAATGATAGATGAAATTTCATGATGAAATATGGATGAATTTGCACCTATTTGTTTTTTTCAAGTACATGCATTGGGTATGGGGAATTGAGAGTGATGTGAGGGGGGCGAGGGGCCATAAGAGCTTCCACCTTCACGTGGTTGGCCCTGTTCAGTAGAGAATATTAAATTATTCTCGAAACAGAGAGGAGCTCAATGAATGGCTACGATGCTGGCTTTCTAGAACCCACTCGCGTGTCATCTAAATTTTGACAATTTCTTAGAGCTTGTTGTGATGTTTGGTTGCTCCTCATAACCAATTTGGGTTTCTAGATGATGAAAAATCACTTGAGTAACTATTTGTGGAGTAGACTGAGATCTTGTTTGTAATGGGTTTGTTGATTCGACATGAAACTCTTAGCGAAGATGAAGTGGCTAGTACTGGAATAATATCAGTGCTAATTGATGTCCTTCGAGATAACCAGGAAAAAGTGAGATACACTAAGTGAGCTAATTTTGAGCTTTTTTGCAGGATTTAAATATGTTCACATGTCTTTCAATTTAGATGTACTAGCTTCAAACATTAACCTAGACACTTGGTAATTGTGACAGGTTCCTAGTGCATTGTGTAATTCCTTGAAGATGGGTTGAAATCCTAGGATCAAATGCTAAGTAAGAAATGATCTATATTGAAACGATTCCTAGCCAAAAATCCTTAGATGTTCTGTAAAACAATACAAATTTGAAGGCAATGTCACCATATTGTAGTCACAAAAAAGTCATGCCACTAAAAGTCTCTAGACTTTTGTTGAAGAATCAAATATGGAAACACTAGTTATGTTGTGATAAACAAGTAGTGTATCCAATAAAGTATCTAAACCACTATTTAAAAATTAGGTTCGAATCCATGATTCTGCAATCACAAAAAGATAGTGATGTTGCATATTTAGATCCTCTTGTTGTTGGGAAGACAAGCTGTAGGCTAGGTCAATTGTTTGTTCTTCCTAGTAGCTAATTATTGGTGGATTGTGGTAATAGGATTTATTGTTTCTTCCTGGTTATTGGTGGATTGTGGCAATGAAAAACAATTTGTATTGACTTCTTGTTAAGATTTTGTGTCAATGTGATTTTGGCTATAGCTTATGGCTTATATGATATTGAACACCATCGATTACCTATAGAATCCCTTCTTATAACAACTTCTAATATCTAACATGATATCTATTTATAATTAATTTTTTATCGTAAAAAAACATGGAATAACATTCATTGTTCCTTGCAAGTTTAGTTGGAGTCAATATTCACGAGGATGAGCTGGCCCTTAGGTTCTTGCTTCAATTGTAGTTGACGTGGTAGTACCTATTCGTACATGTTCTTCTCTTCCATGACTATCTTGGCTTTTTCATCTATGAATTCATTAGATTCTAATTAGCCTAAAATTGTTGATTCAAGGTCTCATATTTCTGCTTCATCTAATTCAATTTTGTATTTGTAAAAATTCATCTAATTAATAGTGTATTTAAAAAAAAAAATACCATAAGGTCATTGGATATCCGACGACTAGGCCAAATATATCCGACGTCCTTACCATACATCCGATGGCAAGGAACATCAGATATCAACCATTTCCACATGGAAATGTTGTCGGATATCTGATGACTAGGCCAAAGATATCCGACATCTTTGCCATACAGCTGACGGCAAGGAACGTCGGATATCGGCCATTTCCACATGGAGATCTCGCCGAATATCCGATGACCAGGCCAAAGATATCCGACGTCTTTTCCATACCTCCGAGGGCAACGAACGTCGGACATAGGCCATTTCCACATGGAAATGTCCTCGGATATCCGACGACTAGGCCAAAGATATCCGACTTAATACTAAGTGCTAGTTGTCGGATATCCGACTTCTTGTTAAGTGCTAGATGGTCGGAAGTCTGACTAGGAAGAGTCGTCGTATATCCGACGACCATCTAACCATCAGATCTTAGCCGAATTTTGATCGAAGTTAAAAAAATAAGCAGGTTGTCAGCTATTCGACCACCATACGTTGAAAATCTAACTTTTTGGTGGTCGGATTTTGGGTCCAAAAAACCTTGTGTGATATTCCTTCTTTGGATATCACATGCCCTAAATATTGTATCTTATCTTTAAAGAATTCTTATTTACTGAATTTAGCGTATAATTTATGTTCTCTTAGGGATTGTAATATTATCTACAAATGTTCATCATGTTTTTCCTTTGTTTTTTAATAAATCAGTATGTCATCGATGAGGACAATTACAAATTTATACAAATATTTACTTAAGACATTGTTCATTAAACAATTAAAAGCTGTCGGATCATTCATCAGTCCAAAAGGTATAACTACAAACTCATATTGCCCATAATGGGTTCTAAAAGCAGTTTTAAATATGTCTTCATTTTTAATTCTGACTTGATGATATCCAAATCTCAAGTCTATCTTTGAGAATATCGTTGCTCCACGTACTTGATCAAATAGATAATCTATGCTGGGCAATAGATATCTATTTTTAATTGTCTTCTTGTTTAACTGATGATAATCTATACATGTGCGTAAGGTACCATCTTTATTTTTAACAAATATGGCAGGTGCTACCCAAGGAGATAGACTCGGTGTCATATAATTTTTATCTATTAAGTCCTGCAATTGTAGTTTTAATTCATTAAGTTCTAGGATATTCATTTGGTAAGGGGCCTTTGAATTTGGTAAAGCTCTAGGTACCAACTCAATAGTAAAATCCAATTCTCTTTTCGGAGGTAGTCCTGGAATCTCTTCCGAGAATACATGTGAAAATTCTTTTAAGATTGGTATGTCTTCAAATTTTAATTTACCTTCTTTATTCATGTGTTCATCATTCATTACATGTACAACAAAAACTTTACAACCTTTACGTACATAATTTTTCATTTGTAAGTCTGAAATCTATCTAAAAGAAACTTTCCTAGGAATTCCTTTCACTATGACAGTTTCTCCTTTTTCATTTAAGCATGTAAATGTTTTCTGAAAACAATTTAAAATCTATTATTTTCCAACCAATCCATACCTATTAAAACATCATATGATCCTAGAGGTAACACATTCAATTTCACTTGAGTTTTGAATTGACTCATAAACATTTCACAATCTTTAACATAGATAACTACTTTTCTCTTAGTTCTTGTAGCTAGCTGTACCAACCAAGACTTTTCAAACTTATTCAAATGCAAATTACAACTTTCTACTATACTAGGTGACACATATCTTAGTCTTGCACCTAGATCTATCAAAATATAAATTGGTGTGTTCTTTATCATACCTTCTATCTCAACCATAGATTTGTGGTGATCAGCGTGTTGATTCTCCAAAACTGCATTAATTCTGGGCATCTCGTTCCCTATGTCACCAATAGTTGCTTCTTCATGTACTGTATGCACTTTGCTGAAATTTATTTTTCTGTTAGGACAATCCTTTGCATAATGAGGTCCTTGACATTCCTAGCATTTTATAGGTACTCTTTGTTAAGTATTTTTAACATATATGTGTTCAGTATGTCTCTATTATTTACTGCTCAAAAATTTTGTTGTGTATTACCCTTAAAGTTTGTCCCTTGATAATTACTTTTAGGATAATTCCGGGAATTATTTCCAAAATTTCTGTTGAATTTAAAATTCTTTCTTCTTTGTTCAAATTTATTTGATCCTTTAGCTTTCGAGTTAGGTACACCTTCTCTTTTATTTATGCTTTGTTCATAACAGAAATTAGCCTTCCTCATAGCTTCCTCCAGGGTCTTAGGATTATCATATTCAATTCTGTCCTTAAAGCTAAGAGGTAAGCAACTTAGGAACCTCTGTATCTTGGGTTTTTCATCAATGCTATAAGGTACGTATCATAATAAACTTAAAAATTTCCTACTTAGTTCCTTCATAGTCATTGAACCTAGATTTAGATCATAAAATTCCTTAGCCTTTTCTTCGTATTATTGTTCAAACAAAATTTTTCTCTTAAAGTATTTTTTAAAGGTCCCCCAAGTTACATATTTTTCTGTAATATTTTTCACTCTTTTTATATCATGCCACTATATATCAGCTTTTCCAGCTAAGTTATAGATAGCCATTTTTGGTTTAGTCTATCTGAATAATTATCAATTTCGAATACTTTTTCATTCCAGACAGCCATGCCTCCGCTTCTTCTCCTTTTTACACCTCACCATTAAACATTGGTGGCTTTATCTTTTTAAATTCTCCTGAAATTTGTTCATAAGGTTTATATTTTCTCTTTTTAGGGCTACTGTCACTGCTTTCACTAGAATAATTATATTTCTCTCTATGTGGCTTAACATTATTTTCTGTGGAGGAATTACTTTCACTTTCAGAAAATTTTAACTTTTTGCCTTTACATTTGTAAGATATAGTTCTAGATTCAGATTCAGGTTCTTTACTTTTATCCTTATATTCATTATGTAACTTACTCAGCAATACATGATTTAATTCTTCTTGTGCCCTCAAGATTCTTTGGTTATCTTCCTTAACATTTTGTATTTCAGCTTTTAAGTCTCTCACAGTTTGGAGTAATTAAGTTGAGTTATTATTTCTATCATTATTCAGTTCCACCCATATATTATAGTTATTAACATTTTCTTTTTCGTGACTGTGATGTGTTCCATCTTCGGCAGATGCCTCTACTCCTTCAATTTCCTACAAAATAGAAATTTATATTTCTGTATAGAAACAATTTAAACATATGTTAGTGATTTTGTTTTCCTGTTTTATATTGAACACGTGAGTTGAGCCAATTTCTAGGCCTAGTGTTTGTAACTGTTCTCTGATACCACATGTAACAACTCTAAAAATCCAAATAAAAATAAAATGTATATGATATAACTACTAATTATGATCTAGGTCTTGCCTAGGACTTGCTTCATTTTCATGTTAACTGCCGGAGTACACACTTGTACATACTTGTTATTACTTTTGTTTGTGAGGCACATGTTAGTTGATCTCTCACTATGTTAAAAGTCGATGTTTATTTGTCGGATAATGAATTCATACGTCACAATACCATTGCATATCAGTTTTGTATTTTTTGATGTTGAAATACTTATTATGTTCTTTTGTTTGAAGGGTGTGTTCTTGTGACGGCCCGGGCTTACTTAGCTTTCATAAAAGCTAACCAAGAACTGGAAGAGAAAGTCTAGATGTAGATGCTCCTCTTATAGGTTATTTACCACTAAAGAGAAGAAAAATTAAAAAGAAGTGACTGGAAAAATGTCGTCTAATTATTTTTGATAATAATATATTGTCCATGATTTTTGGCCTAATGAATGAATGAATGGTTTAATTATGTAATGATTCAGTGTAGTAAACTGTTACCTTTATGGAATGTCAGCTTTTATTGAATGAATGTGTTAACTAAATGAATGAATGGTTTATTGAATGTTATCTTTTATTGTATGAATGTGTTGACTGAATGAAACAATGGTTTAATGAACGCTATCTTTTATTGTATGAATGTGTTGACTGAATCGAACAATGGTTTAATGAATGTTAGCCTTTATTGAATGAATGATAGATGAAATTTCATGATGAAATATGGATGAATTTGCACCTATTTGTTTTTTTCAAGTACATGCATTGGGTATGGGGAATTGAGAGTGATGTGAGGGGGGCGAGGGGCCATAAGAGCTTCCACCTTCACGTGGTTGGCCCTGTTCAGTAGAGAATATTAAATTATTCTCGAAACAGAGAGGAGCTCAATGAATGGCTACGATGCTGGCTTTCTAGAACCCACTCGCGTGTCATCTAAATTTTGACAATTTCTTAGAGCTTGTTGTGATGTTTGGTTGCTCCTCATAACCAATTTGGGTTTCTAGATGATGAAAAATCACTTGAGTAACTATTTGTGGAGTAGACTGAGATCTTGTTTGTAATGGGTTTGTTGATTCGACATGAAACTCTTAGCGAAGATGAAGTGGCTAGTACTGGAATAATATCAGTGCTAATTGATGTCCTTCGAGATAACCAGGAAAAAGTGAGATACACTAAGTGAGCTAATTTTGAGCTTTTTTGCAGGATTGAAATATGTTCACATGTCTTTCAATTCAGATGTACTAGCTTCAAACATTAACCTAGACACTTGGTAATTGTGACAGGTTCCTAGTGCATTGTGTAATTCCTTGAAGATGGGTTGAAATCCTAGGATCAAATGCTAAGTAAGAAATGATCTATATTGAAATGATTCCTAGCCAAAAATCCTTAGATGTTCTGTAAAACAATACAAATTTGAAGGCAATGTCACGATATTGTAGTCACAAAAAAGTCATGCCACTAAAAGTCTCTAGACTTTTGTTGAAGAATCAAATATGGAAACACTAGTTATGTTGTGATAAACAAGTAGTGTATCCAATAAAGTCTCTAAACCACTATTTAAAAATTAGGTTCGAATCCATGATTCTGCAATCACAAAAAGATAGTGATGTTGCATATCTAGATCCTCTTGTTGTTGGGAAGACAAGCTGTAGGCTAGGTCAATTGTTTGTTCTTCCTAGTAGCTAATTATTGGTGGATTGTGGTAATAGGATTTATTGTTTCTTCCTGGTTATTGGTGGATTGTGGCAATGAAAAACAATTTGTATTGACTTCTTGTTAAGATTTTGTGTCAATGTGATTTTGGCTATAGCTTATGGCTTATATGATATTGAACACCATCGATTACCTATAGAATCCCTTCTTATAACAACTTCTAATATCTAACATGATATCTATTTATAATTAATTTTTTATCGTAAAAAAACATGGAATAACATTCATTGTTCCTTGCAAGTTTAGTTGGAGTCAATATTCACGAGGATGAGCTGGCCCTTAGGTTCTTGCTTCAATTATAGTTGACGTGGTAGTACCTATTCGTACATGTTCTTCTCTTCCATGACTATCTTGGCTTTTTCATCTATGAATTCATTAGATTCTAATAAGCCTAAAATTGTTGATTCAAGGTCTCATATTTCTGCTTCATCTAATTCAATTTTGTATTTGTAAAAATTCATCTAATTAATAGTGTATTTAAAAAAAAAATACCATAAGGTCATTGGATATCCGACGACTAGGCCAAATATATCCGACGTCCTTACCATACATCCGATGGCAAGGAACATCAGATATCAACCATTTCCACATGGAAATGTTGTCGGATATCTGATGGCTAGGCCAAAGATATCCGACATCTTTGCCATACAGCTGACGGCAAGGAACGTCGGATATCGGCCATTTCCACATGGAGATCTCGCCGAATATCCGATGACCAGGCAAAAGATATCCGACGTCTTTTCCATACCTCCGAGGGCAAGGAACGTCGGACATAGGCCATTTCCACATGGAAATGTCCTCGGATATCCGACGACTAGGCCAAAGATATCCGACTTAATACTAAGTGCTAGTTGTCGGATATCCGACTTCCTGTTAAGTGCTAGATGGTCGGAAGTCTGACTAGGAAGAGTCGTCGTATATCCGACGACCATCTAACCATCAGATCTTAGCCGAATTTTGATCGACGTTAAAAAAATAGGCAGGTTGTCAGCTATTCGACCACCATACGTTGAAAATCTAACTTTTTGGTGGTCGGATTTTGGGTCCAAAAAACCTTGTGTGATATTCCTTCTTTGGATATCACATGCCCTAAATATTGTATCTTATCTTTAAAGAATTCTTATTTACTGAATTTAGCGTATAATTTATGTTCTCTTAGGGATTGTAATATTATCTACAAATGTTCATCATGTTTTTCCTTTGTTTTTTAATAAATCAGTATGTCATCGATGAGGACAATTACAAATTTATACAAATATTTACTTAAGACATTGTTCATTAAACAATTAAAAGCTGTCGGATCATTCATCAGTCCAAAAGGCATAACTACAAACTCATATTGCCCGTAATGGGTTCTAAAAGCAGTTTTAAATATGTCTTCATTTTTAATTCTGACTTGATGATATCCAAATCTCAAGTCTATCTTTGAGAATATCGTTGCTCCACGTACTTGATCAAATAGATAATCTATGCTGGGCAATAGATATCTATTTTTAATTGTCTTCTTGTTTAACTGATGATAATGTATACATGTGCGTAAGGTACCATCTTTATTTTTAATAAATATGGCAGGTGCTACCCAAGGAGATAGACTCGGTGTCATATAATTTTTATCTATTAAGTCCTGCAATTGTAGTTTTAATTCATTAAGTTCTAGGATATTCATTTGGTAAGGGGCCTTTGAATTTGGTAAAGCTCTAGGTACCAACTCAATAGTAAAATCCAATTCTCTTTTCGGAGGTAGTCCTGGAATCTCTTCCGAGAATACATGTGAAAATTCTTTTAAGATTGGTATGTCTTCAAATTTTAATTTACCTTCTTTATTCATGTGTTCATCATTCATTACATGTACAACAAAAACTTTACAACCTTTACGTACATAATTTTTCATTTGTAAGTCTGAAATCTATCTAAAAGAAACTTTCCTAGGAATTCCTTTCACTATGACAGTTTCTCCTTTTTCATTTAAGTATGTAAATGTTTTCTGAAAACAATTTAAAATCTATTATTTTCCAACCAATCCATACCTATTAAAACATCATATGATCCTAGAGGTAACACATTCAATTTCACTTGAGTTTTGAATTGACTCATAAACATTTCACAATCTTTAACATAGATAACTACTTTTCTCTTAGTTCTTGTAGCTAGCTGTACCAACCAAGACTTTTCAAACTTATTCAAATGCAAATTACAACTTTCTACTATACTAGGTGACACATATCTTAGTCTTGCACCTAGATCTATCAAAATATAAATTGGTGTGTTCTTTATCATACCTTCTATCTCAACCATAGATTTGTGGTGATCAGCGTGTTGATTCTCCAAAACTGCATTAATTCTGGGCATCTCGTTCCCTATGTCACCAATAGTTGCTTCTTCATGTACTGTATGCACTTTGCTGAAATTTATTTTTCTGTTAGGACAATCCTTTGCATAATGAGGTCCTTGACATTCCTAGCATTTTATAGGTACTCTTTGTTAAGTATTTTTAACATATATGTGTTCAGTATGTCTCTATTATTTACTGCTCAAAAATTTTGTTGTGTATTACCCTTAAAGTTTGTCCCTTGATAATTACTCTTAGGATAATTCCGGGAATTATTTCCAAAATTTCTGTTGAATTTAAAATTCTTTCTTCTTTGTTCAAATTTATTTGATCCTTTAGCTTTCGAGTTAGGTACACCTTCTCTTTTATTTATGCTTTGTTCATAACAGAAATTAGCCTTCCTCATAGCTTCCTCCAGGGTCTTAGGATTATCATATTCAATTCTGTCCTTAAAGCTAAGAGGTAAGCAACTTAGGAACCTCTGTATCTTGGGTTTTTCATCAATGCTATAAGGTACGTATCATAATAAACTTAAAAATTTCCTACTTAGTTCCTTCATAGTCATTGAACCTAGATTTAGATCATAAAATTCCTTAGCCTTTTCTTCGTATTATTGTTCAAACAAAATTTTTCTCTTAAAGTATTTTTTAAAGGTCCCCCAAGTTACATATTTTTCCGTAATATTTTTCACTCTTTTTATATCATGCCACTATATATCAGCTTTTCCAGCTAAGTTATAGATAGCCATTTTTGGTTTAGTCTATCTGAATAATTATCAATTTCGAATACTTTTTCATTCCAGACAGCCATGCCTCCGCTTCTTCTCCTTTTTAAACCTCACCATTAAACATTGGTGGCTTTATCTTTTTAAATTCTCCTGAAATTTGTTCATAAGGTTTATATTTTCTCTTTTTAGGGCTAATGCCACTGCTTTCACTAGAATAATTATATTTCTTTCTATGTTGCTTAACATTATTTTCTGTGGAGGAATTACTTTCACTTTCAGAAAATTTTAACTTTTTGCCTTTACATTTGTAAGATATAGTCCTAGATTCAGATTCAGGTTCTTTACTTTTATCCTTATATTCATTATGTAACTTACTCAGCAATACATGATTTAATTCTTCTTGTGCCCTCAAGATTCTTTGGTTATCTTCCTTAAAATTTTGTATTTCAGCTTTTAAGTCTCTCACAGTTTGGAGTAATTAAGTTGAGTTATTATTTCTATCATTATTCAGTTCCACCCATATATTATAGTTATTAACATTTTCTTTTTCATGACTGTGATGTGTTCCATCTTCGGCAGATGCCTCTACTCCTTCAATTTCCTACAAAATAGAAATTTATATTTCTGTATAGAAACAATTTAAACATATGTTAGTGATTTTGTTTTCCTGTTTTATATTGAACACGTGAGTTGAGCCAATTTCTAGGCCTAGTGTTTGTAACTGTTCTCTGATACCACATGTAACAACTCTAAAAATCCAAATAAAAATAAAATGTATATGATATAAATACTAATTATGATCTAGGTCTTGCCTAGGACTTGCTTCATTTTCATGTTAACTGCCGGAGTACACACTTGTACATACTTGTTATTACTTTTGTTTGTGAGGCACATGTTAGTTGATCTCTCACTATGTTAAAAGTCGATGTTTATTTGTCGGATAATGAATTCATACGTCACAATACCATTGCATATCAGTTTTGTAGTTTTTGATGTTGAAATGCTTATTATGTTCTTTTGTTTGAAGGGTGTGTTCTTGTGACGGCCCGGGCTTACTTAGCTTTCATAAAAGCTAACACATGTTGATGTACTTGTACCTATGCAAGTAAGGACCCATACTACCAAAGATTTGGGTTGAAGATTTAATAATTTACTAAGGTAAAATGGTACCCTAGCTATGAGTTTTAAAGCATCATAAAAAATGTTAACCATGACTACAACTATAGGAAGGTGAGCATCCTCACTAAATATCGATGGTAATTAAATCCAAGTTTTAAAACATGTGCATGTGACTATGGAAAAGGGGTTAATAATTTAAATGGTAGTGGATAGAAGCTGCAAGTGTTAAAGAGGCCATGTGAAGGCCCTTTAGTGGAGATCCACGTTGGAAAAACCCTAAACCCTCATTTCGAAAAGGGGCTGTATCGATAATATTTTGTTCATTTTTTTTGTCAAAGAGAGTCGAGCTCTCGACCGTCATGGCTATGGAGAAAAACTCCACACAGAGGCTAGTTGTGTCTTCATGGTTATGAGAATGTTCTAGAATTGCATTGTTCCTTCGTTCATTTGCATGTTGAGGAGAGATTGGTTCTCAGTTGTTAGGGTTATGGAGAAGACTCCATGCTCTCTTGGCCATTGTGGTCATGGAGGTCAATTGCAGAGGTAATTACTCTTTGTTTCTTTCGTTTCTTTGAAGCATTCCAAATTTAACAAGAAATGAAATAGTTTTCTAAGCTTGTGTTTCTGTGTAATACTGACAGGAGGGTTTGCGCTACATTGGTGTTCTTTGTTTGTGTTTTAAAATCTTGGTAGTGAAAGGTGGAAGGCTTCAGGGTTTTGGAACAACCTCGGTAAGGCCCAGGCCTCCCTGGAACATCCCTATCAACGCTACCTGTGTTGTTGTTTGTTTCCAGCGTTGGTATGTTTAGGGTTAGTTTTTTTTGGAAGCCATAATGGCGAACTATACAACATTGTTGTTTTGTAAATGTCTTCTGGGTTATGTTCCCTTAGTTGGTGTTTTGCCCAAAAATATAATGAATATAGTATAAATTTTGAATATCTTTTGTTCTTGTTTAATTATGCATGCATTCTCCCATGGTTCATTTTTCCAATGTTTTCAAATAGGTTAAAATATCTTACCCTGCTTCCACTTTCAACAATTAAATTGAACTTCTAGTTGCTAAAGAAATAATGTGTTTTGTTTTTAAATACAAACTAGGAAAATCCCTAGCTGTGGAAATGCATATATATATACTCTGTTTGTATAATAAAATTTGTCAAACGGTTTAGCTGAAAACTTCCACTTCTATGTTTTTAAATGATCTTTACTATAAAAATCATGGCGTATTCCTTTGATTGTTTATTCTAGACCTAGGGTTCCAGCACTGTCAAAACAATGCCAAAATTTAGATTCTGTAAATTAATAAGCCTCTCGGCTATATAAAATGATTTTGATATAAGTTTGGAAATGGGAACCCCATGAGTTTTGAATGATGGAATGATGCCATTGCATCCTATTTCTAAGTCTATTGAATAAGTTGGAAAGGTTATTTTGGTTAATAAGTTCGATCCCATCCAGTACTATTTGTATTTTCCCAGAATCTCTCCTAACTTGTTTTATACTCTATTTTTAAAAGACTTTGGTTAGATGTGATCTTTGATGCTTAGTGTCGAGCACCCTATATGCAGATAAATTATCACCAACACACAGAACATGCGAGATTTATTGTCAACCTGAGAAAGTCTTTATTTTCAAAGGATAAATGCACAGTATATGCTTAAACACCAAATCACCATAATTGAATACTGTTATACTCTAACAACTATGTTCATCCCAAGGAGCTATGTAATCCTAGTTGCTGTCTAATTACTATTCCACCATGCATCAACAAGAAATCAAATAAGCTTCAAAGACAATTGCAGATACAAATAAATCCTATTCACATCCTAGAACAAGTAAATCACTTCTTCAATCTGATCACTCTTAAAAACCATAAGCAGAAACTGAATATTAATCTAGAAATTCAATTGCAAGAGATTGAGTTCAGCTGTTGTAAGAAATTGAATTGCAGGAATGAAAATCAACAATCATACAAGAAAGATAAATTGTAAAAGGGCTCATGGGATCACAACTTAACTGTAAGATGAACAAGGCTGTGTACAACTGCCAAATGAAACGCATAAAGCAAGCCCTACTTAGTCGACTATTACTCTGCACCATTTACCAATCTCAAGGAAATATAATCTTAACTATTCTGAAAATCCACACAAAAACTACTACTATTGCGTACAAAAGAAATATCATGAACAAAGCATCACACAACAACAAATTAAAGAATCCTAATTTAACTCAGCAATCTCTGTGGAAGACGGGCCCAACCTTCAAACAGAGACGATGGCTGAACAACGCAAGCTCCTTTAACTCGAGGGTAACTCCTTATATTAACAGAAGAATGATTACACAGTTGCTTTTGCTACTAACACAATGAATTAATTATCTGTTGTTCCACCCCTGGGTCGAGGTAGCTCCCCATATTTATACATACAAATTGTAACATCTAATCCTGTAATCGGGCATCCATGAAGATCTCTGATCTTCAGGCGCCCTAAATAGTACAAACTGTTACAAACGTGGCATAGGAAGGACATAGAAGAATATGGGAAGGCTGTTGATTGGACCGGGAGTGGCGATCTTTCGAGATCACACTTAACTCGAGCAACAAATAACTAAAAGATCTCCAATTGTGGTGCATTCTGTTACAGCTGCCCTGTCACAGCTCCATCTAGAATGTTGCATTAAAAACCATGTGCCTTACTTGATGATTCGAGCCCCGAGGATCCCTTTGTAAGCAGCGAACACCTTTCAAGACTTGTTCAGCCCCACCTTCCTACAGCCCACTTATCTCAACTACCTTCATAAATCATCACATGTTAGCACAATTGAGAGAAAAACAACTTTAATTATCACAATCATAAGCATTAATAAGATAAAGCAATGATCAGTCATACCTTGGCAACTTGAGGGAATAAAGTAAGGACAACAAGTCTGATTAACATGATAAGTGGTGTAGGACAGGGGCAGGAAAGACGATTAAGGATGATTAAAAAGGGGCCAATTCTGGGCTCAACATCTCCCCCCAACTACCCTATTGCATGTCCTCATGCAACAACCTGCATCATTCAGAATCTGAGTCCTGTACTGAGCTCTATCCAAGGAGAGAGGAAGAATTGTAGGAAACTCAGGCACCTTATCTGTCTTTTTAAAAGCCTCTGTGAGTAACCCAATACCTTCAAGCATCACTGTTCCCCTTCCACTGCTACTTGCTGGTGTCTGGAAATGCAATTGGTGTAGTGGGAATCTTCCTACAGTCTCATTATGCTGTGCCTGGGGGGTTGAAAGGAAATGTTTAATCTGAATCTAAATCAATGACATTTCCAGGAGGTAGAAGCACTGTTTCTTGTGGGACATTGTTTTCTAGCACATCTAAATTTAATAAGAGAGTTGCTGGTTCTTGTGTAACAACAACATCCTTTAGACTCTCTTCAGCAGCTACCCTCATTGCTTTTAGAGACACTGGTTCTTGTATAACAGTTTCTTCTTTGTCCTTCTGCTGCTGAGATTGGATATCTTTCTCATTGTGCATCTCCTCCTCCAAGATTTTGGTGTCACCTGAGCATGGTGTCTGTACCTGTTCATCTTCACTCCACTGTGTATCGGGAATGATACCCACTCCAGGGTTATCTTTTAAATGAAATTCAGGAGTTCCTGCTGCAGCTTCCAAGGATGTTGGTTCTTGTGTAGCAACATCCTGGCTTGCCTCTTCATCCTCCTGTTGTTGCAACTCTTCTCCTATGAGCTCTGTGTCATGGGAGTCCTCTGGGGTTACAACCCAGAGTTCATCATTAAACTCCAGAGTGTCCTCTGTCCCAAGTTCTTCTCCCATCTGTTTGGCCGATTGGACAAGTATATTCAGGTTTGCTGGTTCTTGTGTTACAGCATCCTGTTCCAGTTTATCACTGTCCTGCCTTTGTGTCTCTTCTTCTAAAATTTCTGTGTCTTGGGAGCATTCTGGGGTTATAATATAGAATTCTTCATTGGCCTCTAGAGTGTCCTCCATTCCATGTTCTTCTCCCATCTTCTCTATAATCTCTGTATCATGGGAACATTCTGGAGTTATAGTATATTCCTTATTAAGATCCAGAGTGTCCTCCATCCCATGTTCTTCTCCTATATGTTCTCTAATCTCTGTGTCATGAGAAGTGGCAGCTTCAGCAAGGATATTCAAAGATGTTGGTTGTTGTGTGGCAGCACCTTCCTTTTCTGCTGCTTCCTCTATTGTGGTCGCGGGCTGTTGTGCTGAGTAAGTATTAAGTATAATTTGGTGGCCTGCTTCCTTGAAGATTTCTCCACAGGTGGGACAAATTACACATTCATCCTCCTTGCCAGGCTCAGCAGAATCTGATCCCTCCAGTTGGTCTGCAGCCTCTATCAATGTATACATTTTTCTTTCACCCTGTTTTCTGCAGGTTTCCTTCTAGATTTCCAATTCCCTCCTGAGTACTTGGAGGTCCTCTTTTAACATTGCATTCTTAGCCAGAAGTCCTTCAATTCCAGGTTCTTCCTCCACTAGCCTTTGTGGAGCATCCATTGGTCTTGGTACAAGGATTGGGGGCTCAACCTGTGCCTCTAGGGTTGCCCATCTTTTTCTGGCTGCCTCTGCTGCTGTGGCTGATCTAGTTCTTTTCTTTCTTATAGGTGAGGTTATGTTAAATTCATTAATTGCTCTCTTTCTTTTCTTTTGTGGTGTTTTCTATTGTGGAGCTGGTACATAGGGAATCAAAGCTGAGGTTGAAGGAATGTTTTCTTGCCTCTCATGATGTTCTTCTTCAATTACAGCTCCTCCTTCCCACTCAGGTGAGGAATCAATTGTTACCAGCTCAATATTCTCTGCTATTGCACTGGCACTGTCATCTTCAGGTTCCATTGTCGCAGCATTTAATGCTGCTCCAATTTCACCTTATGTTGTCGTAACTTCCCTATTGTCTGCATTTTCCACCATATTTTTATCTAAACCTTCCCCCGATGGCTCTGCCTGTGATGGAGTTTCATATCCATTAAATGGCTCTGTTGGTAATGGAGTTTCATCTCCCCCAAATGGATCTGATTGTGCCCCCAATTGTTTTTCCTCTAATATAGTTTCATCCCCCCCAGATGGCCCAGTTTGTGTCCTCGGTTGCTGTTCTTCTGCAATTTCATCCCCCCCCCCCCAACTTCAGTGGAGGGACTCCGGTCCTCCTGTTGTGGTGGAACTCGTATCTGCTATAATGGGACAACCCACAAGGGAACGGGTTGCTGAGCTCGAACTAGGAATTGTTCCCAGGTTATATGATGCTGGGAAAGGGTTCTTACAATGATTAATTTGATAAGGCCATGGTGGGTGAGAGAGGAAAGTGGGTTCTTAGCAGACTGAACAAATGCCGCCATATGACGCAAGTCATGCAGTAAATAATATGGAATGTTCAATAAAATGCCATGGCGGAGATGAGAAAGCAAAGGAAGTTCAGAGTTATACACAGTTTGATATCTACCTTCACAAGTAATGTACTTCCTGAGAAAGACAGAAACCTGGTCCCATGGCCGCGGTAGTGAGTTCAGTGCAATCCCTCTTCTGGATGATTCAACTTGCTCCCCCGTGAGTAAAAATTCTTCTCGTGCAATTGTTGCAGGGACTCGTCGGTTAAACCATGGTTTTCCCACCAGCGGGATGGTTGTAACCTTAGATATAATGGTCTCGGAGACTTCTATGCGCAGCCCCCACACCCTGGAGTGAGTTTTGGTAAGATTCAAAGCAAATTGCAAGGCTACGTCCCGATCGAATCCATCTAGTCGCTCAAAAAAATCGAGCCAGCCGGCGGCTTGAAAGATGGCGAGAACTTGAAGATTTCTCCTGAGTTCTCGTGTATTGAAAGGTTCATGGTGAACTGGAATCCCCATGGTCCTGGCTGCAAGCTGAAGTTGCTATCCCACAGACTACAGGATCCCAGAATGGAAGGTGCAGCACAGAGGATGCGCGAATCGCTGAGCGGAGACGTTGAGAGAATGGGTAAATTTGGAAAGTTGAGCACAGAAAAACGTTCAAAATTTCCATGCCGAATAGGGGAAGGTGGCAGTTATTAGTGTTTACGTCGTACGAGGGAAAGGTTTAATCAGGTATAATGGTGGTACGAGTGAAGGTACAACTAATATTGTTTAAATGATATCAATACTTAATCACGTGATAAATGAAAGCCATACCTCATAAGATTGTGCATCGGATAGCCTCCAGAGAATGGTGGAGTGTGCAGTTGGTGACGTTGCAGAGCCGAACTCGTGCACAGTCAAAAGTGTGATCATGATGACTCGGATAAGGCAATAATTTCTTCCTCCAGTGAAACACAAACCATCGCGTCCTCGGGGTCGGAATGATGATTTCGCCGGCACGATTGAGATGAACCAGAGCCATGGTTTAACAGGTTTGGAGCAATTCTTCCGTTAACACAGGAGTTACCACTGCAAGTTGCCGGAAATGATACCATAGCCGATGAAAAAGATGTTGCAGCTGCCAGGAAATATGTTGCAGCCGCCGGGAAAGAAGTTGCAGCCACCGGAAAATGATTCACGGCAGGTGAAAAAAACAATTTACGGCATCGGGAAAAATTACGGCTGTCACGGAAAATTTTTACGGCGGTGGGAAATATGTCGCAGTTTGCTGGGAAATATGTTGCAACCATCGGAGGATATGTTGCAGCTACCGGAAAATGGTTCACAGTAGTCGGGAAAGAGGTTTTACGTCCATCGGAAAAACAATATTGCCGCCGCTAGGAAATGGTTCACGGCTGTCGAAAAAAAATGTTGCAACCGCTGAAAGAGATGTTGCAGCTGCCGGGAAAAGTTGTTGCAGCTACCGGGAAAAAGGGTTTACGGCTGCTGGGAAATGATGTGGCAGCCGCTGGGAAATGAGGTGGCAGCCGCTGGGACATGGTGTTGCAGCTGCCGAAAAATATGTTGCAGCTGCCAGAAAAGATTCACGGCAGCCGGGAAAAAGGATATTACGGCCGCTGGGAAATGATGTGGCAGCCACTGGGAAATGAGGTGGCAGCCGCTGGGACATGGTGTTGCAGCTACCGAAAAAGATGTTGCAGCTGCCAGAAAAGATTCACGGTAGCCAGGAAAAAGGATATTACTGCCGCTGGGAAATGATGTGGCAGCCGCTGGAGAATGAGGTGGCAGCCGCTAGGACATGGTGTTGCAGCTGCCGATGTTGCAGCTGCCAGAAAAGATTCATGGCAACCGGGAAAAAGGATATTACGGCCGGTAGGAAATGATGTGGGAGCCGCTGGGACATGGTGTTGCAGCTGCCGATGTTGCAGCTACCAGGAAAAATGTTGCAGCTGCCAGGAAAAAGGATTTGCAGCCACCGGGAAAATGATTTTACAGTTGATGGGAAATGATATGGAAGCCGCTGGGACATGGTGTTACAGCTGCCGAAAAAGATGTTGGAGCTGCCAGAAAAAATGTTGCAGCTGCCGGGAAAAAGGATTTGCAGCCGCGGGGAAAATGATTTTACGGTTGATGGGAAATGATATCGCGGTTGCCAGAAAAGATATTGCAGCTGCCGAAAAATATGTTGTAGCTGCCGAAAAATATGTCGCAGCTGCCGAATTTTTTTTTTTCGTTTAAGGCAAAAGGGAACTACAGCACAGGACGGAACAAGGCCCAATCTGGTCGTTCTCCTGGCGCTTCCCTGATTTTGTTTTTGAAAAATAACAACAAATGAAAAGATCAAATGTAAAGAGAAAAAACAACAATTATACGCTACAGTAGGAAATTATTTATGTACAGCAATTTAAAATGCGATTTTCAGTTTAAGCATTGGCAAAGGAAGAGAGGAATTCCTGCTCTGGTGCCAGCTGATAATCTGGATCGGTGACAATTTGCGAAATGAATGCATCTTTCGGGATGGGCTTACGATACAGTTGCAGTCTGTGGCCATTAGAAAGTAATGGTATACAGTTTTCATCAATGGTCACTAGGCAAACAGTGCCATTGTCAAATACCCTGTCGACCAAATATGGACCCAGCCATCTTGTACGTAATTTACCTTTAAAATCCTTCTTGAATCTGGAGTCGTATAATAGCGCCCAGTCTCCTTCACGGAAGATTTTCTTTTTGATGAATCGGTCATGCCAGTTGGATCTCTGTTGCTGAAGCAGCACAGTCTGGTCTACTACAGCTAACCATTTCTCATCCAATTCATTTAATTGATTCAATCTTCTCTTCAGGGCTTCTATTACATCCAGATTCATTTCGGTGGCTGTTTTCAGGGTCTTGATCTCAAATTCAATTGGAAAGATGGCACTCTTTCCATACACTAGATCATAGGGAGAGAACACTGTAGTGTTGCACCAAGTTGTACGATATGCCCATAGTGCTTCCGGAAGCTTGTCAGCCCAATCCCTTCGATGGCTCTTAACTGTTTTAGTAAGGATTGCTTCAATAACCTTATTAGTACTTTCCACCTGACCATTGGCCTGGGGGTAGTAAGGTGCAGCCACCCTATGCTTCACATGATACTTCCGAAGCAAGGATTCAAATTGGTGTGAGATGAATTGTGGTCCCCCATCGGTAACTACTTCCTTTGGTACCCCAAAGCGGGTAAAGATTCCACTGTACAGAAAATCAATCACCGCATGGTCATTAGCCTTAGCCAAAGTTACAGCCTCTACCCACTTAGTCATGTAATCAGTACAAACCAGAATGTAAACCTTCTGTCTGGAAGGAGGGCTGATAGGGCCAAAAAAATCCAATGCCCATCTATCAAACGGTTCAAGTACCACTTGGGGCTGTAAAGGCATCTGATCTGTTTTATTAGGTTGGCCCATCCTTTGGCAGCTGTCACAGGACTGAACATATCTTTTAGCGTCCCTGAACAGAATCGGCCAATAGTAGCCCATCCGCAGCGCTTTATGCCCTGTTCTTTTGTCTGCAAAGTGTCCTCCACAAGGTTCATCATGACAGGCCTTTATTATATTAAAGATCTCATCTTCCCTTACACATCTCCTAATCTCCAGATCGGGTCCTTTGTAGAAGAGATGACCATTGAGCCAACAATACCTGGCACTTTGCTGGATAATTTTCCTCTTCTCTCGTTTAGACATGTGTGGCGGGAGCTTCCCTGCGACCAAATAATTAGCAACGTCTACATACCAGGGGGAATGAGCTGAGAGTGCGAATAAATGTTCATCTGGAAAAGAATCCTCAATAGGCGAACTGTCATCGCTGTTAGTAAAACGTGATAAAAAATCAGCAACAACATTTTCTTTTCCAGGTTTATCTATAATGGTAATATCAAATTCCTGCAATAATAAGAGCCACCTGGTCACTCTGGCATTGGTGATAGGTTTATTCATTAAATATTTAATTGTAGAGTGATCAATGTGCACAAACGTAGGATACCCAGTAATGTAATGCCGAAATTTATTAATAGAATAAACAATAGCAAGGAATTCTTTTTCAGTAACAGTATAATTAAGTTCAGCAGGGGCTAAGTTTTTACTAACATAATGGATAGCATAAGGTACTTGACCATCCTGCTGTCCTAGTACTGCTCCAATGGCGGTATCAGAAGCATCTGAAGAAATGTGGAAAGGTATGGTCCAATTAGGTCCCCTTAAGATAGGAGTTGTGGACAGCTTCTTTTTAAGCTTGTCAAACGCTGTCTGGCATGTTTCACTCCACACAAACTGTGCATCCTTCATTAACAAAAAAAACAAAGGAGAAGCAAGTTTGGAGAAGTTTTCTATAAATCTCCAATAATATCCAGTGTGTCCCAAAAAACTTCGCACCTCCTTCTGAGTTGAAGGAGTCAGTATATTTTTTATCACCTTAATTTTTGAAGGATCCACCTGAATGCCATCGGTAGAGATGAAATGTCCTAATACCACCCCCTCACTCATCATCATATGGCATTTTTCAGTACTTAATGAGAGGCGAGCTTGTTCACAGTGAATTAAAACCTTCTTTAAATTTTCCAGTGCTTCCTCAAAGTCCTTGCCATAGGGAGTAAAATCATCCATAAAAACTTCCATACTATCATTAACTAATTCAGAGAATATGCCATTTACAGCTCTTTGGAACATTGCTGGGGCATTACATAAACCAAAGGGAAGCACTCTGTAAGCAAACGTTCCCCAGGGGCAAGTGAAGGTGGTCTTATCCTGGTCCTCAGGAGCAATCTGAATTTGGTTGTACCCGCTGAACCCATCTAAGAAGGAGAAGAACTTCTTCCCTGATAGAGTATCAAGTACCTGGTCAATAAAGGGCAGAGGGAAATGATCCTTTTGCATAGCTTTGTTCAGCTCCCTATAATCAACACAGACTCTCCATTTACCATTTTTCTTGGGCACAATTACGAGTGGGGAAACCCATTCACTATCTGAAATAGGATATATAAATCCTGCTTCCAAAAGTTTTTGGATTTCCTCCTTCACTATATCCCTCAGATTGGGGTTCATGCGTCGTTGGGGTTGACACACAGGCCGGGAGTCATTTTTAATGTAAATATGGTGAGTGCACAGATTAGAAGGGATACCCCTCATGTCTGTATACTCCCAGGCGAATGCCCCCTTATGTTCTTTCAAGAGACTGATTAGGCACTTATGTTCCTCTAAGGAGAGACCAGGGTTGATGTTCAAAGTCCTTCCAGGTTCTACCTCAATAGGAATACTTTTTGAATTTTTCAAAACTGGGATTATGTTTGTGTCACCAACTAATGCTTCCTCCATGAGATTTTCTTGTTCTTCCTTACCAAGGGTAATGCTCAGGATTTGATAGACCTCTTTATCCACTGAAGCAGGTTCGCTAATGAAATTACTGATGGAATCGTCTTCTCTTTCGTTTTTAAAAGTTAAGGCCTTCCCTATTGTTAATAGTGGCTAAACATCCTCCTCCTCCTCCTGCTCTATCCAAAGAGAAGTTTCAGCCTCTAAACTTGGCCGAGCTGGAGGATACAGGGTGAGGTTTTTAATCTATGTACGATCAGATATAGTCATGGACCCAGATCGACAGCTAATGCAAGCATCAACTGTGGCCAACCAAGGCCTCCCCAGGATCAATGGATGTCCTCCCAACTGTGATTTTGGTTGCAAAATCAAAAACTCAGCAGGGTATTCCCATGAATCTAATGAGATGATAAGGTCATCCAGAATCCCTTCGGGTATAATGGTGGATCTGTCTGCCAATTCTAAAATGGTAGGGGTCGGCCTAAAACTAGTGAGTCCAAGATTCTTTACAGTCTAAATTGTTATGACATTGATCGCTGCTCCTAAGTCGACTAGCATGTTGGGTATCTGCGTTTGTCCTATATGTACAGTGACAATAGGATTGCCAGGGTCGTCGTACTTGGTCACAGGGGTTTTTCCTGTTATTAAAGTAGATAAATTCCCTATGACGTGAACAGTGGGAGGGTCTCTAGGTTTCCTCCCTAGTTTCTTAGTGCACAGGTCCCAAACGATTTTAGCATAAATAGGCACGTCTTGAAGGGCTTGCAGAAGGGGGATTTTAACGTAAAGATTCTTCAACTCTCCTAGGAGGTTGAACTGAGGTTGCCCCCCTATTTTTGGTAGCATTAGTCTCTCGGGGTATGGTGGTTGCCTTACCAGCTGGGTAGGCTGCATATTATTTGATTTCTCATTTAATGTTTCAGCCGTCCCATCTAAGCGATGCTCAACACCTTCAGTGATAGGAACCGGATCGGATGGATGCTATGAACTCTCTCCTTTTTCATGCACAGAAGATGGAATATCTTCTGTAATTACAGGTTCTATTATCTTCCCAGATCGTAGACGAATATCATTACAAGGTACAAGGGAGAGAGAGTAGGCCGGCATATTGAGAGTTTCCAATTGATGGACTATTTTATTATTCGGGTTAGGATTAGGTTGGGCAGGCAGCTGAGGTTATATTGGTATATTAGAAACAGGATTATTCTGCAGCTGCAGCTGCGACTACTGAGGTGGATATTGAGGATATTGAAGAAATTGAGGAAATTGAGGGTATGGAGGAGAATATGGTGACTGTTGAGGTGGGGGTGGTTGAGGGAACTGGTTCCCAAGAGGGAAGTTCCTCCATCCAGGAGACCACGATGTAGGTTGATGTGGTGGCTGTGTCCAAGGACCCCATGAATTAAAATTTTGCATTGCAGGTTGGGGAGGATTCCACTGAGCATAATTTGAAGGGAATTGTGTATTCACATTTTGCATGTTATTATTCCAATTGCTCATATTATTCAAAAATGGAAACGAGTCCAGAGGCATACCTTGATTTCGAGGCTGCCAAGGTTTCTTCTGTGCAATGAAATAGGATGATTCCACTTCTGGAGTTGATACCTGCAGAACAGCTTTCACTTGGGGAAGTTCGGGACATTCCTTCATGCCATGGTTCAGCTCACACAGCTGACATACTTGTATTTTGTCAAGAGGCCATTCTTTCAGCAGATGATTCTTTCTACATCGGGGACAGAACACACCTAGTGTGAGATCCTCCACTGCCTATTTTTGTTTGGCCTTCAGGACATCAATCTCCGAAGAGATGGAGCTCATCATTTCTGTTTTAAAATTTTCAAGGAGATTGCCTATCTCTGCACGTGTAGCTCCTCCATTGGATGAATTTTGAGTTCTGTCGAAGACATCACGTTCCAGCTTATCCCGTTTATCTCGCTTATTTTTCCTGGAAGATCCCCTGGAGTATCTCTTACATAATTCCACAATCGTCTCAAAAGGTTCTTTGGAGATATCTCCTTTTCCTAACAGATTTAACATGTCTAAACAATCATCCCTGATCCCTCGAAGCAAGATGATCTTGAGCACGTCCATCCCCATGTTCGTCTACCCGGCTCTTTGCACATTGTACAGCAGCCTTTCTACAAAATCCTCCAGACTTTCATCCTCCTTCTGCACCATCTTGAATAATTCCTCTCTTTTGTCCCTGGTGTTGCAATATTCTTGATATTTCTCCAGGAATACTTGCTTCATCTTATTCCAATTAGCAACGGTTCCTTCCCCAAGGCTCATGAACCATCGTAATGCATTGTCCTTCAGGGTGGCAGGAAAAAGTTTCAGCTTTTGGGCATCTGTAACATAATCATAGCTGCGACAGAGGATATCAAATTCAAAAAGGAATTCATCTGGATCTTCTGTCGCCCTGCCATGGAAGCAAGGCAACACCAATGGTGAGATGTTCTTCATAGGAGCTGTCCCTTCTAGCTTCTGAATTGGAAATTGTAATGTAGCCGTAGTTCCTTCTGGCAGGGAGTAATTTTCATGATGGTATTCTACCACTGCCTCTTCCTCTTCAGTCTCATGTCTGTTATTCATATTTTCTTCTGTATCCTCTTCTTTATTCGTTCCTGCGTTCTTTTCCTCAGTTGTAATAGCTGCGTATTCTTCAGTTGTAGCAGTTGCGTACTCCTCAGTTGTAACAACTGCGTATTCTTCAGTTGTGATAGTTGCGTACTCCTCAGTTGTAACAATTCCGTCAGCTGTACCTTCCTTAGCAGGGGAATATGAGGGAGTCATGGCTGCTCCTGTATTCTCCACCGTGGATGTTGGCGTTCCAAAATCGGCAGGGTTTTGTCTGATAGGAGTTTCTTGATGACAAGCCCTGGTGGATGAATCAGTTCTGTCAACAAGATCGTCGATGAATGTTCTTCTGCCCAATTGTTGTCCTCGACCACGACCCGAACCACCTGCGTTGTTAGTAATTTGTGTGGTTTTGGGAGTTGGGAGGTGATCACGTTTTACTCTCCTTGTATTCATGCGAACCAAATCATTTCAGCAAAGAAAAGACTGACTAGAAACAATTACCAAATGCAACTAATGATCAATGTTTAATTTTTACCCTTCCCCGGCAACGGCGCCAAAATGTTGAGCACCCTATATGCAGATAAATTATCACCAACACACAGAGCATGCGAGATTTATTGTCAACCCGAGAAAGTCTTTTATTTCAAAGGATAAATGCACAGTATATGCTTAAACACCAAATCACCATAATTGAATACTGTTATACTCTAACAACTATGTTCATCCCAAGGAGCTGTGTAATCCCAGTTGCTGTCTAATTACTATTCCACCATGCATCAACAAGAAATCAAATAAGCTTCAAAGACAATTGCAGATACAAAGAAATCCTATTCACATCCTAGAACAAGTAACTCACTTCTTCAATCTGATCACTCTTAAAAACCATAAGCAGAAACTGAATATTAATCTAGAAATTCAATTGCAAGAGATTGAGTTCAGCTGTTGTAAGAAATTGAATTGCAGGAATGAAAATCAACAATCATACAAGAAAGATAAATTGTAAAAGGGCTCATGGGATCACAACTTAACTGTAAGATGAACAAGGCTGTGTACAACTGCCAAATGAAATGCATAAAGCAAGCCCTACTCAGTCGACTGTTACTCTGCACCATTTACCAATATCAAGGAAATATAATCTTAACTATACTGAAAATCCACACAAAAACTACTACTGCTACGTACAAAAGAAATATCATGAACAAAGCATCACACAACAATAAATTAAAGAATCCTAATTTAACTCAGCAATCTTTGTGGAAGACGGGCCCAGCCTTCACACAGAGACTCTAGCTGAACAACGCAAGCTCCTTTAACTCGAGGGTAACTCCTTATATTAACAGAAGAATGATTACACACTTGTTTTTGCTGCTAATACAATGAATTAATTATCTGTTGTTCCACCCCTGGGTCGAGGCAGCTCCCCATATTTATACATACAAATTGTAACATCTAATCCTGTAATCGGGAAGCCATGAAGATCTCTGATCTTCAGGCGCCCTAAATAGTACAAACTGTTACAAATGTGGCATAGGAAGGACATAGAAGAATATGGGAAGGTTGTTGATTGGACCAGGAGTGGCGATCTTTCGAGATCACACTCAACTCGAGCAACAAACAACTAAAAGATCTCCAATTGTGGCGCATTCTATTACAGCTACCCTGTCACAGCTCCATCTAGAATGTTGCATTAAAAACCATGTGCCTTACTTGATGATTTGAGCCCCGAGGATCCCTTTGTAAGCAGCGAACACCTTCCAAGACTTGTTCAGCCCCACCTTCCTACAGCCCACTTATCTCAACTACCTTCATAAATCATCACATGTTAGCACAATTGAGAGAAAAACAACTTTAATTATCACAATCATAAGCATTAATAAGATAAAGCAATGATCAGTCATACCTTGGCAACTTGAGGGAATAAAGTAAGGACAACAAGTCTGATTAACATGATAAGTGGTGTAGGACAGGGGCAGGAAAGATGATTAAGGATGATTAAAAAGGGGCCAATTCTGGGCTCAACACTTAGGTTGGTGTGCAACGTGACCTAATTATTCTAGTTTGGGTGAGCATCGACCTTTTTAAAGGATTTGATCCAAGTCTTTGTTGAATTCTTGATAATGAATTTTATGTTCTTCTGTAAAAATGTATTTTGTATTTAGTATAAATGTTTATATTTTTAGGAAGTACTCTTTGTTTTGAAATTAGTTATTCGAACTCTATACTAAATATTTATTTGTATATATAATATGTAAAATATTATGTGAAGCTATATATATAACAAATTGTGATCAAAAGAGGTATTCTACAATTCGAATGTACTTATTTGAATTAAATGATAATTGTTAAAAATATATACAGTACCTATCTGTGTGTTTTTTTAACTGTTGTTAGTCTACTTGCATTCTTGTACTAGATTATACTAACACTTGTATCTAAGCCATATATAGTGAATAAAATGATACTGTTTTCTAATAATAACAAACAATAGTCTATAATTCTGTTATTAAAAATCTGTCTTAAGTATTAGAATTCGTTTCTCCTATACTTAGCTTATAATTTACAGGGAAATAAAACATTCCTACTTTAATTCGAAAGCATAACAATAATTTTGGAAACATTCTTCATTCATGTAATTTTTAGAAATATACAGAAAACAAAGTAAATATAATAACCAGAACAATGAAGAACCTGTTAAGTTTTGAAGTGGACAAATATCCAAGGAATACCGTTCCTCCCAACCGTCTCCTGAAACAACCAAGTTTACTTGCTTCAAGACCCTCAAGCATGTTCACTGAACCACCAGGACGAAGACATAGTGTAGAATACTCTATGCTTCAACTTCTTTTCTTGTCAGTCTCTTAACCACAGTTCTACTTCATCTCTCCCCTCATCGAATCTTTTGTGTGCTTAACTTTTCAGTATATAGCAAATACACAAAATGTAGTCTCGGAGCCTCCTACTCATTCGATGATTCTATTGATTTCCTAGGTCTTTGGGTTAGTTTTGTAATTAATGAGCCACCTGCTTAGTTTCCCTATCTTTTGGGAACATGACCACCTTTTAGGGAGGATGCCTCCTACATCAGTTGGAAAGTAAATACTATTTCTTACATCTGTAGCTTCTGCATTCTACACTTTTCATTCCTCCAAGTGGCTCAATGAACACTCTTCAACAGCCCCTTTGGATATGTGTCTCTCTTTTTTATTTATTAAATAATAAAATATTCAATTACAGTCATCATTGACCATCTCTGGTCAACAACATAAACTTTACAATAACTTTTAAAGTAATGTTTTTCCACAACATAAAATGTTAAGTTATAGGTGGGTTACAACTATATCATGGAGTCTTGTTCTTATAATGGAAAAACAAGAGTCTCCTACTAGTCTTGGTTGAGATCCTACACATACTAATCACATACCAAAGTGTAGTATAGAACATGACCAAGGTATTAACAATGCATAAATCCTATTACTAAAACAAGTCATACCTGAGGGTTACCCATGGGTCAAGGGTAGAAGTGTTTAGATCCAACCCATTGACGGTTTCTTGAGGGTTAGACCTTTTGGGTCGGTTAAGATATATACCCCTTTGGGTAGACATTTCTTAGTGACGTAGGGGATGTCCATTTAGATACAAATTTACTTGGTCCTAGTTTGTTGTCTTTCTTGGCGTTGAAGATGAGAACAAAGTCACCTTAATTGAAGGTGTGGGGTCTCACCTATCGACCATAATGTTCCTTGGAACGAACTTTCATGGCTTCATTGTGTTGAAGGGATTCATGGCGTTCTTCAATGAGGTGTTCCAAGGTGAATATGTGTTGCTCAAGGGTGGGGGTATATGGTAGCAACTTGAGAAGAAAATGGAGAGTAGGGATTTTGCATTCTATGGAAATGACATCTTCTACTCCACGGAAAAGGTGGAATGGGGTAAAACCTGTAGTAGTATTGAACGGAGTATGGTAATCCCAAAGATCAGGGATTAACATGTGGTTCCAGTTAGTTTTGTTCTTATTCACTGTCCGTTGGAGCATAGTTTCGAGAACTTTGTTGACAGCTTCAACCTGGACATTCGCCTAAGGGTAGTAAGCTATTGAAAATTCGTGTTTAAATCCTAGAAGCCGCGATATATCTTCAAATGTCTCGTTGCAAAAGTGTTTTCCATTATCAAAGACTAGTTGTTTGGGTACTCCAAAGAAAGAGATGACATGGTTAAAGAAGAAGCGTGCGGCAATGATTCCTTTACAATCAAATGTGGGGATTGCTTTGAACCATTTGGTGAAGTAATCGACAACGCCAATGATATATTGGTGGACTTGCACTGAGCTATGGAGACACTACATGAAATCAATTGCACAATTGAAAAAGGGCACAGTGGTGATGACTGGATGTAGGGTCGTCGATGGAGATCGGGTTTTGTAGGAAAATACCTGATAATTTGCACATTGTTTGATAGTGTAGACACAATCTTTGAATATGGAGGGCCAAAAATAACCATCACATAAGATTTTTTATTCGGTGTCCAGTCCTGAGAGGTGGCCACTGCATGCATCGATATGACAGTCATTGAGAATTTGTTCATCCTCCTCATGTGTTAGACACCACCGTCGGATGGTGTCTATGCCCCGGCGGTATTAGACATCCCCTATGAGAAGGTATATGGGTGCTTGGTTTCAGATCTTGCGAGGATCATCATAGGATAGGTGGGGGGGAACTTCTAAGTTCGGAGATAAGTAAGGATATCATCGTACCATGGGTCATTACCAATGATGAAGAAGATATGCTCATCAGGTAAGTGGTCCTGAATCAGTTCACCTGAGGTGGTGGACGAAAGGTTTGTGATAAGTTTGACGAGGGCCATTGATTTCTTTATTTTAGGGACAACAAATTCAAGGTCGAATTCTTGTAAGATGACGATCCAACGTGAAAATTTACTATTGATAAGTCTCTGAATGAGTATGTATTGCATAGTGTTGGATTCAGCGACCACGATTGTTTTGTGGAGCAAGATATAATGGCGTAGCTTCTGTATGGAAAGAATGACTGCGAGCGTGAGATTTCCATCATGAGTGTAGTGGAGTGCAGGTCCCGTGAGGTTTTTGATGACATAATAGATGACATGTTCTTGGTGGTTCTCGATGGGTTGGAACAGCATGCTGGCCACAGCGGAACTTGACATGGATATATAAAGGATGAAATCTTTGTCAAAGTTTAGAGGTGATATGAGGGGGTCTGACAATAATGCTTGTTTAAGGACATCGAAGGCACTTCGGTCATAATCATCCCAATTGAAGGGGATGACCTTTCTGAGGAGTCGTAAAAATCCATGGGCATGAGTGGCGTAGTTGGGGATGAAACAACGAAGGATGTTAGCCTTTCCTTGGATACTCTACAACTGGCATCGTGTTCGCGGGGGCAATAGCTCCAAGATGGATTGGACTTTTGAAGGGTCGACAGTGATGTCATCCTTGGAGATGATGAACCCTAATAGTCATCCAGTGGTGACACAAAAGGTGCACTTAAGTGGGTTCAATCATATGTTGTATTTGTGGCATTGTGTGAATATGGTACGAAGGTCTTGGAGGTGGTCGCAACAGTTATTGGATTTGGCGGTAAGGTCATTGATAAAAATGCAAGGATGATATGAACCAAGCCATTAAAGACGTATGCCATAACATTCTATAAAGTAGCACCAACATTCTTTAGACCGAAGGGAATGACCTTGTATGCGAAGGTGCCCAATGGTGTAGTGAATTTGGCTTTGTATTGATCTTGAGGGCGGATTCATATTTGATTATATCTGTAAAACCCATCCATAAAAGCCAACATTTCACTACTAGCACATGAGTCAACAATTTGATCGATGAATGGTGTTGGAAAATTTCCCTTAGGGTAGGTTAAAATAAGGGTCCCAAAAATATATATAGACACGAATGGTGCCCTTGTTTTTGGTAACCAGGACGGGGTTAGAAATCCATGATGTGCAAGCGATGGGAAAAATAAACCCGTCCTGTAATATTTTTTCGATCGCATCTTTGATTGCGGGGGCCTTAGAAGGGTGGATTGGGGATTTTTTTTTTTTCAGATAGGAATGGCATCGAGCCAACTATCGATATGATGTTCAACAATTGTAGGGTCAAGGCCTGACACTTCTTCATAGGACCATGCAAATATGTGATGAAACTCTTTGAAGAGACTGGTAAAATCAGTAATTTCCTGTCGTGAGCAAGAAGCCCCAATGGATATGTTTTCGATGACTCTTGGGGTAATAGAGATATCAACCTAGATTGTGGAGGATATATTAGTGTGATTCCCATTATCGAAATCATATGAGGTGGTAATAGGATTTTTAAACCAATCGACATGACTAGCGAACCAATCGACATGACTAGCGGGGGGGGGGGATATTTTGATTCAATTGTATATTGTTGTTTGATGGGAAGGGTGTGCGGTTCTTGTATATGATTTGTTGAGGACCTAAGATGGAAAGTGTCACATGTAGTTTCATTAGTGTGCATGGATTCCATTATCTCTTCATCCATGGAAAATATGTATTCTTCTAGCATGTCTTCATCCAAGGAAAAGGGGTCTTCAGTATTGGTCTGAATGGGGACCGAGTCGAGATGCAGGATGTCGAGATATTCGAAGGTGCTTAGGGTGGGGGATAAGATATCTTCTTTAGGAAATATTAAGGGATCAAAGGCCTCCAGGGAAATTGGTTACGGAGGATCACGATCTATTAGGGAATCTAATAGGTTCAGGGTGCTGGTGTCATCATTGTGATATGTTGGTTCATTATCCTCTTCGATTACTATAGGGAGGGTGGTCCCACAAGGGGTAAGTTTATTGGCTAATTGAATTTGTGTTGCATGCAAAGTGAAAAATGTAGCTACTAGAGGACATTGGAATGAATGGTGAGACATTAGATTGCATGAATGACACGCGTGAGTGGTGTTGGTGTGGTTCAAGACAATTGCCAGACTTTGTGGGCGTCATGGAAATTGTTGGTCAAGTATGGAGTCTTCCCACTGAGGGGGGTTATGGAATGGGATCTCATGGTCCTCATATTAGTGGGAGACACTTATGGTGATGAAGGGGGATAGGTCTCATGTAATAGTTGGGTGAGGTGAATGGTCTCCAAAGGATCCCAAAACCAAGGGAGTTCAGGAAAATTGGCGTTTGCAATGCCAATACTGAGAACACATTGCACATGCGTGATTTGTGCTTAGTGCCTTGGTCTTAGGTGTGGGATAGGAAGATGTTCCCCCTTTTGTAGTCAGTGGAGCATGGGTTATGCTAACAGGAGTGTTAAGCAAGCTTCTTAGCTCTGACAAAGTGTGGAAGAGGTTGGTCGCATGGCCTTGTTTCCCACAAAGAGAACATGGTGGCGTGATGCTTTGACTGGGAGTATTGGTCATTAATGGGGCTTTTAACTGTTGTTTGTTGATTCCCCCTGCTTTAGGCTAAGCGACCTCCGAAGAGGTCGGTGTAGAGTTTTGTAAGAGGGTACCTTTCAACTTTGGTTACTTGGTGCGGTCTGTGTGATGACCAGTTGTGTTTTAGTCATGGATGTCGTAGATTTGGTTGTTGTAACCAAGGGTGTTATGGGACTTGTACGCATAGAGCCTGATATAGGGACAAACTCATAATGAGCGACTAGTTTGGAATCTATATCTAGGTAGGGTGGTGTAACGTACCATACTGGGATACCTAAAGTGAGCCTAGGTAGAGTTAACTGAGGCATAACCGACATCCTTTGTACGCCTATGTGAGGGTACAAGAGTTCTATTTGGAATATTGGGGGAACTGATGGACTCAACATTTGTTCAATGCCATGACTTAGTGGCGGTGTTGATGATGGTGTTGAGGTGGAGGCGGCTTCATTTTTAGTGGTGAAAATTGTGCACATTAGGCCATCGGTTGATGTCGGGATATTGGATGGTGGCCCCGAATAGACTCCTAACAAATTGGATTCCTTATACATGTTGATCGAAATGTCGACATATGGGGGATCAATGTCGATGATAGTTCATAGGACGTTGTCAAGGTTACTTGTGGTGTGGGGTCATAGTATTTAAGCTGGTCGAGGGTGACAAACTTCCCATTTAAGGGAAACATCATGATACAAAATATTGAGAAGGCAATTTCCTTCATGGGATACATATAAATATGCCCCAAGAGGATGTTGTAGTTGAGTTCTTCTTCGACTACCTTGATGCAATCATAACCATCTTTCCCCCCAGCTCTATGGGGACAGTTTTGTATAATCCTCTTGGTTGGGATGGCATCCCATCATATACTCAAACGGATATAGATGAGGGGACCATCTATGGTGACCCTAATCATTTCCAAACTTTAGAGGACATTACCTGTCACCTACCTAAATTTTGAGACTATTTATTTTTATTGCAAAAAATTATGTTAAAATATAATTACAAAGTTTTGTAATTATGACCAAATCTGGTAAAGGATGATTATGATAAACATATTTTTTATTATTTAATAAATTAAAATAGGAGACAAACACCCAAGAGAATTGTTAAATGAGTGTTCACTGACCCACTAGGAGGAATGGAAGCTGTTAGAAGGCATGGGATAGATGTCAGCATTTGCACTCCACCACTAGTTGTTGGTTATTGGACAACTACCCCTAAATTTGTGGCATTATCCCCCAGGTGGGTGGAAGACAGATGATGGCTCATTAATGACCAGGTTAACCACTAAAAGGCATAGGTAGCCTATATAAGGCAATTCGAATTGAGCAGGCATCTCTACATTATTTTCTACAGAAATAATTCCTCAAGTGTATCAGGTGATCATTGAGAGATTCAAATAGGGAGGCTAAGAGAAAGTGCATTGTGAGGCTACTGAAAATATTATGAGAAGGAACTAGAGGTGCTGGTGCAGGTCTCTTTGAATACTAATTCTATAGGACTGAATGATCCAAACTGTTGTTGCAAGTGGATGACCTAAAGCTTCTACAAATTCTTCTTCCTAGTGGTTCAGTGAACAAGCTCGGGGGTCCTAAGGCAAGAAAATTGGATGCTTTAAGGAATAGGTTTGGTGGAATAGGCTCCTTGGGTTGTTTGTTTCCCTACTTTCACCAGGTTCTACTGTTTTGTCCTGTTCATTTTCATTTATATGTATTCTGCATTTTTAGGTTTAGTATTCATAGTTAATAGCATAGACAAGTAATTGTTTCATTTTCTGACCAAACGATGACTCTGTATACTGTTGGTTAAAGTAAGGGAGATGATTGATTAAATATCTTCTCTGTATTTTTCCCATGTTGGTTTCTGCATAGTACTCTAGTATAGAGAAGGAGAATTTAAGATAGATGATTTGATAGGTTGATTGGCAAATAATTGAAGAGACTAATGCTGTTATCTTTCACATATTACCTTTCTGTATAAAAAAACTAGGGTTTTCACCTAAGTTATTTAGTGCTTACATATTTCACATAAACTGCATTTTACTATCATTTCATTCAAGAACATTAAAGTATTTTAGGTTCATTTCCTTCATGCATCGATATTAAAAAATTGTAAACAGCTGCAAGTTAAGACCTAACATTTTCTTTATCTTTCTAGCTAGTCTGCTACGTCCCACATTTTTGCATAATTATAATATATTAGGTCTTTATCTTCAAAGACATAGCAAATACCTTCATCACAGCATTTTAAACATAATTCTTTGTATTAGCCTTTTAAAAATAGCTATAATATAAATAAAATTTCTATGATACTTCAACTTTATAGTTTTATTTAATTACATAGCAATGTTACATTTAAACTCTCCATGTTTTCCAAGGTAAGAATATTATTCTTAAAACAATATCAGAATGTATTATCATAATTTTTAAAACCCTAAGACTACCATACAATCAATTTAGAGCTCAACACTTTAAAACGCAAACATCAATTTATTATATTTCAATTGCAAAACCAAAACATTATTATCGTTCAAACTATTACATACACATTAGCTATCTATACAAGGCAGAGTTACATACAAGGGTCATATAATTTTCTTTTTCAACCACATTATCTTAACTAATAAGGATTCAATACGAAAACTGAGTCTTAACACCTTTCCAAACTTTAGACAAAACGATCACAGGGTATCACTTTATAAAACAAGCTAGCCATGGCTCTCGGCCAAAATCAACACTGTAGTTCCTAAACAAACTATCAAGTTATATAAACCTAGAAACCATTTATGTTTACTTCAGACGCAGTTCCATTTCTCCATTCAAAAGATAGAAGTATAAGAATCATAACACATAACTTCCTATTTACAGAAATGATTTAGCCCATGGCTCACAACTCTCACTAAAACACTATATCTATTTAGCCAAACTTATTCATTGCACATAAAAACCTTATGAAAGTTTCTTAACACTATATTCAATAAAAATGACGAGGGTTGATCCCTTAGTATTTACATTTAAAAAAAAAATTATAGTGAAAGGATACGAAGCAAAGTAACAAGAAAAGTCGAGGATCTCATCCTTTGGTGTCTTTTGGTTTCCAAAAACAAATCACCGGCCAAAACTTGCCAGGAACCAAATATATTCATCATCAAACACCAAGCATTGGCCATGACAGGCCAGGAGGAACTATGAAGTAAGGAACCACTGAGGCTTACCAGTGAACGAGCAGCCTTACTCCATAATATTTCAAACTCAGCAACCCTTCGACGAAGATTATCTGTCACAAGAAAACTTAAGGGGTTAAACTAAGAAATTTTTGAGATATTTATAGACACTTTAGAATGCAACACCTCGGTATCAAAAAATTACCTGGGTATTGTAGTTCTGAGATAGGAGACACCTCCTGCAAACAAAATCAACGAAGCGATCTATCCAGCACATCAAAGAGAGTTCCAGTTCTTTGAACAACGGTATATCTTTGAATGAGAATCGAACATGGTTCAAATATTCCAGATAAAAACCCTGAAGAACTACTCTCTCAACATACCTAGAAAATCCGACCACAGATTTAATGCTTCAACATCTTTAACTACTGAAAACTTTCACAGAAGGCTCAACTCTTAAAGAATTTGTAGTTATCAGAATAACACTCAATGGATCATGGTTTTGACTCGTGGAGATTTCCCCAAAAATACCTGTTATTTGAAACCCTGGAGTTTCTCAGCCTGTCGGCCTCTCCATAGAACCATTCCCAACATAATGAATGACAAAGGAAATGATAACCGCATAAACGTAGTAAATTTTAGGGTTTCTTGTTCAAAGTCCAAAAACATCTGAGATCAACGATGGAGATGATGCCAACCCAACACGTTGAAGTTTGGGCATCCACCGCATTAATATCTTATTAATTATCCCAACCATCATGACATCCAGCTCTGTCAACCAAGGTTCATTTTACTGTACAGCTCGATACTTTCACGGCGTTTGGGATCACTACTATTGTGCACTACAGCCATGATGGCACCAGCTAGGAAGTCCACTCAACAATGAAGCATGGCTGTCCGACATGAAGAAATACTTTCAAATATATGATTATTTAGAATCATTAAAAGCAAAGATTTCCATATACAACCTGATCGGTAAGGCATATATTTGGTGGCAGGACATCAAAATAGTGAAGGGAATCAAGGACATAGATGTAAATTGGAGCACTTTTAAAAGGTACTTCAAAAAGAAGTTCTTATCTGAACAATTTTATGAAGAAAAATCCAAGGAATTTTATGATTTAAAATTGGGAACCATGAACATGAAAGAGCTGAACAACAAATTTCTGAATTTTCTAAGGTAGGTGCCATATCTTGTGGCGGAAAAACCAAAGATTCAGAGATATTTGAGTTGTCTACCTTTCAACATCAAGGACATAATAGAGTATGACAATCCAAAGACTTTAGAAGAAGCCATGAGGAAAGCAACTTTCTGCTATGATACAAATCGAAAAAGAGAAGGGATATCTAACTGGAGAAATCATAAATCCAACAAATTTGAGCTAAAGAAGAAGAATTTCAAGTTCAATGGAAGTTCTGGTTTTCAAAAGAAAAACTTTCCAAATCGAAATTTCCAAGGAAACAGTCCCAGAAATAATCAATAGCAGAATTTTACAGCTCCTAGAAATACACCCAATGTTACCAAGACTAATGACCAGAGGACACCTATAAAATGTTTTGAGTGTCAAGGTCCTCAGTATGCTTCAGAATGCCCCAAAAGGAAGAGGATAGCCAATAATATTCATTCCATACAAGCTCAACCTACTGTGGGAGACTTGGTAAGAGATATTCCCATAATTAATGCAGCTCTAGACAACTAGCAAGCAGAGCATCAAGTCTCTATGGTAGAGATTGAAGGTATGCTACAAAACCACCCAGTTTCCATTTTGATTGATCTAGGCGCTAGCCTGAGTTATATATCTCCTCATATTGTAGAAAATTTTAATTTGAAAACAGAAAAATTAATAAATCCTGGTTAGTTAGACTAGCAATAGGAACAAAAAGAAAAGTGTCTGATTTTGTTGAAAGTTGTGTTTTATCTATGAACCAGTTAAAGACACAAACCAAGCTAAATTTTTTACCTCTAGGATCCTATGACATCTTAATTGGAATGGACTGGTTAGAATCACATCATGTTATTTTGAATTGTTATGAGAAGAGTTTTACCTGTCTAAATGATGAAGGAGAAACAATAGAATTAAAGGGTATTCCTAGAAAGACATCACTTAGATAGATTTCAGCTATGCAAGTAAAAAGAGCAGCTAGAAAAGGATGTAAGATGTTCATAGTGAATGTAGTACATGAGGAGTCAATTATGAAAGAGAACAAACTGAAACTAGAAGATATACATGTCCTAAAAGAATTCCATGATGTTTTTCCAGAAGAGATTCCAGGGTTAACCCCAAAGAGAGATATGGATTTTACCATTGAGTTTATACCAAGTGCGGTGCCGAACTCTAAAGTCCCATATAGGATGAATATACTGGAATTAAATGAGTTGAAATAACAGTTGAAGGAACTGATTGATAAAAACTATATAAGACCTAGTGTGTCTCCTTGGGGAGCACCTGTTATATTTGTTAAGAAGAAGGATGGCACTTTAAGACTTTGCATACACTATCGCCAACTGAATAAGATGACAATCAATAATTGATATCTGTTTCCCCGCATAGACGATCTATTGATCAGTTGTGTGGAGAAACGATATTTTTCAAGATTGATTTAAGGTCAGGATATCATCAAGTTCATGTGAAGGATGAGGATATTTTTAAAATAGCCTTTAGAACTCGATATGGACATTATGAGTTCGTAGTCATGCCATTTGGGTTGACTAATGCCATGGCAATATTTATGTGTTTAATGAATAATATTTTGCACAAGTATTTGGATAAGATCATCATTGTGTTCATAGATGACATTCAAGTATATTCTAAAAGTAAGCAAGGACATGACGAACATCTGCGTATTATTTTGTAAGTACTGAGAGATCATCAGTTATATGCTAAGTTTAGTAAGTGTGACTTTCACAAGGATAAGATTCAGTATTTAGGACACATAATCTCTAAGGAAGGAATTTCGGTTGATCCCGATAAGATAAAAGCCATTAATGAATGGTTGGTTCCTAAGGATGTGTCGGACGTAAGATCCTTTATGGGGATTACAGGATATTATAGAAAATTCATTGAAGGTTTTTCGAAGATTGCAAACCCCATAACCTCCTTACAGAAGAAAGGGAAGAAGTTTGTATGGGATAAAAAATGTGCAGACAGTTTTAAGAAGTTGAAGGAATTACTAACTACAACACCTATTTTGAGAATTGCAGATCCTAATAAATATTTTATAGTATGTACGAAGGCATGTAATGATGGACTCGGTGGATTCCTAACACAAGAGGGACATGTTGTTGCATATGAGTCTCGGAAGATGAAAATACATGAGAAGAATTATTCTACATATGATCTAGAATTATTAGCAATAATACACGCCTTAAAAATGTGGCGTCACCATCTTATTGGCAGAAAATTTACTTTGATGACATATAACATTGGGCTGAAGTATTTACTAGATCAGACGAATTTGAATGCTAGACAGGCTAGATGGCTAACCTTTCTAAGTGAATATGATTTTGAAATTCAGCATAGAAAGGGTAAAGAGAACAAGGTTGATGATGCTTTAAGTCGTAATGCAAAGTTAAATTTAATTTCGGTCATCAGTACATACACCACAGATTTAGAAAATCAGATCTTTGAAGGGATTAAAACTGATGAAGAGTACAGAAAATTACATGAAAAGACAGTAGAAAGTAATTCTGAAAATTCTATGGCAGACTACAGGTTAAAAGAAAATGGATTGCTGTTGTACAAGAACGGATTATATGTTCCCAATGTACCAAAGATAAAAATTCTGATTTTAGATGAGATGCACAAAAGTCATTATTCTAGCCATCTAGTTTATCAGAAAACCATCACTATGTTACGGAAAGAGTAGTATTGGCCTAGAATGAAGGATGAAGTAGCAGAATATATAGCTAAATGCTTTCATTGTCAAAAAGTAAAAGTTGAACATCAGCATCCGGCTGGACTGTTACAGCCATTACCTATACCTAGCTGGAAATGGGAGATCATAAGCATAGATTTTGTTACCGGACTACCCAAGAATCAGAAATAAAATGATTCTATCATGGTGGTAGTGGATAAACTCAGCAAGGCAGCACATTTTATACCAGTAAAAACTACTCATAAGGCTCCAGACATTGCATAAATTTTCATGAAACAAATTTTTCGATTGCATGGAATACCAAAAGTGATAGTTTTAGACTGTGATTCTAAGTTTACTGGAAACTTCTAGAGATCTTTGTTTAAAGGGTTGAATACAACCTTAAACTTCAACACAGCATTTCATCCAGAAATGGATGGACAAACAGAAAGAGTGAATCAGATATTGGAAGACATGCTAAGGATGTATGTTAAGGACCAGCCTGGTAAGTGGGAGGACTACTTGCATTTAGTAGAATTTGCATATAACAACCATTATCATGTACATCAGCCAGGCTTACTCCTTTTGAAATTCTTTATGGTAGGAAATGTAATACACTAGTCTCTTGGAATGATCTAGTTAATAGAGTTATTTTAGGACTTGAAATGTTGAAGGAAATAGAACTAACCATGCAACAGGTACAAAGAAATCTTAAAGCTACCCAAGATAGGCAAAAAAGTCAAGTAGATCTTAAAAGGACTCATAAAGAGTTCCAGGTTGGTGAGCATGTTTTCATTAACGTAAGACCAAAGAAGAGTTCATTAAAACTGGGAAGTTGTGCCAAGAGGGGACCCAGGTATTGTGGTCCTTTCGAAATTTTGTCATGGGTTGGACCATGGCATATCAACTAGCTTTGCCACCAAATCTAAAAATACATAATTTTTTTCATATTTTAGTTTTAAAGAAATATGTACATGATGCTACTCATGTTATAAATTGGAATGATGTACAGGTGGAACAAGACAGCGATTTTCAGGTGGAACCGGACTGTATCCTTGAAAGGAGGGAAACTCTACTCTGGAATCGCACCATTGGGCAAGTAAAGGTGCAATGGAAGCACCTTAGCCTAGAAGAGGAAACCTGGGAGTTGGAGAGTAGTATGCAGGCAACATACCCAACTCTATTTTAGGAACACTCAGAGAGTGAATAAACAACATCGAGGACGATGTTGAGACTTAAGGGGGGGTGTATGTCACCTACCCAAATTTTGAGACTATTTATTTTTATTGCAAAAACATTATATTAAAATATACTTACAAAGTTTTGTAATTATGACCAAATCTGGTCAAGGATGATTATGATAAACATATTTTTTATTATTTAATAAATTAAAACATGACACAAACACCCAAGGGAACTGTTAAGTGAGTGTTCACTGACCCTCTAGAAGGAATGGAAGTTTTTAGAAGGCATGGGACAGATGTGAGCATTTGCACTCCACCACTAGCTGTTGGTTATGGGACAACTAACCCTAAATTTGTGGCATTATCCCCCAGGTGGGTGGAAGAGAGTTAATGGCTCATTAATGACCAGGTTAACCACTAAAAGGCCTAGGCAGCCTAGATAAGGCAATTCGAATTGAGCAGGTAGCTCTACATTATTTTATGCAGAAATAATTCCTCGAGTGTATCAAGTGATCACTGAGAGATTCGAATAGGGAGGCTAAGTGGAAGTGCATTGTGAGGATGCTGAAAATATTTTGAGAAGGAACCAAAGGAGTTGGTGTAGGTCTCTTTGACTGCTAAGTCTATAGGATTGAATGATTCAAATTGTTGTTGCAAGTGGATGACCTAAAGCTTCTACAGATTCTTCTTCCTAGTGGTTCAGTGAACAAGCTCGGGGGTCCTAAGGAAAGTAAATTGGATGCTTTCAGGAATAGGTTGGGTGGAATAGGATTCTTGGGTTGTTTGTTTCCCTACTTTCACCAGGTTCTACTATTCTGTCCTGTTCATTTTCAGTTATATGTATTCTGATTTTTAGGTTTAGTATTTACAGTTAATATCATAGAGAAGTAATTGTTTCATTTTCTGACCTAAGCATGACTTTGTATACTGTTGGTTAAAGTAAGGGAGATGATTGATTAAATATCTTCTATGTATTTTTCCCATGCTGTCTTCTGCATAGTACTCTAGTATAGAGAAGGAGAATTTAAGATAGATGATTTGATAGGTTGATTGCCAAATAATTGAAGAGACTAATGCTATTATCTTTCACATATTGTCTTTATGTATAAAAAAACTAGGGTTTTCACGTAAGTTATTTACTGCTTACAGATTTCACCTACACTGCATTTTACTATCATTTCATTCAAGAACATTAAAGTATTTTAGGTTCATTTCCATCCTGCATCGATATTAAAAAATTGTAAATAGCTACAAATTAAGACCTGACATTTTCTTTATTGTTCTGGCTAGTCTGCTACGTCCCACATTTTTGCAGAATTAAAATATCTTAGTTCTTTATCTTCAAAGACATAGAAAATGCTTTCATCACAGCAATTTAAACATTATTCTTTGTATTAGCCTTTTAAAAATAGCTGTAATATAAATAGAATTTCTATGATACTTCAACTTTATAGTTTTATTTAATTACATAGCAATGTTACATTTAAACTCTCCATGTTTTCCAAGGTAAAAATATTCTTCTTAAAACAATATCAGAATGTATTATCATAATTTTTAAAACCCTAAGACTACCATACAATCAGTTTAGAGCTCAACACTTGAAAACGCAAACATCAATTTATTATATTTAAATTCCAAAACCAAAACATTATTATTGTTCAAACTATTACATATACATTAGCTATCTATACAAGACAGAGTTGCAGACAAGAGTCATATAATTTTCTTTATCAACCACATTATCTTAACTAATAAAGATTCAATACCAAAACTGAGTCTTAACACCTTTCCAAACTTTAAACAAAACGATCACAGGGTATCACTTTATAAAACAAGCTAGCCACGACTCTCGGCCAAAATCAACACTGTAGTTCCTAAACAAACTATCAAGTTATATAAACCTAGAAACCATTTATGTTTACTTCAGACGCAGTTCCATTTCTCCATTCAAAAGATAGAAGTATAAGAATCGTAACACAGAACCTCCTATTTACAAAAATGAGTCAGCCCATGGCTCACAACTCTCACCAAAACACTGTATCGATTTAGACAAACTTATTCATTGCACATAAAACCTTATCAAAGTTTCTTAACACTGTATTCAATAAAAATGACTAGGGTTCATCCCTTAGTATTTACATTTTAAACAAAAATTTTACAGTGAAAGGCTATGAAGCAAAGTAACAAGAAAAGCTGAGGATCTCATCCTCTGGTGTCTCACCGGCCAAAACTTGCTAGGAACCAAATATATTCCACCATCAAACACCAAGCATCGGCCACGACAAGCTAGGAGGACCTACGAAGTAAGGAACCACCGAGGCTTACCGGTGAACAAGCAACCTTACTCAGTAAGCTTTCAAACTTAGCAACGCTTCGACGAAGATCATCTGTCACAAGAAAACTTAAGGGGTTAAAATAAGACATTTCTGAGATATTTATAGACACTTTATAATGTAACAACACCTCGGTATCAAAACATTACGTGCGTATTGTAGTTCTGAGATAAGAGACACCTCCTGCAAACAAAATCGACGACGCCATCTATCCAGCACATCAAAGAGAGTTCCAGTTCTATGAACAATGGTGTATCTTTGCATGAGAATCGAACATGGTTCAAATCTTCCAGATAAAAACCCCGAAGAACTACTCTCTCAACATACCCATAAAACATGACCACTGATTTAGCCCTTCAACATCTTTAACTACTAAAAATTTTCACAGAAGGCTCGGCTCTTAAAGCATTTGCAGTTATCAGAATAACACTCAACACGTCATGGTTTCGAGTTGTGGAGATGATCCCAAAAATACCTGTTATTTGAAACCCTGGAGTTTCTTGGCTTGTTGGCCTTTCCACAAAACCATTCCCAACACAATGAATGACAAAGGAAATGATAACCGCGTAAACTTAGTGGATTTTAGGGTTTCTTGTTCAAAGTCCAAAAACATCTGATATCAATGATGGAGATGATGCCAACCCAGCACGTTGAAGTTTGGGCATCCATCGCATTAATATCTTATTAATTATCACAACCATCACAACATCCATCTCTGTCAACCAAGGTTCATTTTACTGTATAGATTGATACTTTGACAGTGTTTGGGATCACTACTATCGTGCACTACAGCCACGGTGGCACCAGCTAGGAAGTCGACTCAACAATGAAGGCATGCGACTTTAATTCCAGACCCGATACAAAAACGTGCCAGTACAGTAAGCATTCAACGCTCAGTCACTATCACATCTCAGTACAAGGACTTAGGGTTACAACGTTTTGTTCATTTCATATCCGTAGTGTTAGTCTTTCGAATGCTTGGTCTACATATATGTTATAGCATTTCCGTTTAACTAGGGTTGCATTTCATATAAGGGTTTGATACTTAGTGTATAGTTTTGGATGCATTATTTTTGTACATCGTAATATTTGCTATATTACTTTATCTTTTCACAAAGTTGCACATTATATTATAATTCACAAATATTATATTAGAAGGACACAATCCTATACGTGTAATAAATTCACAATAGAACTATGATGACAATATCATAAAAGACGATGCTATATTAGCATAATTATATATACATTTTATAAATGGAGAATTATAGGATCTACTATAGTTATTTTGATGACTTGAAGTGAATCCAGGTGGACATTGGAATCTAGCACTCAAAGTGTAAGTTTAATACACAGGACATCATCGTTCCTTGCATTATGGCAATTGACGACAAGATTCTAATAGCACTGTTAAGCTTGTAAACTAGCACATAAACGGGAAGTAGGATAAAGATCCATACCTTCAATAACTTTCATGCAAGGAAGTACTTAGAGTTTTTCACAATACATTGACGATGAATTGAAAAACATATTTACTCTTAACACTTGAATTGTCGTATTATTCTTACCTGTGTTTCTACACAATGAAACATGTTCAAATGCTTTAGCTAAACATAGCTAAGTAAACCTCAGGGTACCTCGCAGGACCCCTTTTTCATCATTCAAAAGCAAACTGTCAGTACTTTATCAAGAAAATAAATCATAAGATAAACCTATTTACAGCATGTAGTTTACAATTAAACACAAGCAAATCTGAAGATGTATTTTGTGTTATGATCGTAATTTGTCTTTTGTTAAAAGATTAGTATCCATTTTAGTTCCGCATTAGCAAATACAATTATGGTCGTAATTTGTTTTAAGAGCTATGATGTGTCATTATCATTAATTATTTTAGTTAAAATATTTAACCATTATTTTATTTTCCGCATTAGCAAATTCAGTAATTATTGCTACTTTAAAAAAAAAAAATATTTGTAAATTTTCGGGATGTTACATTACCCAAGTGGATGCACCTTCATCAATGATGCAATGATGAGTGATAATGTTCTTTACTGTAACTAGGACTTGAAATGCGACTGAAGAGGGTAGTCACGGTTCACCTTTGTCAAGATCAAAGGTCATGAGGCATGAGTCGGAAGGATCAATGGAACCGAGGGAATTGAGTAATTAATTTCATTGGGTTGGGCATGATTGTATCACCTTTAACATAGACATGGCTGTAGGTGATTGATCCAAGTCATCCACCATGTTGTAATGTGGGAAGCTTTCATGTGGGGGTTATTAAGGGTACGTCGAAGTGGAACCTTGGGAATATATGGGATTTGTTCGTCACTTGGGAATGGTATTTTGAGAGGGCCCCTCGAGGGGATAGGAGCATATGCCACTTGGGGAGTTTCAGGACTATGATAAACCCTCGCTTATGTCTGAATATTATCATCCAATGTGTAGATATTTTGAAAAGCACCATCATCAGAGGGGTCAGGATCTTGTTGTTGTGTAATGACCCCTTGGTTTGCAAAGCATTGTTGTAATACGACGGTTTGGGGTTGGGGATGGTTTGCAGCCTGAGGGGTATTTGTCATCGTCTTCTTTTTGGCTTCCACTAACTATTGGAAGTTAGGGATAAGTAAGAAATGTTGGGTGTAATGACCATATTCACTGCAAATGGAGCAGCAGTAATTGGTCCTCGAGTTAGCATTCTTCCCTTGTTTGTAGGGATTATTAGTCCCCATATTTTGATTACCAGCATTTTGGTTTTGTTGGGGAGGGTGATTGCCCCCATGCCCCTCCTATTGGTTTTGCTTGTTCTTCACTTTCTTCTTCCCCTGAGAATGAGGATTTTGTGGGTTTGTGGTGTTCAACTACTGAAACTATTGAGCTTGTTTAGCATAAGAAAGTTGAACCAGGTTCACCCCCATGTGAGGTGTGGGTTGTTGACCAATTGGGCATGGGAATGGGTAATACGGGTTATATCCTAGGGGTGGGATAAATGTGGTATGTGCTCCATAATATGTGGATGTAGGAATGAATTGTTCCATTGGAGGTGTAGGAACCCTTTCTGTTTGGCTAACATTTGGGTAAGTAGGACTATAGGGTCCATACTGTAATTGAACAACTAGTGGGGTTGGTATTGGTGTAGGGGGTATAGATACAAGTGGAAAAGATGGGTATTGTGGAGCCATGTTAAATGGAATTGAAGTGGTAGGAGCAACCTTTCCTAAGTGGGAAATGGACACAATAATCCCATCCTCCGAATGTGACGAGCCCGCTGGTGTAGGATCCAATGATCGATCCCGAGGGGCATTAGGGAGGATAGTGTAAAGGTACCCAGATTGTGCATGTATGATATTGAAATGCTATACTTTCAGAATAGCCTCTTCATTTATTTGCAGCATGGATATGGTGACATATTTAGCTATGGTGGGTTGGAGTGATTTGATAAACCAATGCAACAAAAGGGTGGTTGTATTTGGTTTTACATAATTTGCATCATCTACGCCACTCATGGATGTGGTCCGCGATGTGGGTGGACGTATTTTGTCGAAACTCTATGAGAATTTTGAAACCAAGGTCATGTCAAATCAGAAGCTAGAAGTAAGTGATAAATGCAGTGGAAAATGTCGCAAATGTGGCATGGGTCTCTGTCGGTAGGTTTACATACCATTTAGTTGTCATTCTGGTAAGGGTACGCTGAAAGAGGTGTAAATGTATCTCGATTCTCTTCTAGGGGAGAAAACAAGGGCGGTCCTCTTCTAGTGGTGGAAGAGTTGAGAGGATAAATAAATTCTCCTAGAGGAGAAAATGTGACTAGAAATCCTTGGCCTCACCTAGATGATCCTATCAAAGTGGCTTGGGAGAAGTCTCAACTAGAGTATCCTCCATGTGAACCACGAGGAGATGGTGTAAAAGCACCCCTCGAGAGAGAGGAGAGGCCTTGCAGTATTCAAGACTGCCTTAGGGGTTTTTTTTATTCCTCAATGGTGAAGGCTTTGTTTCAAATAAGAGTTGTGGTTGACTTAAACACAATTGAGCAAATGCAAAATTATTCCAACCACAATAGATGCAAATATGGTGCAATAAGTGAGTGATATGTGCAAAAGTCGGTTTTAGTGCAAGAGTTCCCACATGTAGGTTTTTTTTAATTATGAGTTTAGTGAACTTGTATTTAAAAAAGAAAATAAATGTAAATTATCTAAAAATAACTAATGTCCTTCCTCTCAAATGTAACTAGCCTCCCAAAAGTATAATTGATTGTAGCAATGGGATCCACACACCAATCTACTAGTGGAGGTAACAAAGAGATAGTTCTACATGAAATGGGGCCAACGTTCCAATCAAGATGACTTGACAACACCTCCCAATGGTAATAGCTAACTTCAGGAGTCAATTGAACCCACATTTTCTCCTTGGTGATGTCCTAAATTTGGCCCCTAAGATACCTTGCGTCAAGTGATCAGTGGTTCGGCCTGCAAACTATATTGTCGTATCCCTATAACGGGTTGAGTGACTTGTAATGTAGATCAAGGAAACTATACCTCAACTTTCACCTACTTGGTCACAGCGCACTTTTGATCCGAGTTTTCTTTGAGCACTTGCTTATAGAAGGATTTTGAAAGTATCCTATAAGTCAACAATGCTAGGTTTCAAAATATCACGAATGAAACTAGATTGGTAGGCATTAATGGATGCATGTGCCCATCAATCCAACCTAACTGAAATGTTATTTTGTGACCTCATGTGGAGGATATTAGTTGGTTGGACAATTAAAAAGTTTATTTTAATGGGTTTGAATTTCATTTAGGGAGTGTAAGAGAGGTATTTCACAAGTCCAGCTTTTTAATTCACCAAGATCACAAGAAATGCGAGGTGAAGAGCATACTTGGATCAGAAGAGTTTTTAGGTATTTTAGTGTGTGCTAGTGGTGCAAACACATGTGATGAAAGAAAATTAGTTATCGGCAAATTAACTAGAAGAGTATAAAGTAAATGCAAAAGTAGATGTACTTTTAACTCTAAAAGATGCTCAAGGTGCTTTGCAAACAAAAATGCTAACTAATTAAAAAGTGTGCAATGGAGGTATTTCACACTTATCACCCTTTTTTGATTCACCAAGCTCACAAGAAGCATGAGTTGAAGATCATACTTAGGGGGACAAGAGTCTTTAAGTCCTTTCTTGTGTGCAAAAAGTGGAATCTACACTAGCTTTTATCCTAAAAACATGTCAATTATGCATAAACAAGAATGGTATTGAATCTAGTGACAACAATGAGGCCTGTTGAAAACATCAAGGTTGGTTACCTAGGTAAGTTTTGAGAGATATAAACTCTTTACTCCCTAATCTTTGTCTACGTGAAATAATTACTAAAAAAAGTAAGTAATTATTGTGAATTAAGTTAATTTAAGTTCATTAGCGAGTAGCAATGGGGCTAAAAGATTGTAGTATGCAGATAAAAAGAAAATGAAATGATTGCAGTGCGGCCAAACAATACTCTGTTACGTGATATCACATAAAAATACAAAAAAAAGTGTTGTAATGCGAGTAGAACACAAACAAGGTGCATGAGTCAGACAACAGTAGGTCATGTGGGTCGTGAACTAGTTACCTACGTGGGTATCACGTTTTTCGAAAATGTTTCCGCACTAGTAGCAAGGTCGAGAGGCCAAGATCTACGCTATTGTGTAAAAATTAATTGTGTCCAACAAGGGGGGAAATTATGGAGCAAGAGGTGGTAGGCCCTATCTCCTACAAATGACAAAAACCCAAAATTAGTTACTCAACATAAAATAACCTAGTTTTAAAAAAATAAACAAAAATAAGAGGAGTCGCCATTAGAACTGTTGTTGAAAAAATGGCACAATTGTGCACTCATCCACTTGGTAAGGGGCTATTCCTTATTGGTTGCAACAATTCCTCAGTCCTTGGAGCCCCTTTGAGGTGAGTGTGGTTATCCTGCAAGTGATACTACCAAAGATTGTTAGTGGAATTCACATAAAACAAAGAAAATTGAACAAAATCGAAATAAAATCGAAATGGGGGAAGAATGCAAACTCCAACAACAATACAAGGTATGCCAAACCACTATGTATTTTCCGATGGTTATGCTGTAAAACACCTAGGAGGTGCGGGATTCAATGGAATGCAATAATCTCCCTTAAGGAGGCCTTTTTTGTCCAAACTATATGCTAAGGGAGTGATAGAACAATGGAGAGAAACTCTTGCCCCTTGAAGAAATGTGGCAAGGGAGCTTTGGAATGGTTACAAAGGTAGGAAAAGGTGGGCTATGAGGAAGCTCCAACACAAATTCTGCAGCATAAAATTTATCTTATTTTCTCTCTACCAAATGCATGCTAATGGCTTCCTTTTATAGGCCAAGAGGTGACAAACAAACAACTAGATCCAAATGTGAACTCATACACTTTATGAACTAGTTCCAAGGTACACAAAGGGGGGTATTTAATGCCTCCAAGTGTGTGAGGAGCTGAATTTGAATCCTTGGAGGTGATGGAGTCTTCAATGCACCACAGGAAGTAGGTGGTCCTATCGTTTTGACAATAGCGCGACTATCGAAGGAATAGTCGTGCGAGTATCGCAGAGGCACTACATTGATAACATGCGCTATAGCGCGGGGTTAACAATGGTTCAACTGCGTGAGCTCTTCTTTTGAATGGTATTGGAAAATTTTGGACTCATGCTATCTTTTTTATTTGTTGACGATGCCTTTCGTAAACTGCATTCTTTATGTTGATGACGCCTTTCTGTAAGAATCGCCGAAATGTCGCATGTGTGCAAGATTTAGGCATTTACAATGTGCATGTATAATAATTATATCATAAATATATTGCTAGAATGCAATATTACCAATCAAGAGTTATTATTTTTTGAATATATGTAATTTTGGAATTTATTTCCTATAAAGTTTTTGTTTGAACTCACATAAATAGAAGTTGTGCCCTGTAGGTGACATTTTGTAACTAAAAGCCTGTAATTTTTTGTTAGTGACCATTTGGTGCTACAAAAAGCTATGCAATTAGGTTAATATCAATAGCATAGTAATATGTTGACCATATTTTCCTTAAGAAGCATAATCATGAGCTTGGGTATTGGTTTTATTGGACAACATATGATCATTTTTACAATTAAAGATGAATTGTTTATCTTGTATAAAAGTTTGGGGTTTTTATTTGTAAGTCAAATTATTTTTCACATGAACCATAATCTCATGATTGAAACATGATATTTATTATTCCAATAGGCATTGATATGTTAGAATATGGGGTGGACTAGGGCCTATGCTTTTCCTAGATTGCACAAGGATGAGACAAGTGTATTGTCTAGATTGATTTTATGGCAATTGTTACAAATTCGAAATAAAAAATTATAAAAAAAAGAATATAAAAAAAGTTGATAGCTAATGAATGGATAACGTGTAGGTGATGCATGGATAACTCATAGCTCATGAATGTATAATGACAATTTTTTGCAAATAACGACAAGTGGGCTAGTGATAACATGTAGGTATACATGGAGAACTTGTAATTGAGCCCACTTAATATGGCGGTCGTTCCAAATTCTAATTAAACAATTATAATATATATATATATATATATATATATATATATATATATATATATATATATATACATATATATATATAGTAGTAGCTTATGAATGGACAACTAGTAGTTGATGCATGGATAACAGGTAGTTTTTACGTAAACAAATATTTGTTTAACTAGAAAAATTTGGGTCTTAATAGGTAGTTGAAGCATACATTACTGGTGATTACAAGTACCCATTAAGAATAAGTAAGACATAAATGATTATTAAAAGTATGCATGAAGAATAAGTAACACATAATAATTAGGTTTTGGTTTAAGATTTTGGTCTCTCTAAAGAAAACCTAGGTATCCAAACCTAGAATAGACAAGCCACTCTCAATTTTTTTATAGTTTGTCCCTAAATGTGATACTTCTATTATTGCTCGAGAAGGCCTACTTGCAAGGGAAGATTGTTGCACAAAAATTGTGAACTCGGAATATGGATTCAATCATTCAGAGCTCCAGATGGTTACCAAGTAGGAATGCTAGCAAGTGGAAGGATTTGGAAATTATGATCTAAATATAGATCATTCTTCATTCAATTTGGTCGATCCTCCTCTAAGGACCATAGTAAGGGCCCCAACGGCAGGATGGGAAATCTTGTGCTTTAAAGCTGATAATCTAGGTAGCTATTGGGCATTTTTTTCTATAATATTAATTTTTCCAGTAGCGAATTTATATCCAATAGCCATGAAAATCTGTGATTACTCACTCTATTTTATGCAGGAATTTGGTTCATGCACTATACTCTCTACTCTTGCATGAATTATTATTCTCACCGTATGGCGGGATGGTGATCAAACACAAGCGCATAATGTCCGGAAAACATTATTGTATTTAATAATAAAACTATTGTATACTTTGTTTTTTTAAAAGTGATAGACCTACTTTCTTACTGTCACGGAGAAAAATTCCTATGGCTTGGGGCAGACCACAACAGATAGCTGACTACCAGAAAATAACTCACTTCCCAATGCAATGCTATATAAATGATAATGCTAAGATAATGGAGAAAAGACCAACCTTCAACTGGATGTCTATCAACTTGAATGCAAGTTCAAGTGTAGAAGTTGAAATCTCAATGGAGCCTTCCCCATTGAGATTTCAACTTCTACACTTGAACCTGGAGATTAGTCTCAACAACCAGTACAATCAAGTGCATATAACATGTGAAAGACATTAGCATAATCAATAGCATGATCCATGATATCATAAGCAAATATAACCCAATGTAATTTAACAATATTCACAACATCAATTCGACGAAAAACTGAGTATTTCCATTAATAAATAACAAGAAGAACAATATATGACCTCTTCCCGGCAACCAATTTGAACCAAGAACTGGGTCTCTCCACTTGTTCCTCCACCACTTCAATCCCCCATGAAATGGAAAACTCAAACTATGAAAGGATTTTTGTAGGTGAACATAAGGAGTTCACAACAACAAGGATCAATCAGTGTAGACTCAAGTCACGGCAAAAATCCACTAGAGTTATCCTGCTCTCTCTTTCTCCTCCCTTCCATACACCATAAGAGCTCAATATATAGCCTTCCAAAGGTAAGTGAAAGGTCGAATCAAGTCATTTCGGGGTATATGGAGGGCCAAAGGTCACCCTAAGACCGCTTTTTGGGAGTAAAAAGTAATTTTCTATTGTTTTTTACAATTTTACTTGGTGTTCGCGGGCTATAGTGGAATAGATTGCATGTACGCTGGCTATAGTGGAACAGGTAGCGTACTGGAACAAAAATAGGGATTTGTGTGTTCTTAGAGGGAAAATGATAAATCTGAGTCAATAAAATGGATCCTGAAGGCCAATCAATGCTGATGCTCACAAGGTGGAAAATTACGTTGTAACAGATGCCCCCTAATGTGTGAGGTCAGAGAAGGTACTACGATGGCCGAAATACATTATAAATCTCATAAGTGGAGTGATGGAGACACAAATGGAGAGAGTAGCTCACTCATCATAATACAATAATATCTCTGAATACATGTCGGTATAATACAACAATCTGATACAATGGCTATGATAGGCAGTATATAGTGAATACATGTCATGAGTAGTCATAGCCATGACCCATACAGTAAGATATGGTCTCCTGCTGAAAAGGAAACAACTGGTGCAATACTGGAGGAACAAACTGCTTACGTATGAGAAATAAGCTCTCATGAGTATAGTCACAATCAAGAGCAACATACTAAATGCTACTAACATCTGGGGTCTTCTACACAAATCATCTACGGTGCAAGTCCCATCAATCGAACAAAGGTGTTGAGGTCGAACCTGATGTGACATTGTCTGATTACTGGTCAATGATGTATACCATTAACAGACGCGAGATAACCCACCAATAATGAAAATGGGAATCAAGGCATAGAATACAATCATCAGAGTGTGAATAAATGTGTTGAGGTCAAACACTGAGATGAATCCATCGATCAGGAGACATTGATGTATTCCCAAAACTGTTGATGGTGAGAGAAACTACCACTAATGAATGCAATCCTCAAGGTACTCAACCGTCTCTAAGTCTCAATTCCATAATAAATGAGTTGAAGTCGACGGAACGAAACTCGCTAGAAGGAAGGCATTAAGGAATCCCCCATCAACCAACATGAGGTAACAGCTATGCTGAAAGACTTGGAAGAACTCGGACGAACCGATTGACTCAATAAGGATGGCTGACATGCAATAGTCAAGATATCTAAGGAGTGGCTAACTCTGGTTTCAGGAATTCCTTGTACAAGAGCATGAGCAGATGGATAGACTCAGGCAGCATGTACTCAAGATGACAACAATTGTGCGATACAGAAGGCATCGACAAAAGGGCTCCATAATGATTGGAATCTTAACCAATCGGTGGAGTAAAATCTGAGAAACGAGTACAACACCTAAGGTCCTACTATAGTCCTGACTCATGATGGATGGAGTGGAATGAATTCTCTGTTCAAAGGAGACACAACAGCTGCCAACAAAAAGAAGTAAATATTCTCTGGTCTAGATTTTTGGAATATTTGATTTTTTTGGTCTTTTTCGTATTTGGAATGCTTGAAAAGAATAAAATTGCTTATAGTACAACAAGTGAGGGAACGAGTGTCAAATAGTGAGCAGACTAGTCCCAAGTAGTGGAACATACCTATGATCAATGCAAGGAAGCATGTGCAAGGTGTGGACACTTAGGGGGGTTTTCTCTCAAGGTCAAAAGGTCATCAAATTGCGAAAGGAAAATGAAAGCTCTGCAAGGCTCCATAAGGGAAGTGCTCAGGCACCAGGCTAACAATAGAGTAAGCTGGAGCTGGCACAAGGCTCAAGCGGTAAGCAGGATGATGCAATGCAATCACAATTTGGTAAAACTGGGGGAGTCCTTATGGTATATGGCCAGCATAAGACAAAGTAGAGTATGATTCTTTATCGCAAATTCATGGCGTAACTACAAAGGAATCCTAATCTTAGGGACAAAGAATGGCATGGGTGCCAAAAGGAATAACAAGGCTCTAACTAGGGAACCCATGTTTGGACAAGCCCTACTACTAAATAACGACACTTCTATAACAATGTGAAGGTTCTGTGTCGGTTAGAAAGCGGGATCACACCTAGGGTTAATGACAAATGGTCAAAGGTCAAATGCATAATGCAGGTGAAAATGATAGCTAACATATATGACGGGTGTGAAATATACCTGTCATAGGTGCGAACCGGTCAAAAATTCATAACTCATCGTAAAAATATGTTCAAAATAGTGCTCCAAGACATTTCATTAGTTCGAAACAACTTAAAATGGTGAAAACTATAGAAAAGTGGGTTTACAAAACTATAAATAGTAAAAATAAATTACTATTTACCAATTCATTTTCATTTTCATCCAAATAGTGGTTTTGCTTAGTTTTCACCTCCAAAGTTCAGTTGTTGATTCCAGAAGCTATGGGCATCCATTTCATGAACCATTTGGAGCAGGTTAGTCACCTCATCCCCCTCTTTCATTTGATAGCTTTTATTTTAGTTTTTATTGCTCCATTGTTTTTATTGGGAAAGCCCTACTTCTCCACAGCACTATATGCGGGCTATAGCTCTATGGGTCGTGGGTAGGGCCTGCTAGACATGGTCAATGCATGCGTTGACTACGGGTTGACACCCCTGTCTACTCTTTTGCCCGCGGCTATGGCTGTGAGGTTGGTTTTTAGAATATGAAAAGCTAAACAATCCTTTGTTTCTTCCTCGAGGATGGTTCTAGAGTGGAGGGAAAGATAGCATGATGTTGTGGATGAGATGTTTCACCAAGATTTTCCCACATAGCAAGCACTACAAGCATGTGGCCTTTATAAATTCTGGAACATTGGGGGTTTAAGGGCCCAAAACCAATTGCTCCGTCGATTGATAGACTACTGGGACATAGACACACAGAACTTCAACATGGATGGTCAAATACTCTCCTTAGAGGTGGATGACATATATTTCATTACAGGTTTATCCCTCCAAGGGGAGGTGGCTAGTCTTCGATCTCGCACTGTTGGTGGTGGGATCACCATTCCCAACTACATAGAGTGGTATTGTCCTCTCGGCACCCAAAAGGTTGGGAGTGAGGTACACATTGGGGCCATAGTCAGTTTGAGTATGAAGATCATAGTGTCCACTCTCGTCAGGATTACAGGTTCAACGGCTCTACACCAGGCTTCAAGGCCGGTGATGTTCTACGCCTCAGAGTGCATGAGGCCCATAGTATATGACTGGTGCACAATGTTACTGGCATCTATGAAGACCCAGTTAATGGAGTGTAAGCGTGGGCAGGAAAATAACTTCATGTATGGCAATATACTATGCAGCTTTTTCTTTGAGAGAGTTCCGGGGCTTAGTTCGAGGGTTGAAGTCCCTCCGCATACTCTCCATGACCCAGCCCTGACCTGGTGGGCAGAGGTTCTTACGCGACAGGGTGGTGGCCGACAGGCATCACCATATACAGATGATTTCTTCCACTAGTGAGATCGGCAGGTCATTGCCATTGACGACTACCCATATGCCGGGATAGACTTCTGTGGCGATCATGACATGCCGCTTCCTCCAGGGGCCGCGTTCGGAGATATTGGTATGTTACTACTTTTATGTTTTGTATATTTAATGTTTTGGATTTTTGATTATATATGAAAATGCAAAAATATTTTTGGTGTACTATCACATTTTGACATTCCACTATTTGCTCGTAGATGTTGGTCCACATAGACCAGAGGGTTTCCTGAGACATCGTCGACAGGGCAGGGGTGGAGAGGTAGCTGGCGCTATAGCAGAGTGCACATAAGAGACCGTACGGGTCAACTTGTCCCGTGTGACCAACAGGGTACCCATGATTGGGGTGGAGCATCTGCCAGAGGCGATGCAACGACATGTTGTGGGAGTCCCGACAGTTGGGTGCGACTACTGTGGCGCATAGCCCAAGCAGTTCACTACTACTATCAGACACATCCTACCGAGTCAGCTAGGCATCCTCCTAGAGTTTAGATATCTCAAAGTCCCATATTTTGTATCGATTATGTATATTTTTGAGAGCTACGGGCTCCAGTTTTGTACTGTGACACTACCTTTTTGGACATGTTATTTATAAAAAACAATGATTCTCCGGTTCTACTATATGTGTATGTACAAATGTGTGAATGAATGTTTATTTGTGTGCTTCTTTATTGATGTGACAAATTCCAATCTAGGACATAATTAGCGGCTGCATCAAATACATGATTAAAACATCCTGGAACATGAATGTATGTAATGGAAACAAAATGACGCTCCAAGAGTCTTACCCTTAAGAACCTTCATAGTAATGTAGGATCCCTCACGCGATACCATCCATTCAATTGAGACACAACCAATTGTGAATCTAGGCGGACCTCTAAAGACTAGATACCATGTGAAATGGCATCCTGAAGTAGCTCAACTACAGCACTGTACTCAACCACATTGTTGGATGTAGGACCGAGACAGGCACCTCCCAAAGACACAATCTGATGGTCCAGTGAATAAATAACCCACGCAGTAGAAGCGATTCACTGCGTATGACGGCTGGCACAATCCACGAATCCTAAGAACATAGGAGATTCCGCTGACATCTATCAACTAAACAGAAATGAATTAGCAAATCCGAAAAAAAAAAAAAAATCTAAACTATATACAGAAGCAACTATACAATAGTATACAAAAGTATTAGCTCGATCTAGAAGCTCAGGCGTAATACCGCTTGAGGTAGAGCCCATTTCTAAGCTCCTTCAAAGTTTTCCCCTCATAGTCTTCCAATTTGTAGGCTTCTTTCTCAAGGACACGCCTCACTATGTAAGGACCATGCCACATGGGGTTAAACTTGCCCGTCCTAGGCGTTTCTTAGCTCGGTCACCAAGGAGGACCAAGTCACCTTTCTCATACTGTCGGGGATGGACAGACCTATTATACCAATGAGGAAACCTAAACCTATATGAGGGGTTCCGAATACACCTGCCATAATCGAACCGAAAATCGAAAAGGGCCAGTAAACAAGTTCAAGTCCAGCTAAGTATCTTGTCTCCAAGTATCAAGCCAAGGCTAAATGAGACTGTGATTGGATCCAAATCCAACTGGATGGAAGATTGTATTATAGGCTCATCTTGTTCAATAAAACCAAGGGTGGGAAGGGAATAAGATCTATGATAAAAATCCTTGCAAGGCTCGTCATTACCATGCATGGATGCGATAAAATCTTCATATGAAGGTAGAGTATCGTCAAAGCATCTGTGTGAACAAGATGGGTTGAATTCCTATGCGGGAAACATAATAGGATCTTCCTCTACTTTCCATGAAGAAGAAAGATGTGAATCTACAATGGCTTGTTGAACATGATGAGCAATCTTGACTGCAGACAACGGCATATCCATCCCAATGTGCGAAACATCTCCATATGGGGAACTCGTGGAAGGTAGATTCCACGGATCACTAAAATACAATGTCTAAAAAGGTATATGATTTAGCAAGGAAGGAACATCATTGGAGATGGTTCCTACAAAGGAGATTGGTGTGGGGAAGTCAAAAGATCCCATCAAAGAAGGATACAATCCTACACCAATGTTCCTAGTTGTTGGCTGAGAATCATTGATCTGGGGAACAACAGTTCCTGGTGATGCTACAGAATATGAAGTAAGTCTAGTTGATCGATGGTCATGATTATGCCTTCATTACGAAAGTAGATAACTCTAAATATGAAGGATACGATAGCTTTCATTGCATAGATCCAATTCTTTCCGAGGAGAAGGGTGTAGTCGATGGGCGCATCAACCACCTTGACTTCAATAGGCACGGATTTCCCACCTAAGTGGACCTCAAGGGAAGTGATAATACCATGCATCTTAAATGACCGACCATCGAATGCAATAAGCATAGTCATAGATTTAGAAAGGGGAGGAGATCCAAGAGCTTTCCAGTGATCCAATGACATTACCGAGGTGGAAGCACCTTCGTCAACCACCGTGTGTTTAACAAACTTATCCAAGCACCTTACATGGATTTGAAAATCTACATGGTAAGGTAAGAGAGGCTGGATGTTAGTAGTGTCGAATTTAATGATGCTAGGGCTATTCTCACCCTAAACTCCCAAAGCAGATAAGAGGGTGTGCCACTATGAAGGACATGCCTGTAACACCTCAAGAGCCGATATGGCACATGGATTTTGACCCAAATCTTCTACAATAGAGTAGTTTTTGGCGGCTCAAGCATTGAGATTGTGCGTCAAGCGCTTAAGAACACCTGTCGGTATCCACGGCATAGTAGTGGGCTTCTCGATATGCAATGAAGTGTTAGGAGGAGGAGGAGGCTCACTCCCCATATTTGGTTGTGTTGCACCATAATCGCGTTGACGAGAAGAAGAGATTGAAGTTTCGGTTGTGGTGCACTCCCCATGTTCATGCATCCATAGCCACCAACATGAGAAGAAGAGATTGTAGTTTCATTAGTCCCATAGCCAGTAGCGGGAGCATTCTAAGCCATATTTTTATGATGTGGAAGGGGACCTTTCAACAAAGTTGGGCTCTGTGCAAGATGCTTTGATGCTTCTTCAATTCGAGGACACAAGTTAGTCAGGTGATCCTCCCCACAAAGTTTGCAAGGGAATTTCACTTTACGTCTCAGCTTTCAGTCCCCACCAGCGTTTTTTCTGTCCCGAGGAGGGTCGGCATTCTCTTTCCTAGGAGTGTTTCGATTACTTCCATTATTCAAATTATTCCCACCCTTACAGTTGTTTCTCCCCTTCTTCTTTCCACTAGGTTGCTGGTTACCTAATGGGTTTGCCGTTTGTATAGAATGAACATCGGACGATTGGGTAGGAGTGGACGAGGCATGACTTTGTCCGGGGGTAGACTGGCTAATAGACAAATTATGCATTTTATTGGTAACCAAGTCTATGGGTCGAGTACTTGTGGATACCAAAATGCCATCAGCATGTGGTCCAGGAAAAGTCTTGCCTTCATGTCGTGAACGTGGTGCATCAGTGATAATATCATACAGGATGCCCGATTGAGCATAGAGCAAATCTAGTTGCTGGGATTTCAATATAGCTTGTTCCTTCGTTGTAATGTCGTACATTGAAACGTCCTTTGATATGTATGGAAGAAAAGACTTGAGGAACCACTCCAATAGAAAATCTAGAGGAATGTTGGCTTTCACCATCCTCTTCGGTCGACGCCACTCGTGAATGTGATCGAAAATGTGCATGGCCTTGTTCTGACGGAAGGTAGATAAAATCTTGGTGCCAGTATCGTAGCGAACCGGCAACTGAAAGTGTTCTAAGAAAACCAAAGCTATCTCATTAAAAACCCCCCATAGGTTCCCCCACGCAACTCAACATACCACTTCGTGGCTGCCCCCGCGAGGGTTCGTTGAAATAGTCTAAGATGGATAGAGTCATGATTTAATGAATTCGAGGAGCACGAAAGGTGAAAAGTCGTAACATGATCACCCGGATCCTCACCACTCTTCCCCTCAAAAATTGTAATTTTGAAAGGGAGCTTGGTAGGGACTGGAGGCCAAGAAGGATATTCACACACCGGATCATTCGTTAGCTTCGAAAGATCGGGTAAGTTCAAACGAGCAAGAAACGGGAGCGGTGGTTGTGAAGATGGATTAAAGGCTCCCAAAAGAGGCTGACCTTACAAACCATAGGGATGATATGAACCATGACCATGACCATAGGCCGGATAACCACCCCCACCTTGAACCGTGTAAGGGTACGAAGGCATATATGTGTTGTGATTACCATGGCAAGGAGGATTGTAATAAGGGCCATAACTAGCTGCATTATAAGAAGGATTTCCACCGTATTGATGGGGCATATAAGTGCTAGTTGTAGCAGGAGCATTTGAGTAATGACCGTAATTATAGGGTAGGTTTCCACCCCCAGCGTTAGGAATGTGCCTATCCCCAGTGTTCGGAATGTACCCACCTCTAGTGTTGGGAATGTACCTACCCCTAGTGTTGGGAATTTGTCCACCCCCGGTGTAGGGTAAGTGCCCTCCTGCCGTGTTGGGAATGTGCCAACCCCTAGCGTTGGGAATGTGCCCACCCCCAGTATCAGGAGGGAGATGCTGGTTAGCAGTCGTGGTCGTAGTCCTAGGTATATGTGTAGAAACATGAGAGTTAGGATGTGTAACGTGAGCCATGTTATGTGAAGTGTTCCCACTAAAATGAAGGGAAGTCCTAGGACGTGGTCCTCCCCCAATAGTTGTAGAAGCTGAAGGGACATGACCAGACGTAAACTGAAATGGAGCAGAAAAATTCGTGCTGCCCCCGAACGATGGAGATGTGGATGTGTTTCCCTCGGAGGGAGCATAAGAAGTTGTGCCACCTGCAGAGGGAGCAGAAGAGGATACACCGCCCGCAGAAGGGACAGTTCCCATAGCTCCAAGGCTAGTGCTATCTTGACTACTCAACAAAGTGGATGTAACATTCGAATTCAGACTATGCATAACAAGTGAAGATGAATTAGTGGTCGAAGGGTTCGTGGTGTCATTAAGATCGGGCATTCCATATTGGAACCCCTGTGGGTAAGTACCGTGAGATGGATTTGTCTCCGGGGATGGATATGGCCCAAAATTTGCAAAAGTGACATGTGGGGGAGAACCTTCCCCTCCAAGTTCCCTAGGAGTGGAAGGAATGGGATGTCCATGACATCTACCGACAGAGTCATGGGAATTATCCCCGGTGTGCTAGATGCAGAAGTCATAATGTACTCATGAAGTTTATCAAAATTCTCAAAAGTATCAGAGGGGATCCTTTGGTGTCTCTTATGAAAAGTACGTGCTACCTCGTCAGCTGGAAAACAAGCTAAACGATGAGAATAGTGGAGAGGTGGATCTCGCTCCATGATAACTCCAAATAAACAGAACGCCTCCTAATGGCCAACTATCGTTCAAAGAGCACACACCTAAGGAAACTACAGCCAAATGCACACAAACAGGACTGGCTCAAGGGACCTCCTGACACTACAGCCGGTGTGTCTCACGTAAAAGAGGCTTGAGACTCCCAAACTATAACTGGAGGTAACCGAATTAGTTATAAGGGTTCCCAGACTTCACTCCGTGCACAGGGTCAAATCCCTATACAACGGGAAACTGTGATGTCCAACCCCTATCTCACTTAGGATACGTACAATATAACCACTGCAAGCACCCTATGCGATACCTAGGTAAATAAACTAAGGTCACTGCAGCATAACCAATTCTCAGGGGGATAGTTGCAAGTGGTATCCATCGTATGGGCAGGGTAGATAAGCCCAAAACTCAAGAGGTACAAATCCCTCAAGAGCCCCCCTACACGAACAAATCCTGGAAATATATCCCATGTTCATCCAGTATTGGAGGGCTATCTCCACAAGCAACCTCCCATGACCTCATGCTTAATTGTGGTTTGAGTAGAGCTTCCTGAGAACACTGATGTATATCATGGGTTTGACCACTCCTTGGTCAGAGACATAATGTTGGTTCAATAGTGTTGGATTCTTAACTCACAATGATCTATTCCAAGACTCTAAACCTAAGCTAGTTGGTGCACCCTATAAAATAAAAATCATTTCTAATCAATTTTAAGATTAAACATTGATTTTAATGGTTGTAATTATTCAAAGGATATGGTCATGAAACTAATGATGTATAAGACTCAGTGGTATGCACAACCGAAAAACACTAGACTCATCTAATCAATAAAAGAGCATGTCACTAATATGACAATCAATCCAACGATTCGAAATAAAATGTATTCTCTTTAACGTTTCAATGCACAAGCAAGTCCTAGATGAAATCACAAGCACTCAAATGAAAAATGCAGTACATAAATCAAATATTTTTGTATTTTCTCTTATAAATGCAAGGAAAATGCAAAAAATTGTTTTTGTATTTTTTTAATATAATGAAATGGAAAAATGCAAGCAAAATCTAACTATTCAGTAAAGAAATGCATAACTTATCAAATAGACAACCCATCAAAACCCAAAGAGTAAGATTCAGCCAAGCTAATGAGCTATAAAACTAGAAATTGTGAAAAATCTAAAAGCTCAAAAACAAAAAGAAAGAGGAGTTTCTGGTCACAAACAGGGCATCGAATAGTGAGGAAACAGGCCAACTAAGACTCAGGAACACTCAGAATCAACCCAACAAACACCCAAAGCCAAAAATCAAACAATCCCACAGTTGTACACAATTGTTCAAAGAATAGTTCTGGGTAGACGCGGGCTATAGTTCACACAGGGGTAGGTAGACGCGGTCAAAACAAGGTTGACCTATGTACAGGTAAAAGAAAATGAGCCCCAAAAAGGTCAAACAACCTAGAAAAAGCTATTTTTCTACTGTAGATCCCGACGACCAATCAATGACACAGAAGCTCAACAAACATCAACTCAAAATAAGGACAAATGCCTAAAAATCCCCAAAAATTGATGTTCTCCCCAGCGAAGTCACCATTTCTGTTACAGAGAAAACTTCATATGGCTTGGGGCAGACCACAACACACAACTGACTACTAGAAAATAACTCAATTCCCAATGTAATGCTATATAAATGACAATGCTAAGATAATGGAGAAAAGACCAACCTTCAATCGGATCTTCAAAGTAGATCCCCGTTCCGCTTTCAACTTCTACACTTGAACTTGCAGATTAGTCTCAACAACTAGTACAACCAAGTGCATATAAGATGTGAAAGACGTTAGCATAATCAATAGCATGATCCATGACATCATAAGCAAATATTACCCAATGTAATTTAACAATATTCACAACATCAATTGGACGAAAAAATGAGTATTTCCATTAATAAATAACAAGAAGTACAATATACGACCTCTTGCAAGCAACCAATCTGAACCAAGAACTGGGTCTCTCCACTTGTGCCTCCACCACTTCAATTCCCCATGTAATGGAAAACTCAAACTATGAAAGGAGTTTGGTAGGTGAACATAAGGAGTTCACAACAACAAGGATCAATGAGTGTAGACTCAAGTCACGACAAAAATCCACTAGAGTTATCTTGCTCTCTCTTTCTCCTCCCTTCCATACACCGTAAGATCTCAATATATATCCTTCCAAAGGTATGTGAAAGGTCGAGTCGAGTCGTTTCAGGGTATATGGAGGGCCAAAGGTCACCCTAAGACAGCTTTTTGGGAGTAAAAAGTAATTTTCTATTGACTTTTACCATTTTACTTGGTGTCTGCGGGATATAGTGGAACAACCTGTGTGTACACTGGCTATAGTGGAACAAACTGCGTGTACGCTGGCTATAGTGGAACAGCTAGTGTACAAGAACAAAAATAGGGATTTGTGTTTTCCTAGTGGGAAAATGATAAATCTAAGTCAATAAAATAGATCCTGAAGGCCAATCAATGTTGATGCTCACAAGGTAGAAAATTACGCTGTAACACTTATGATTCATATATATAGTTTTAAATATTCTATGCATGTCCCACAGGTATTGAAATATTTAGAAAACAAGTCCATGATATTGATGATACATCCATCATCCCTCGAATCTTGAGACTACATGGATACAATGTATCCTCATGTAAATGAAAATGTTGATGCAGAGAGTTATATTTATAATTTTTCTGGGAATTCTTGTTAATTTTTTACCTTTAATTCAGAAATCTAATAGCACTTGAAATCAAATAACGATCATACACATAAGCTATCACATTCGACACATGAATTTACTGTGGGGAAAACCTCTATAAATTGAGGGAGAAAACCCCAAGAAAACCTTTCTTAGTATATTGATATATAGCAGAGAATGTCTTTCACATCAAACACCCCTAGTGCAATTACAGATAAAGGGAAATATAAAGAAGAGAGACATGGGGTTAAACTTGCCTGCCCCAGGCGTTTCTTAGCTCGGTCACCAAGGAGGACCAAGTCACCTTCCTCATACTTCTAGGGACAGACAGACCTATTATACCAATGAGGAAACCTAAACCTATACGAGGGGTTCCGAATACACCCACCATAATTCAACCGAAAATTGAAAAAGGGCCAGTAAACAAGTTCAAGTCCAGCTAAGTATCTTGTCTCCAAGTATCAAGCCAGGGCTAAAAGAGACTATGACTGGATCCAAATCCAAATGGATGGAAGATTGTATTATAGGCTCATCTTGTTCAATAAGACCGAGGGTGGGAAGGGAATAAGATCTATGATAAAAATCCTCACAAGGCTCGTCATTACCATGCATGGACGCAATAAAATATTCATCTGAAGGTAGAGTATCATCAAAGCATCCGTGTGAACAAGATGGGTTGACTTCCTATGCGGGTAGCGTAACGGGATCTTCCTCTACTATCCATGAAGAAGAGAGATCTGAATCTGCAATGGCTTGTTGAACATGATGAGCAATCTTGACTGCAGACAAGGGCATATCCATCCCAATGTGCGAAATGTCTCCAGACGGGGAACTCGTGGAAGGTAGATTCCACGGATCACCGAACGATGTCCGGAAAGGTATATGATTTAGCGAGGAAGGAGCATTATTGGAGATGGTTCCTACAAAGGATATTGGTGTGGGGAAGTCAAAAGATCCCATCAAAGAAGGATACAATCCTACACCAATGTTCCCAGTTGTTGGCTGAGAATTGTTGATCTCGGGAACAACAGTTCCTGGAAATGCTACGTAATTAAAACTAGGGAAGTCTAGTTGATCGATCATCACGATTATGCCTTCATGAGGAAAGCAGATAGCTCTAAATATGGATGATACGATCGCTTTCACTGCATAGATCCAATTCCTTCCCAGGAGAAGGTTGTAGTTGATGGGCGCATCAACCACCTCAACTTCAATAGTCACAGATTTCCCACCCAAGTGGACCTCAAGGGAAGGGATAATACCATGCGTCCTAAATGATCGACCATCAAATGCAATAAGCATAGTCATAGATTTAGAAAGGGGAGGAGAGCCAAGAGCTTTCCACTAATCCAATGACATTACCGAGGTGGAAGCACCTTCGTCAATCACCGTGTGTTTAATAAACTTATCCAAGCACCTTACATGGATTTGAAAAGCTACATGGTAAGGTAAGAGAGGCTAGACGTCAGTAGTGTCGAATTTAATGATGCTAGGGCTATTCTCATCCTGAACTCCCAAAGTAGATAAGAGGGTGTGTTGTTGTGAAGGACATGCCTATAACACCTCAAGAGCCGATATGGCACATAGAGTTTGACCCAAATCTTCTACAATAGAGTAGTTTTGGGTGGCTCAAGCATTGGGATTGTACGTCAAGCGGTTAAGAACACATTTCGGTATCTGTGGCATAGTAGTGGGCTTCTTGGTATGCAGTGAAGTGTTAGGAGGAGGAGGAGGCTCACTCCCCATATTCGGTTGTGGTGCACCATAATCGTGTTGACGAGTAGAAACACTAACTTGAGATTGGACCATGTTCATGCATCCGTAGCCATTGACATGAGAAGAAGACGTTGTAGTTTCATTAGTCCCATAGCTAGTAGCGGGAGCATTCGAAGCCATATTCTAATGATGTGGAAGGGGATCTTTCAACAGAGCTAGGCTCTATGCAAGATGCTTCGATGCTTCTTCAATTCGAGGACACATGTGAGTCAGATGATCCTCCCCACAAATTTTGCAAGGGAATTTCACTTTACATCTCGGCTTACAGTCCCTGCCAGCATTTCCGCCATCCCGAGAAGAGTTGGCATTTTCTTTCCTTGGAGTGTTTTGATTACTTCCATTATAAGAATTATTCCCATCCTTACGGTTGTTTCTCCCCTTCTTCTTTCCACTAGGTTGTTGGTTACGTGATGGGTTTTCCGTTTGTATATAATGAACATCGGACGACTGGGTAGGAGTGGACGAGGCATGACTTTGTTTAAGGGTAGACTTCCTAATAAACAAATTATGCATTTGATTGGTAACGAAGTCTACGATTCACGTATTTGTGGATCCCACAATGCCATCAGCATGTGTTCCAGTAACAGGCTTGACTTCATGTCGTGAACGTGGTGCATTAGTGATAATATCATATAGGATGGTCGATTGAGCGTAGAGTAAATCTAGCTACTGGGCTTTGAATATAGCTATTTACTTCATTGTAATGCCGAACACCGAAATGTCCTTTGATATGTATGGAAGCAAAGACTTGAGGAACCACTCCAATAGAAAATCTAGAGGAATGTTGGCTTTCACCATCTTCTTTTGTCGATGCCACTCCTGAATGTGATCGGAAATGTGCGTGGCCTTGTTCTGACGGAAGGTAGATAAAATCTCGGTGCCAGTATCGTAGCGAACCGGCAACTAAAAGTGTTCTAAGAAAACCAAAGCTATCTCATTAAAACCCCTATAGGTTCCCCCATGCAACTCAACATACCACTTCGTGGTTTCTCCCGCGAGGGTGCGTTGAAATAGTTTCAGATGGATAGATTCATGATTTAATGAATTCGAGGAGCACGAAAGGTGACAAGTCTTAACATGATCACCCGGATTCTCACTACTCTTCCCCTCAAAATTCATAATGTCAAAAGGAAGCTTGGTAGGGACTGGAGGCCAAGAAGGATCTTGACACACCAGATCATTTGTCAGCTTCGAAAGATCGTTTAAGTTCAAATGAGCAAGAAACGGGAGCGGTGGCCATGAAGTTGGATTAAAGGCTCCCAAAAGAGGCTGACCTTGCAGACCATAGGGATGATGTGAACCATGACCATGACCATAGGTAGGATAACCGCCCCCACCTTGACCCGTATAAGGGTACGAAGGCATATATGTGTTGTGAGTACCATGGGGAGGAGGGTTGTAATAAGGGCCATAATCAGCTGCATTATAAGAAGGATTGCCACCATATTGATGGGGCATATAAGTGCTAGTTGTAGCAGGAGCAGTTGAGTAATGACCATAATTATAGGGTAAGTTTCCACCCCCAGCGTTAGGAATGTGCCCACCCCCAGCGTTGAGAATGTACCCACCTCCAGTGTTGGGAATGTACCTACCCCTAGTGTTGGGAATGTGTCCACCCCCAATGTAGGGTAAGTGCCCTCCTATCGTGTTGGGAATGTGCCCACCCCTAGCGTTGGGAATGTGCCCACCCCCAGTATTAGGAGGGACATGCTGGTTAGCAGTCGTGGTCGTAGTCACAGGTATATGTGTAGAAACATGTGTGTTAGGATGTGTAATGTGAGCCGTGTTATGTGAAGTGTTCCCACTAAAATGAGGGGAAGTCCTAGGACATGGTCCTCCCCCAATAGATGTAGAAGCTAAAGGGACATGGCCAGATGTAAATTGAAATGGAGCAAAAAAGGTCGTGCTACCCCCGAACGGTGGAGATGTGGATGTGCTGCCTCCGGAGGGAGCAGAAGAAGTTGTGCCACCTCCGGAGGGAGCATAAGAGGATGCACCACCTCGAGAAGGGACAGTGCCCGTAGCTCCGAGGCTAGTGCTATCTTGACTACCTGACAAAGTGGATGTAACATTCGAATTAAGACTATGCATACCAAGTGAATATGAATTAGTGGTTGAAGGGTTCGTGGTGTCATTAAGATCTGGCATTCCATATCGGAACCCCTCTGGGTAAGTACCGTGAGATGGATTTGTCTCCAGGGGTGGATATGGCCCAAAATTTGCAAAAGTGACATGTGGGGGAGAGCCTTCCCCTCCAAGTTCCCTAGGATTGGAATGAATGGGCCATCGATTGACATCCACCGACGGAGTCACGGGAATTATTCTCGGTGTGCCAGATGCAGAAGTCATAATGTACTTGTGAAGTTTATCAAAATTCTCAAAAGTATCGGAGGGGATCCTTCAGTGTCTCTTATGAAAAGGACGTGCTACCTCATTAGCTGCCAGACCAGCTAAACGACGAGACTGGAGGAGAGGTGGATCTCGCTCCACAATAACTCCAAATAAACAGAACTCCTCCTAATGGCCAACTATCGATCAAAGAGAACACACCTAAGGAAACTACAGCCAAATGCACACAAACAAGACTGGCTCAAGGGACCTCCCGACACTACAGCCAGTATGTATCGCCTAGGAGAGGCTTGAGACTCCCAAACTATAACTGGAGGTAACATAATCAGTTATAAGGGTTCCCAAACTTCACTGCGTGCACAGGGTCAAATCCCTATACAACAGGAAACTGTGATGTCCAACACCTAGCTCACTTATGATACGTACAATATAACCACTGCAAGCACCCTATGCAATACCTAGGTAAAGAAAGTAAGGTCACCGCAATATAACCAATGCTTAGGGGGACAGTCGTAGGTGGGATCTGTCATATGGGCAGGGTAGCTAATCCCAAAACTCAAGAGGTACATATCCCTCAAGAGCCCCCATACACAAACAAATCTTGGAAATATATCCCATGTTCAGCTAGTATTGGAGGGCTATCTCCGCAACCAACCTCCCGTGACCTCGTGCTTAACTGTGGTTTGAGTAGAGCTTCCTGAGAACACTAATGTATACCATGGGTTTCACCACTCCCTGGTCAAACACATAATGTTGGTTCAATAGTCTTGGATTGTTAACTCACAATGATCTATTCCAAAACTCTAAACCTAAGCTAGTTGGTGCACCCTATAAAATAAAAATCATTTCTAATCAATTTTAAGATTAAGCGTTGATTTTAATGGCTGTAATTACTCAAAGGATATGGTCGTGAGACTGATGATGTATAAGACTCAATGATATGCACAACTGAAAAACACTAGACTCATCTAATCAATAAATGAGCATGCCACTAATATGACAATCAATCCAACAGTTCAAAATAAAATGCAATCTCTTTAACATTTCAATGCACAAGCAAGTCCTAGATGAAATCACAAGCACTCAGATGCAAAGTGCAGTACATAAATAAAATATTTTTGTATTTTCTCTTATAAATGCAAGGAAAATGCAAAACATTGTTTTTGTCTTTTTTCAATATAATGAAATGGAAAAATGCAAGCAAAATCTAACTATTCAGTAAAGAAATGCAGAGCTTATCAAATAGACAATCCATCAAAACCCAAATAGTAAGATTCAACCAAGCTAATGAGCTATAAAACCAGAAATTGTGAAAAATCTAAAAGCTCAAAAACAAAAAGAAAGAGGCGTTTCTGGTCAAACAACCCAGAATGAGCCCAAGAAAGGTCAAACAACCTAGAAAAAGCTAGTTTTCTACTGTAGATCTTGACGACCAATCAATGACATAGAATCTCGACAAACATCAGCTCAAAATAAGGACAAATGCCTAAAAATCCCCAAAAATTGATGTTCTCCCCAGCGGAGTCGCCATTTCTGTTACAGAGAAAACTTCCTATGGCTTGGGGCAGACCACAACTCACAACTGACTACCAGAAAATAACTCAATTCCCAATGTAATGCTATATAAATGACAATGCTAAGATAATGGAGAAAAGACCAACCTTCAACCGGATCTTCAAAGTAGATCCCCGTTGCGCTTTCAACTTCTACACTTGAACCTGCAGATTAGTCTCAACAACCAGTACAAGCAAGTGCATATAACATGTGAAAGACATTAGCATAATCAATAGCATGATCCATGATATCATAAGCAAATATCACCCAATGTAATTTAACAATATTCACAACATCAATTGGAGGAAAAAATGAGTATTTCCATTAATAAATAACAAGAAGTACAATATACGACCTCTTGCAGGAAACCAATTTGAACCAAGAACTGGGTCTCTCCACTTGTGCCTCCACCACTTCAATCCCCCATGCAATGGCATACTCAAACTATGAAAGGAGTTTGGTAGGTGAACATAAGGAGTTCACAACAACAAGGATCAATGAGTGTAGACCTAAGTCATGGAAAAAATCCACTATAGTTATCTTGCTCTCTCTTTCTCCTCCCTTCCCTAAACCATAAGAGATCAATATATATCCTTCCAAAGGTATGTGAAAGGTCGAATCGAGTCGTTTCGTGGTATATGGAGGGCCAAAGGTCACCCTAAGACCGCTTTTTGGGAGTAAAAAGTAATTTTCTATTGGTTTTTACCATTTTACTTGGTGTCCGCGGGATATAGTGGAACAACCTGCATGTACGCTAGATATAGTGGAACAACCTGCATGTACGTTGGCTATAGCGGAATAGCTAGTGTACAAGAACAAAAATAGGGATTTGTGTGTTCCTAGTGGGAAAATGATAAATCTGAGTCAATAAAATGGATCCTAAAGGCCAATCAATGTTGATGCTCACAAGGTAGAAAATTACACTGTAACACTTACGATTCATATATATATTTTTAAATATTCTATGCATGTCCCGCAGGTATTGAAATCTTCAGAAAACAAGTCCATAATATTGATCATACATCCATCATCCCTCGAATATTGAGACTACATGGATACATTGTATCCTCATGTAAATGAAAACGTTGATGTAGAGAGTTATATTTATGATTTTTATGGGAATTCTTGTTAATTTTTTACCTTTAATTCATAAATCCAATAGCACTTGAAATCAAATAACAATCATAGACATAAGCTATCACATTTGACACATGAATTTACTGTGGGTAAAACGTCTATAACTTGAGGGAGAAAACCCCAAGAAAACCTTGCTTAGTATATTGATAGATAGCAGAGAATGTCTTTCACATCAAACACCCCTAGTGCAATTACAGATAAAGAGAAAGATAAAGAAGAGAGACTCCGAATAATATCCTGCATAAATAGAAACACCTTTCCTTCAAGGAAGAAGAGAATTCGCTTCACATTAGATTGATCAATCATGTATAGCATATTTATATATTCTTCTGATGCATCGACTACTATTTTTATCTTCTGACTTAATGATGAACTTTCCCTCCATCTAGATGTATCAATCTTGCTTGAAGAAGAGCATCCCACTTCTCATGCAATGCATTAATTCACTGAATTGAGTGTTAGGATGAACTCACCCCTTAACTGAAAGCTTTCCCACTTAGTTAAGTGGCTAACTTAATTGTCGTCTTGCAAGTGTCGGAAATCAAGTGTCTTTTAGTTTCACTTAAGTGTCGTCATGCAATAACACTTAGTTAACTAGATCTTCTTTGTTATCAGCTAGGTAACTTTCTTTAACTGATTATTTCTTGTTAACATCATTGTAGTGATCAGTTCGAGTTCTCCTTTGATTTACTGAAGTCTTCAGTGAAATTTAACAATTCGAATTCTCTCTTAATTAATTCTTTTATGTGCAATTTGAATTCTCACATATCTTATCACACCTTATCTTTATCTTTTGCCTTATATGCATGGTCCACGTGTGCTATCTTAATTGTCATATCAAATATACTAAGGATATTTTTCCAATGATGTGATCATATTGTCGTACTATTGTTCCAAGTGATTATATGCTAAAGTAATTCACTCTATAGGTGGCCAATCTCTATAGGAGACTTAATAGCTCAAACATGGTGAGTAGTACATCACACACCATACATGCTTTGACATGCAAAGCATCATCTCAACACATGAGGCACCACTCAACACATGAGTCTATGTCTTGACACACAAGACCTTAGCCTTGACTAGCAAGATTGTACAACATCATCACTTTGACAAATAAAGCACTTGCCTCACCACATGAAGCTTAACCATTCTTGAGTTCAACTCAAGATTCTTCTCCAAGTTTCCTGAGTCCAACTCAGGCTCCTATAAGGAACTACCTCAACACACGAGGCTCAATCTTGACACAAAAGGTTGACCTGGAGAATGACACATGATGCTGTAACTTTGACAATTATGCCAGTGTCCAAGTGCTTGAATGCTTTCGAGCTGTTGAATTCTGTAACCAACATTCTTGGCGGATGTTTTAAAAACTTTTTGAGATGAGAATTGGTTGAGTTCTTTTGCTTCTTGGGTAAAACTCAAAGACGAGTCATAATCATGTTAAATACCAATAGTTTCTAACACATTGGATTTCCGGGAGAAACAATCGTGGAAGAAGCAAAAAATTTTGCCCAAAAGTATTTGCGGAAAGCTCTTGAAAATGTGAAAGCGCTCAACAAATGGGCTCTTAAAAGAACATTCGAGGAGACGTATATAATATAGTTGGCTCTTTATCATCTCATCCTTTCTACCACCTAAACTACATGTCTATGAGTACATATATGTATCTATTAATTCATATACATTGACAATTTTATATCCAGGTAGAGCACCCTCTCACATATATTCGATGGCATGGGAGTCTCCCAAGGCTCGAGGTTAGAATCTAGGTTGAGCATTATGGGGAAAACTATTTTTATGTAAGATAAAAAAGCATATGCATAGTGAAAGGGAAAATCTGTATCACTTGCAAATGGTACCTATCAGCGTTTTTCATCTCCATGTGATGAGATGTGCTAGTTTCTTTTAAATAGCATTTTTTTGTAGAGCGAGAGGGTGACTCTAGGGAACCAAAATAGTAGTTCAGTTCCTTATTGTTCTTAGATTACACGAGGACGAGACAAGTGTACTATCCAGATTGATTTTATGCTAGTCATTCCAAATTTGAAATAAATAATTATATAAGAAAAAATAATATAAAAAATAATTAGTAGTTGATGCATGGATAACTGGTTTAACAAGAAAACGAGTAATAACATGTAGTTGAGGCATAGACAACAAGCTATTACAACTACTCAGGTTAAATAACTATGCTAATATATATATATATGAGAATCAGTTAATTAATTATAAAACTACATTTAAAAAACCCATGGTTATTGAATAACTTGGAGAAAGGCTGAGTTTATAGGTATTTAAATTACTTTTTGGATTTTGGCAAAGGAAGTATTGTTCATAATGCGGTTTGCATTGTTCAGATAATAATTTTAAACATGTGAACAGATTTGGAGCATGAGAATATAATTCGATATTTACGAGTCTCAAAAGTACTTAAATTTACATTACAATTTTCATTGAAATTGAAAAAAACGACTAAAATAATGTAGCGATATTAATAAGTATATATTCCAACAACCTTGGCCATCCTCCAAATTGGAATCGATAAAATTTAAAGCTATCAGTTTCAGCTTCGCTCCGTTTTATATCTATGCCGTTGTCCAAAATTGGAATCGATAAAATTTAAAGCTATCACTTTCAGGTTCGCTCCGTTTTATATCTATGACGTTGTCCAAAAATTGATTGCAATACAGCACAACTCTTTGGGTTGGCTGTCGTTGACTTGTAGCTTGCTTAGAAAAATGTAGAACGGCCCACCGTTTGACAATTGGAACCTCGCAGCATCTGGTACCTCGGTTGTCCACAATATTAAACAAAATATGCGATGACGATACCACGGTGGTTTTAACCGGGGTATGCAGGTCTGAGGATACTACAACCCACGCATTAATTATGTTTGTCAAATACAGGGAATTTATGGCTATGAAATTTAGTTATTTTTGACAAATTTTTTGTATTGTTTGTTTTTTTATGGAATATTAATGTTGAATGGAAGAACAATTTGTCCACTCTAAAACTAATGTCATTGAGTGTGTAGAAAAATATTACTATATGAAGACCCATGGATCATTATAATTCCCTTCAAAATAACTTCCATCATAACACGCGACTTTCACCTATAAAACGCAGAAAAATATTGATATAAAAACGCATCTCATTGATATTGATATATTTGGAATGTTTCATCTCTTTTTGTAAAATAGGTAATTACATGGAGATTGTAAATCATACATGTCCCCAATTGGTAAATGAAGCATATAGTGTATTGTTAATGTTGATATATTGAATTCCACAACACTAACCAGGTCCAAAAGAGGCAAGAGGTTGAAAACACTTTATTTTAATTTTTGTTTGATATCTTCTAGGAATTTATAGTCTATATATGCTTGGATAATCATATGCAATTATTCTATATAACCACTTTATCTATAATATTCAAATAGTGTATTATATGTCGTTCTTTTCTTTTCCCCTAAACTTTGCAATGATTAAGTCTTTGCATGCTCAATAAAAACAATTCATTTCGTGATTGAAAGTGTCTTCATCCATAAATATAGAGCTCTGATTTTCCATAACATAATGGAAACTTCATCCAATCGTATCAAATTCATTGAAATTTATAAATTATTTACTTTTTAAATTCCACAATTATATCATTTCATGTGCAAGAATTATATTCAACACTGAGAAGGTGCATACAATAACATTATTCTTCCATTACTCTTTCTCATCATGATGAACTTTGTCATATAAAAGCATGGTATTTTAACATATATTATAAAAAATGATTGATATACACTTCTCTTAATATATAAATTGATAATGAAATTGTGATAATTTATATGATATGTCTCAACTTACACTGGTTAAGATCTTTATGTTAATATTGATAACCATAAATTGACAACTACATTAGGACATAAAAATCTCAAAAACTAAATGACACTATCTCATGCACTTATATGTAAACAAACAAGAAACTCATACATATTATTTATTTTGAACATACATATACCTGGTATTAGAAATAGTTTTTATGTTTCTCATTATATAATTTGTTGAAGCACTTTGACACAATTTTTCAAATAATTCTTCTTGAATCTTCTCCTTTCATTAGTATGCTTCATCCAATATGATTGATTTTTTTGTCTCCTTTTTATCTAATAATTTATTTTTTATATATATTCTAGTTAACTTAACTTGGTTTTAACTTATTTTTTATATATAACTTAACTTTGTTTTAAGATATTATATCTTTAATACTAAGATTATTTATTTCCTCATTTATATGATTTAAAAATTCTTAATATTTCATAGTAATAAAAAATATATTTATATTTTATAACAATCAAGGTTAACACTCTCATTTTAACTTATGAATATTATTTATAAATAAATTTTCATTCTAAAAAATATGAAAATATGACTGAGAAATATATTATTTATTTTATAGAATTTATGTTTGAAATCATAGTCCCATAATTCGAGTATATGGATGTAAATATGAATATTATTGGATATGGAAACATAATGATAATAATTTTAATAAAATATATAAGAATATATCATAAATGTATATCTTATACATGTTATTGACAACCAAAAATAATATTTAGAAAACAAATGAATGACAACATTTACTTACTAATAATTATTTTAATAAGAAAATAAGTATTTAAAGATACTATATTTAAAGCTATAAAAAATATTTAATATTTACAATTACAATGTTTTTAATAAATTAAAACATAAAATTAATTATTATAGAAAAAAATTAATTGTTTGATTAATCAATAACATCCAAAGACCCACTTGTTTTACAAGCAATTGATCATGAAAATCCCTTATACCGACACAAGAAAAGACAAATCTAACAAAGTAATTTGACACTTGACTTAAATGTTACTTCGATAATTGAAATTACTCTTGCTTCATAAAATTAAAGTTCATGCGTCATTTTAATTCATAGATAACTAGGAACTAATGCATGGATAACTAGGAGCTTATGCATAGATAATTCTTAGTTGACGAGTGGATAATAGGAAATTCGTTTAACTAGAAGAAAGAAAGTGATAAAAGTATCAGATAACTTATTTGTGACACTTAACTTGTGGCCTATGGGTGCTCACCAACCATAAGTTAAGTGAATGTCCTAGTTCTTGATATAACAAGTGACACTCTTTGTTAAAATATTCTTTGCGAAATTAATTTTTGGCTTGGAGGAAGTTTAACATAAAGGTCAACAACCACAATAATATTCTAAAACTGAAAAAAGGATCAATCACCAACTAAACCTGAACAAGAATCTGTAACGTCCCCGGTCCCCTTGGTTCCCTTTAGAGGCGATGGGGGAGCTCCTTAAAAACAAATTGCTAATTTTTTTTAAAGATTCTACAGATCTACACTTTTACATAGCTACAACAACTTCATAACGCAATACGCAATCCACAAGTAACAATCCACAAGCCGCAAGTTTGAAGTCGAAAGTCGGAACACCAAATATACAACGTCGAATAAATACACCTCCCACATCCGTAATCAACCTTGCGGGAGTCAGAAAGTTGGAACTCCATGTTAGGATATTCCTATCCTCCATCCTAGTCCCACCAGTATTTTGATCATTTACAGTTTCAGTCATGCATGCACTTTTAGGGTTTGCATGCATTTGCATGCATCCTAGTCATCAGTCCCACCACCTAGCCCTCAGTTAGCAGCCCCCGGAGCTTCCTTCCACTTAGTTTCATCCCTCCTAGAGCTTAGTGCGCCCTCCTTTCCTCTACCAGTTGAGAAAGGCGCCCTTCTTACCTACCACTTCAGTTTAGTTTAGTTATCTTCAGTTCCTTCCTTGATTTAAGGATTAACTGACTCTTAACTGACCTTAGCACTCCGATGGACCTCCAGTGAGACTTGACTACCTGTTTTGACTCCAGTTAGATCTTCATGCGCCCTCCACTGAGCCTCCTTCATTCAATTAGTTTCTCCATGTGCCAGTTACATTCAGTTACAGCTACCACACTCAGTTAGACTCATTTTGACTGATGGTTGACAATTACTTGTACATTGATGACTCCACCAATGATGAGATAGACTACTAGTTGTACTCCGATGACACTCCAGTGATCCTTTGATCACTCCATGAAGGCTAATTCGAATTGCCACATTAGGGATTCGAATCCGCATGCATTGTACTATTTATTTGTCCATATTGTGATTAATTAACTAGTGTGTGTGAAGTATTATTGCTTCTATCCGAGTTCTACTATACGATATTATTCTGTTGCTCATTATGCTTTATTGACTACTCTTCTTCTATTTTCTTGCCTAATCATAAGCATTCTCTTGTGAGGTATACATCATCTCTTAGATCTACTGTGATTATTTTCACATGGTATCAGAGCATGTTGAGAGTATTGTTTATCTCCATTATTGAGAGGTTTTTGCAAGTTATTACCAAGATTTCGAGTGCAGTAGTTGCAGCAGTTTCTGCATTTTTGCAGTAGTAGCAGTTGCAGTTATTCTATATTGTTTTTGCAGGTCCTCTATAGTTTCAATGTATTCATCAGGAATTACTCCTCTTTCTCCATTCAACTATGATGAATGGAAACCACCAATGATAACACATTTGAAGAGACATGGTCTCTTTGATTATTGTATTGAAAGAGAGTTCGAATCCTTTGAAGAAGAGTATGACTGGTTAAATGAAGGAGAAATAGCTTGTGCATCCTTGATGTATGCTATGTCTCGATGCATGTTATATCACCTCCCTGATCTTTCATATCCAAAATATCTATGGGCCTACCTGGATCAAATATTTGGCAGACAGAATGAAGGGATTGGTCCAAACCCTTTCGAGAGCAAGCAAAGTGATGCATTCCCTCCCCTTGATGGTCTCTCAGATCATGAACCAGTATCATCTCATATTGAAGTTGTTGACAAAGAACTTGCATATTATCCACTCATGCTCCAACTTTCTTCTCTTTTTGTGTCAGATCACACTCGAGATATTGCAGAAGGTCCTAAATCCTCTCTTGCACCAGAGTCTGTTGGTTTGCCTCATGATCACATGATTATTTTGGAGGTAAAATCAGCTATTGGAGGTAATGCATTCGCTCCTCTCAAGCAATCATCTCTTATTTACTACTATATGATCATTAGCACATGCGTTCAGAAGGTTATTGAAGAATATGGCCATTACCACCCGCTTGAGATAATTTCTCATGCATCCATTGGTTTTGATCTCACCTCTTATGGTTCAAAGGAGATCTCAAGAAACCATTGCCATTCGCTTGGGATAATTTCTCATGCATATAATAGTTTTGATCTCACCCCTACTGGTTTAAAGGAGATCTCAAGAAACTATTCTTCAAGTCTTAAATCTGATTTGGATTTCAAGCAATTATTATTTGATGGTTCTCTTCGGCATAATCTCACCCATGATGGTTCGAAGGAGAAGACAAAAGACTATCTGCATATTCATGATTTTGATCCTACCTCAACTGATTCAAATCATAAGTTCAAGGATCATCATCATACTTTTGGATTCGTTCTCATCACATTCGATCTGAAGAGCAAGTACAAGCACATTTTTTTGAGCATGGTCCACTTCTTCCCAAGAAGAAGATACCTTCATACATATGACCAAGCATCACACCTGCTTGAGTTTGGAGCATTTATTTTTTTTTTGTACCTTACAGTCTGTTTTTGAGGAGGGGGTATGTTTCCCATGAAATTTTCCCACTTCCTTGCTTTATTGACTGTTATTATTCATTGTATTGGGTGACCTTTGGTCTTAGTTAGTAGGGCCTAGGATGGATTAAGGGGGGGTGTTAGGATATTCCTATCCTCCATCCTAGTCCCACCAGTATTTTGATCATTTACATTTTCAGTCATGCATGCACTTTTAGGGTTTGCATGCATTATTTAGGGTTTGCATACATTATTTAGGGTTTGCATGCATTTGCATGCATCATAGTCATCAGTCCCAGGACCTAGCCCTCAGTCAGCAGCCCTCGAAGATTCCTTCCACTCAGTTTCAGCCCTCCTAGAGCTTAGTGCACCCTCCTTTCATCTACAAGTTGAGAAAGGCACACTTCTTACCTACCACTTCAGTTTAGTTCAGTTATCTTCAGTTCCTTCCTTGATTTAAGGATTAACTAACTCTTAACTGACCTTAGCACTCCGATGGACCTCCAGTGAGACTTGACTACCTGTTTTGACTCTAGTTAGCTCCTCATGCGCCCTCCACTGAGCCTCCTTCATTCAGTTAGTGTCTCCATGTGCCAATTAAATTCAGTTACACCTACCACACTCAGTTAGACTCAGTTAGACTCAGTTTGACTGATGGTTGACAGTTACTTGTGCATTGATGACTCCATTGATGATGAGATAGACTACTAGTTGTGCTCCGATGACACTCCAGTGATCCTTTGATCACTCCATGAAGGCTAATTCGAATTGCCACATTAGGCATTCAAATCCTCATGTATTGTACTATTTATTTGTCCATATTGTGATTAATTAACTAGTGTGTGTGAAGTATTATTGCTTATATCCGAGTTCTACTGTACCATGTTATTATGTTGCTCATTATATTGTATTGACCACTCTTCTTCTATTTTCTTGCTTAATCATAATCATTCTCTTGTGAGGTATACATCATCTCTTGGATCTGTTGTGAGGATTTTCACACTCCAAATATACAACGTCGAAGGAATACACCTATGACTTCTGCAATCTGCCTTCCAGGAGTTGGAAAGCTGGAACTCCAACACGCAACTCCGAAGCAATCACCTCTCCAACTTCCACAGTCTGCAATCCTCCTTGCGGGAGTCGGAAAGTCAGAACCACAATGTGCAACTCCAAAGAAATCACCTCTCTGAATTCATCAATTTGCAATATTCCTTGTGGGAGTCGGAAAGTCAAAACCGCTATGTGCAACTTCGAATATTTATGCCTCTGACTTCCGTAATCTATAATCCATGATGCGGGAGTTGAAAGTCGGAACCCCCAAATTCTTAGCTTCGCAGAATCATGCCTTCGACTTCTGCAATCCACAATGTTGGAGTCAGAATTCGGAACCCCAAATGCACAACTCCGGAGAAATAACCCCTTCGAATTCTACAATCTGCAATCCTCCATGCAGGAGTCAGAAAGTCGGAACTCTAATGCACCACGCCGAGAAATCACACCTCCAACTTCCACAATCTGCAATCTGCATTACGGGTCCATAAATTCGGAAGTCGGCCATATACCCTTGTTACTGCCACCTCCTCAGGCCGATATATTTCTCATCCTAAGTCCATTTTTGGCAAAGTTGGTATCGTTGGAAAGCTCTTGGTGAGCTCTATGCAATGGTGTGATCCTCTACCACACCTGAGGACTTTGATTTTTCCATTCTTCCAACCAAATTATTTCCCAAACTTCATCCATGCCTCTTCACCACTCTGTAAAGAGCTTTGATCCACTCTGTCATGGCCCCTCCCTTCATCTGACCCACCTAGGGAACATCGGCACAACATGGGGTTTCTATTTCTCCCCCAAATCCCTAACTGAACATTCTAAGCTTTATGGGCCTTTAAAACACTTAGCCCTATTGATCAATGAACAGATTCATATAAGTATAATCACATCATGTGTGTATATGCATATTCAAATAAGCACAGTTGAATGAAACATTATCCACACACATATCTATCATGCTTTCAACATATCAATAATTGTCATCAATAATTAAATCATTGAAGAAGTAAAACACATAGAATACTTATCTTTAAGGTGAAGTCACCAAGCAACTGGCTATGGGCTACAACATTCCAACCCAACCATAGGTCTCTACCCAGCCTATATTCTCTCAACACTCAGAGACCACCCCCGAGCTGGGGCTATGTATCCACTAAGGAGGAACTAACAGGCTCACTCACAGCCTTAAGCACAGTCATTCAAGGTCATCCAACAAACAAATGGCTCTATCAAGTAAGTGGGGAGACAGGGAAGGATGTATCTAAGTCAATGAGCTCAATAGAAAGAGCTACAGGCATATCCAATTGACTTCAAATAGTCCAGGAACCGTCATCACCTCCACTCTCAACCTATGTAAGGTCCCCTTCTCTGTTACAAAGTCCCTTGGGCGCCCCTTCCCTCAACGCTGACCTGGGCAAGTATGGTTTGTCCTGAATTCTAAACCAAGGTTAAATGAGCTCTCACTAGCTCTACCATGAAGTCTAACACCCCCTGGTCTCTCTCCCACTACGATCCACTCTTAGATCTTCCTCAAGGTTACGCCCAGAATGTTATGTCCTGCAACTGGATTTTCGGCTATCAAATCTGGGTCTCCCAAAGGATTTATGGGCAGCCAACCCTCTCAATATCGCCCCAAGGTTCGGGACTATGGATTCCCCAAGGTATTTCACTTCCCATGCATATTTTTGTGCATTTTTGGCTCAGCAAATAATGGCTTCATTCCAAGTCACAATTTCTGGTTCTTCTCCTGCTACTGAGCTTGCACCCCCCATGAAAAATAATAAACTCATTTTTTCAACAATGGTCTAGGGATGAGGGAAAACGTCCCCCCATAAGGTAGGGTGACTTATTGGTCAAGCAAACCAAGCCCATACCCTGCCTTACGAATTTCAAGGCTACCCATACTCCATCACTCTCATGGACTGATTTATGAAGTACTTCGTTACAACAAAAATAAATGACAACAAGGAAATTCAAAGGTGGGTTCTCAAGGTGACATATGGCAGCCTATGGATTGATTCCACAACCTGCTCACTTCTCCCTAGTGGATACACATAGCCCCCTCATTTAATTGCATCCATATCCTTACCCTTGGTATTTTATTTGCATTACAATCATTTACATCATTTTTACAATTTCCCCATGGCTTACTAGCACATGGATAACACAACATAAAATACCAGCCCTTCAAGGCTAAGCATTCACTAGCGGGGCCTTGGACTTGAGCTCCACGCTAGGAATCATACATCACATATATATGATATTTACTTTAAAATCCAATACATATGAAGGGTCAAAATGGGGGTATTACAATCCCCTCCCCCTTAGAATAACATTGTCCTCGATCTTCCAATACTTAGGAATACTTACACAGTTTACACATCCAAAATTCACAAATATGTAGTAGGTCTATCCTGCATTTCATCTTTTACTCTGGGTTTTCAGGACCAAGTCCCTTGGCTTCTACAAGCTACCCCTATTGGCTTTGACCTTCCATCTCCACAAGTCTGGAAACTTTATGGATACTATCTTTCTTGCTGTCCTTTTTTTGGCAGTTACGAAGGCAATTATTTCCTCCACATTCCCAACATTTCAATGGCTTCTTTTTCTTTACCTTCTCAATTTGCTTTGAGTCTTCCAACCTTGAGCATTTCTTAATGGGATGTATGGATGAATGCCTCTTCATTGAACCACTGTCCTTTACACTGCTGGTAGATTCTAGAATTCCTTTTACCCCATTTTGCAGACAAATCAAGTCCTACAAAACCTTGTGGTTCATCTCATTCTGTTTCTTTTGTAGTTTGAGCATTTCCTCAATATTTTCTTGGGACTTGGCAATTGTTTGAAGAATAATTTCAGCCAAATCAAATAGCTTTTGGTCTGCTTCCATGGTCAATGTGCACAACTTCCCACACTTTGCTTACTAGCAACACTTTTCTTGTAATAAATGCAACCAATTGATTTAATTTTCACCTGTGAAATTCATCATTACAAATATTGTTAGGCCAAGCATAACATAAGCATTAAGATCAGTCAACTACTTACCGAATTCACATAGAAATTCCGTGATTTATCCATGGGACTTCCACACATTTCATGCTTGTCCAACATACAAATGAACTCATTCATGTTCATCCTTTCACAGGGAATTAACTAATTCAGCATTCACAATTTATTTCAAGCAAGATAAACACTATCAAATTTCAACCATAACATGCATTCAACAATTTTCTGTCTCTAAAATGCATCAATCAAAAAGGAAAGAGGAGAGTAAGAGTTCCCGCCTCTTAATCTTGTTCCCATCCAGAGCCCCACAACAACTGTGGTTCCATGCTCCTTGGTCTCTTTCACTTCAAATGTGAATGCTTGACTCAACTTTTTCTTTTTTTTGGCGATGACACTTGGTGTCTAAGGTCTTTCCGAGGCTTCTCAACCAGGGAACCCTCCCCATGGTTTCCTACATAACCTTTGGTTGCTAGGACCCACATAAGTCCACTAGCAGCATTTTCCAGTGCTACTCATACTGAGCTTTCTAGGACCGTCACATGTCCACATGAATGCCTAGGATGCCCTCAAGGTCCTTGCATCCAACAATACCTACACTCAACATTGAGTCAATTCACATGTCAAATCCATTTTCATAGGATTCATCTCTAAACAAGAGTTTAAAAACCATAGTCGAATCATATACACATGTATATTCACATTCAATAAGCAAGAAGATGCAATATGACTAAATACTTATCTGTATTGGACGTTTTCACGTTATTCCACATTCTCCTTCTTTGATTTACGAGCCTTGGATCACCTATGGATACAATAACGAATGTTTGGATAGCACGCAGGGTACTCCACAACATTCAATGCTCAACTAGTGCATCGACTGGATTTACTAAGCATTTATGGTGCCAATCCGGCCCCATACCTGGTTTTCCCTCTCCATTTCCAAGCCGATACTTCTGTTTGGTTCAACGGGCCAATGGAAGGAAACTACACCATAACCAATTCCAAATCAAGGGATCTACTACGGATCCATAGGAATCTCAATGGGCTCCATCCAGTATCGGCACCCACCTCACCTCAACTCATAGCCTGAGTAAGGTCCTCTTCTCTACTGCAAAGTCCCTCGGGAGCCCCGTCCCTCAGAGTTGTCCTGGGTTGGTGCGGGAGTTCCTCACTACTGAATGAATAGAGATTTTATGCCTTTACAAATATCACCATATTCCAGTCACAATGCACAACCAGCATACTGACTGGATTTATTAGGAAATGGAACAACCACTCACACACATAAGGATGGTACCCCTTCTTCACTTTTCTTTTTTAGTATGCATAACCAATTACATGTGTAATACCTAACAACATAATATGGGTAGGAAATCTCATCAGTATTACTGATATAAAATTGTAAACATATTTCATAAAAAATCACTCTCTAATATTGAAACACCAGGAATGCATCCATTCCCTTAGGGTGTAGTAAATATTGACAACCATAACACAACACAGCACCTGAGAGGTGTGCACTCCTCTCCGATGTGATCCATGTAGGCCATAATCATAACTCAAGTAGTTTGGAATAAAAACATGCTCTACATATTAATTACAATAATTAGACATGCATATTTTCAGCAAGGGTTACAAAATACTTATCTGTTCTACAGATGTATTTTCTCTTCCTTTAACGAGGAATGGGGCTCCCTTCTCTAAGTTAACATTCCCTTGGTCTCCCTTCACTAACCTAAAAGTACCTTGGATTTGTTACACCAATACCTTTCACGTTTCATAAACAACACATGCCCCATTGGCATAATTTTACCATATCACCCGCGTTCTTTACCAACATGCAGTTCAGATGAGACATTATCAAAATTTACAATTGTGTTTCACCCAAAACCCATTTCCAAAGCATGGGATCCTTCCCATAGAGTTTGGCTTTTGCAAGCCATATCACATGGTCTTTCGGCAATGTGTCTTCCTGACACACTTCTCAAGTACCCAAACAGTCAGTAGCATTAACAATCAAATTTAAATATGATTTCCATAACCAGTCAATGGAATTAATAATCAAATTCAAATATGAATTTACAATTCTATCTCCTACAGAAATTTGATTAATTTAACCATGAGGCCATCCTCATATTGTTTGGCTCTTGTAAGTGGTAGAAATATGTCCATTATGGTCTTACACTCACTACCATAACATGAACATCCACCTAAAGTACATCCTCTTGACACCATTCTAGAGAAGACAAACAATCGTTAGTAATTATTAGCAAAAATTCAAACCTGAAATTTATAATCTGATACCAATATGTTCTGTACATAAATTAAATTTCACATCCATGAGACCCTTGTCATAATTTTTTCGGATTTTGTACATGGTAGATTCCAGTCTTTATTATGGACTTACCCACATTGCCATACCCAAGACATTTCTACCTAAAATATAAAAATTTCAAACTGCCAAACACTTTGTGAGTATCCATGCATATAATATTTTCATTGTTACAATAGTCACTGAAGTGATCTCAGAATTATAATACTCAATAAGTCAAACACTATCAATTGTTACTTTCTCAATGACAATGAGATACATCTATTTTATGTGCATCATTATCACAGTAAATTGCAAGATACAATCACATTATATATACATGAAATCAAATAAAACTTTCAACATTCATGATTACAAAATCATGTCCATTCAAGCAACTCTGTCCTCCCAACAAAGCATTCTGGTAGCCCATCAAACATGACTACCTTCTTTATGCAATCATTTTCCTGCATCCTTGGCACTTCATGAAATGATCTCATAATTGCCAATAATTCTACCATTTTCATTATTGATGAATTGCAATGAAATATATGCCACATCCATGCATTCACACAATGTGTCTCTACATGTGCACCCACACATATGCATGCACATCCACAACATTTACATAATATTTTAATGCATATCCACTCAATCCCACTTTGCATTGATTCATTAATACCCTAATGTCATGTCATGCATTCCACCGTGATGTTTTGGAAAGTATGGCTGTTGCCTTAACACCTCGCCCAACCATCTCCCCAATCACTTGGTTAACTTATTTGGTGTCTTCCTTCTCCGCTCGAGCAACACATCAGGAGTTTTCTCACTCCTTGGTTGTTGGCAAGGAGGTTTCATACCAAATCTACACCAATAGGGAGTTCATGGGATACTTGTGTAGCACTATAGAATCACGATTACAAACACAATATGGCCTTAACCATGACTATCTCATATGGCATGCACTAGCACAAAAGGACTATAAGTCCTCACTTACTTTGGTTATTAACTCATAACCAACATATGCAAATGGTATGATGTATTTTCATATGAATGCATTTATGATTCAAAATAGCTAGATGGTATAATGATCCTTTCCCTTACTATCACATACCTCACTGTACTTGGTGGAATAATGTTTGCATGAATACATTCATTATCACATACATACCAATTTATGATTACTAAATATGGTTCAAGGGATTCTTACACAATCCCCTTTCTGTATGCAATCAACATAAACAAACCATTACCTACATGGATACCATTAACATATTTGATGTTACCTAATCAGTTGGTCTCCTGCAAAGGATTACACCATCCTTCCACCAACCTCATGATCATAGATTTGTTGCACCAACCTTTCTTCATAAGGTTGTCTTGATGCCTAGAAATTCGCAGCACGAATCAGCAAGAGATTCTCCTCGGTAAGCAAGCCCAATTAGATCACTCACCATTTGGAGTGGGGAATCCATCCGGTTAATGGCCCGGCTACTGTATAAGATTTAAAGATTTGTTTTCCTTTCACCGGTTACGGCCTGATCCACCGTTTATGTATTTTATGTTTAAAGATGATATGCAAGTGCTATATCTAAATGCATGCAATTAAAACAAATCTGATCTAAAATTATCTAAGCTAATTAATCTATCCCTGCAGGGAGCAAAACTGAAATATGAGTAATACACTGGAAATACACCCAAGAATCTCACAGGTAGTTGTTTAATAACATAGATGCATTTACAACAGAAAGTAAAAGATATCAAAGATAGCTTTTACAGAATTAAAATATTACATTACTCATTTAACACAGAATATTTGCACAAGAAATGAGAGTGTTCATAGTAGAGAATTAGTTCAGAATAGTTAGGAACAATCTCCCAGTATATGTATGAAAGATGCAGAAATAATTCAGCAGATATCCACCATATCCCAAGCAAAACTCAGTGCTAGCTTTTCTAGGAAAAATAGGTCCTTCTTTATTAATGTAGCAAAGTAATTCACTTACAGAACAAGTCAGTCCCTTCACCTCCCGCTGTCTTTTCTAGATTTAAAATAAAACAAATTTAATTCCCAGCTGGGCCTGCAGCCTCAGATGGTCTTTCAACTTGATCCAACCCATCCAATTCAACAGGTTTGCTTACTTCAGCAGGCCTATCCACTTTAGCAATGTAGTTGGTTAACTAGCTGATTTCTTGTAAAATAGTATTTCCCAGCGCAAAAATCATCATTTTCAGTGTTGTCTCATGTTTACGTAGATCTGATTTAGTGTTTGCCACTCCTGCTACTGTCGCCTCGTCGATGTCCTCCAGAAAATAAGCATGGATGGAAGTTTTCCCAAGAAACTAGTGGAGGTCTTCCGGTGTCAGGACATCTATTTTCTCTAGATACTCAGTTTCTAAATTCAGGTTATCCTGTAGGTCTGCCAAACGCTGATATCTATAAGGAAAATCATCGATGGTCTGAGGTAAGATCATGTGGCATTTCTCATGGGTCTCCCGGATATTTAAGTAGAAATCGATACATTTCTTGATGGTTTTCTGGATTGCAATACTTATCTTTGTACCGCAGTCTTTACAAAACTCAAGGACTTTTAAATTCACTTCTGACTCCTTTGCGGACTTGATATGTAAGTGCCCTGGGAATCCTGATTTCCCTTTTCTCCATTCGGGTTGTCTATCGATTTCCTCCAGGTGGCGCACATACCTTTTCTTGAATCTTATTGCATCATCCTCTATTGCCTTCATCCTTATGATCATTCCCTTTACTTTACACACCTCCTCTGTGATCAGCTCTAGTGATTGATGAACTTTTGTCTGCATGTCACATGCTTGCTCGTTAAACATGGTTAGATCCTGCTTCTTCTCATTCTCTTGCTTTAATTTCTCCAATAGCTGCTCATTTTCCTTCGTCATCCTTATGAACTAAGGCTTAAAGAACTCGATATGTTTTATGTTGTTGGCGTCGTGTTGCTCCAACCCTTGTATGAGTGCTTTTATCTCTTTCTTTTTGCCTTCTATGATTACTAACTATGCATTTAGTGCATCCTTCTCATCGTCGTGCTTTTGTTTCTTAACTGCTATCTCTACGTTCTCTTCCTGAACATCGTTGTACTTCCTTTTCATCTCATTACCCAAGTGCACCTCTTTCATCAGACTATCTTTAACCTTGAAGCACTTGTCCTTGTATTGCTTTACTTTTTCCATCAATAGATTTACATTATCGGCACTCGCTCGAGCCGAAGCCACAGTGCATGATGCCGTGAACTGAGGATCGCTACTGGTCCCCTCAAAAAGAGGAACTTGTGTTATTCTTATTTCATCTTGGTCATCTTGATTTTTCATCCTCTTTTTTGACCTACTCGTGATAGCTTTCTTCTTTTTGTCATAGAAGATGGAATCCAGCTTTGACACTAGACGTTTCTTTGAGGGAATGTATGGTGTGAGAGTGAGATCCTATGATGAGGCATCCCCGTCGGTGGTTATTTCCAGTGGGTTTGTTGTTGATACATCGATGTCCATGGCTTATGGGCTTGAGTTACCCTGGTGCGCAACTTTCTTGGACTTCTATGCTTCCTATTCCTGCATCTACAGTTTTGCTGCTTCTATTTCCACTTCCTGCCTCTACAGTTCTGCTGCTTCTACTTCTGCTTCTTTCTGAATCATTTCTGCTTCTTCCCTCTGCTTCTCTGCTAGCTCCCTTTGAAGCCTCTCATTTTCTTCTTCTTATAGTCTATTTGCCTCCTCTTTTTTCTTCTTCTCTACCTCCTGTAGCTATATAGAAAATGCTTCCTGGCACTGCTTCTCCTCTCCCTCTTTCTTCTTTTTCCCAACAAGTTTGGAACTGGAACTGGCTCTGCTTTTAGGCAAGTATCATTTTCCGAACTCGGTCATGTTTTTGGCACTTTGAAAGAATCCTTCATCCTTGTCGAAGAGGTGTGCATAGTCGAAAGTGACCTTGAAGTTATTAAGGTGAGCAACAACTTTGCCTAAAGGGTCATGCCTCCTAAATCTTTTTGTTCCAAAATGGAAGGCCTCTAAGTCTAGAGAAAATATATGCCATCCTTTGCCTTGGGGAGTTGATATTCTCCGATGGAAAATCGCATTGGTGGGTATGCAGCCTTCTTCTTATCACTGAGCACTATACTAACTCCATCAATAAATAGTTTCCTTACAAGTTCTTTGTGCACAACGTAATCTGTGGCATACCAGGGCAACAGGGATGGGGCACGACTCCCTCCATACCTTCTGAAGTATGTCCCTTCCAAAGAGAAGTAGTAATCTCCAAATGTTTATATGATTGGCATAGCATTCTCGGATAAGCAGTTTGGTTCTTCCTTAAAGATTAGTTTATACAGGGGCATGATGAACTTTTCATAGATTTGAGTATAGTACCTTGCATACTTGTGCACCCATGTTATCTTATAAGCCACATGGAGGGGATATTCTTTACTCTTCCAGATGCATCCCAGATCAGGGAAAGGGTGCTTGACGAGTAAGCAGTCCACTAGATAAGAGGACATGAAGAAATCGACCTTGTTTTGAGTTAATCTTCCCTTGGCAGTGGTTATGAGTGAGGCCATGTAATCTGAGATGATGTCTTCCCAATTGAATATTGCACCTTGTGTGGCCACATGTGACATCACCGGCACCTAGCCGAGTTTATATATGTTTCCATTGGGCATGCTAAAAACTCGACTCAACATCAGGGCGATGAGCCTGTATAGAGTCCTTATATGTGACTCTCATACTCTCCCCTAGCCCTTAACCTTATCTACTTTTCACCAATTGTCATCTTTCTTGCATATTCCAAAGGGTCCATATTTAGTCCGGATAACCATTCATCATTTAGGAAGGTCTTAGGCTGTGGCAGTTTGTATCCTGCCATGATATGTTCTGGCGCAAAGGATGCAAGACTCATCCCGGTGACATCTATGATGAATCTGGTGTCAGTATTCACCTAGGGTAGGATCCAACCAATGACCTCGGAGCATCGGAACACCTCAGGGTGGGTTTCTGCTTTGTGGAGACCAGACTTCTTTATGTTCTTGTAAACCATTAGTTCTTCCAAGGAAGCTTTTGGGAATTTTTGGTCTTCTATAGCTCTATATAGTTCACCCCATTGATATTCTGGGGCAGCTCCTGTGATAGCTTTCATGTCACCGAACATCATCTCAAGCGAGGTGTCTAAGAGGATTTCCACGTCTAATTCTGACTCGGCTAACTTGGCTTATTTCTGTCATACCGTCTATGCATATCAATCCTGTGATAACAATGAAAAGACAAATGAGGGATTTCAATTATTTGTGATCAACACAGTGTTCAAATTCATGATAAAAATAGAACTTGAGTAGACATTCATGCTAGCCTTCTTTCCCAAAACATTTTCAAACAATTAATCAATATGGCAGCTTAATGATTATGACTTCGAACAGAAAGTAAACAATACTGATGATCATTGATATTATCTCATCACCGGAAATAGTAATCGAGCAAGGGCCATCGACATTATTCTAGAAAATAAAAGTGTGCAGTATTTAAGTTGTGGAAGAAGAAAACCTTTAAGTAAAACAAAAAAATTGGTGTTTGTGCAAAACTATCTTTCAAGCAACCCAAAAGAGGCGATGGAAGAGGATTTAGTGCAGTCAGTTCAGGAAAACCGAAACAGCTTTGTCGGTGTATATAGAACTTCATAATTGCGAGCAACATGTTTGTGTGAAAGAAACATAACACAATGACTAAATGAAACTCGCCTATCACATGATACTTCCGATACTTGAGCCAGAGCCACTCCCATCCGGCTAAAGTAAAACTAAATCAACTAGAACAAACGGTCAACACGGTTATATGGGATTTGAGGTTTCGATGAAGGCTTGGGGAGAATGGGCTTGAGGATTGAAAACGATCAGTAACAAAACTTGGGATGAAAGGTTTAACCCAGGCTCCAGACTCTGATAGTCTTCAAGGAAAACAACCGCAACAGGACTGATAATCATAACCAAAATCCCTTGTACCCCTGTGGGAGGGTACCAAAATGGGATTTGGAAGATTGGGGGAACCGATGGACTCAACGTTTTTTCAATGCCATGACTCAATAGTGGTGTTGATGATGGTGTTGACGTGGAGGAGGATTCATTTGCATTGGTGAAAATTGTGCGCATTAGGCCATCAGTTGATGTCGGGATCTTGGGTGGTGGCTCTGAATATACTCCTAACAAATTGGAGTAATTATACATGCCGAGAGAAATGTCGACATATGGGAGATCAACATTGATGACATTTGGTAGGACATTGTCAAGGTTACTTAAGGTTTCGAGGTCATAGTATTTAAGTTGGTCAAAGGTGACGACCTTCCGAGTTAAGGGAAAAATCATGATACAGAAGACTGAGGAGGAAACAGCCTGCATGGCATACATATAAATACACCCCAAGAGGATGTTGTAGTCGAGTTCTGTATCGACTACCTTGATGTCAATCACAACCATATTCCCCCCCACCTCTATGCGGACATTTTGGTATAATCCTATTGGTTGGGATGGGAACCCATCATATGCCTGAAGGGACATAGATGAGGGGACCAACTCTGGTGACCCTAATCGTTTCTAGACTTTATAGGAAATTACTTAAGTGCATGCACCTTCATCAATGATGCAATGATGAGTCATAATGTTATTTACGGTGATTGGGACTTGAAATGCGACTGACGACAGTATTCATGATTCACCTTTGTCAAGATCAAAGGTCATGAGGAGTGAGTCGGAAGGATCGGCGAAGCTGAGTGCATTGAGTAATGAATCTCGTTGGGTCGGGCATGATTGTATCACCTATAATTTGGACATGGTTGCAGGTGATTGAGCCAAGTCATCGACAATTATGTAATTGTTGGCAGCTTTCATGTGGCGGTTATTAGGGGTATATCAAAGTGGAACCATGGGAATTTATGAGATTTGTTTTTCATTTGGGAATGCTATTTGGAAAGCACCACTCGAGGGGATAGGAACATCTTCCACTTGGGGAGTTTCAAGACTATGATAACCCGTGGCTTGTGTCTGAAGATTAACCTCCAATGTGTAGATATTTTGAAAAGAGTCATCACCAGAGGGGTTAGGATATTGCTATTGTGTAACGACCACTTGGTTTGCAAAGGGTTGTTGTAATACGACAATTTGGGGTTGGGGAGGTTTTGAAGCGTAAGGGGGATTTGTCACCATCTTCTTTTTGGATTCCACTAACTATTGGCAGTCGGGGATAAGCCGAAAGTGATGGGTGTAATGACCATATTCGCTGCAAATGGAGTAGCAATAATTGGTCCTAGGGTTAGCATTCTTCCCTTGTTTGGGGGGATTATTAGTCTCCATATTTTGATTACCCGCATTTTGGTTTTGTTGGGGAGGGGGATTACCCCCATGCACCTGCTATTGGTTCTGCTTGTTCTTCCCTTTCTTCTTCCACTGAGTCTAAGGATTTTGGGGGTTTGTGGTGTTCAACTTCTTAAACTATTGAGCTTTTTGAACATAATAAGGTTGAACCAAGTTCACCCCCATGTGAGGTTTGCGTTGCTGACCAGTTGGGCATGGAAATGGGTATTACGAGTTATACCTTGGGGGTGGGATAAATGTTGTATGTGATCCATAAGATGTGGACATAGGAATGGATTGTTACATGGGAAGTGTAGGAATCGTTTCTGTTTGGCTAACGTTTGGGTAAGTAGGACTATAGGGTCCATACTGTAATCAACCAATTGGTTGGGTTGGTACCAATGTAGGGGGTATCGACACAAGTGGCAAAGATGGGTATTATGGAGCCATGTTAAATGGCATTGAAGTGGTAGGAGCAACCTTTCCTAAGTGGGAAATGGACCCAATTATCCCATCCTACGAATGTGACGAGCCCATAGGTGTAGGATCGAATGACCGATGCTGAGGGGCACTAGGGAGGATAGTTTAAAGGTAGCCATATTGTGCATGTATGAGATTGAAATGCTAGGCTTTCATAATAGCCTCTTCATCGATTTCTGGCATGGAGATGGTGATATATTTAGCTATGGTGGTTTGGAGTGATTTGATGAACTATTGCAACAAAAAGGGTGGTTGTATTTTGATTTTACACAATGTGTGGGATCTATGCCACTCGTGGATGTGGTCCGCGATGTGGGTGGATGTATTTTGTCAAAACTCTATGATAATTTCGAGACCAAGGTCATGTCAAATAGGAATATAGAATTAAGTGATAAATGCGGTGGCCAATGTTGCAAATGTGGCATGGGTCCCTCTCGGTAGGTTTACATACCATTTAGTTGTCGTTCCTGTAAGGGTACACTAAGAGAGGTGAATCCTCACAGGATCGTCCACTATGATTTTAGACAAACAACATAAGTGGAAATACATGACATGGTTGGAGGGATCATTTCCTTTCTTTCCTTCAAATTTCAAATTCTCGAGGTGAAGTTTATTTGGCATAGATGACCATGTTGGATCATGTGCAATGGGGTCATTGATCAGTTTGGAAAAATTAGGTATATTTAGACTAGCCATGAAAGGTAGGGTAGGAGGGTTTGGTCCTGGGATTGTGTGTTGGGTGTGGTTTCCACTAAGGGGAGACCAAGGTGATGTTGAAAACATTGAGTGACCTCCTACAAGGGAGGAGATATCAAAGGGGTCCAAATTATCTCTAAGAGGACAAGCCAGAGGTGTACCTCATCTAAAGGGGGGGGCCTTGTAAATGTATCTCGATTATCTCCTAGGGGAGAAAACAAGAGTGATCCTCCTCCAATGGTGGAGGATTTGGGAGTATTAACACTTTCTTCGAGACGATAAAATATACCTAGAAATGGTCAGCCTCGCCTACATGATCCTATCAAAGTGGCCTGCAAGAGGCCTCGGCTAGAGTATCTTCTCCATGAACCACGAGGATATGGTGTAAAAACACCCCTCGAGAGGGAGGAGAGGCCTTGCAGTTCGAGACTGCCTCAGGGGATTGTTTTGTTCCTCAATGGTGAAGGATTTGTGTCAAATGAGAGTGGTGGTTGAATTAAACACAATTGAACAAATGAAAAAATATGCCAACCACAATAGATCCAAATATGGTGAAATAAGTGAGTGATATGTGCAAAATTTTGTTTTAGTGCAAGAGTCCCCACATGTAGTTTCTTTTTAATTATGAGTTTGGTGAACTTGTATTTAAAAAAGAAAATAAATGTAAATTATCTAAAAATACCTAACATCCTTCCTCTCAAATGCAACTGGCCTCCCAAAAGTATAATTGATGGTGACAATGGGATCCACACACCAATCGACTAGTGGAGGTAACAAGGAGCTAGTTCTACAATCAATGGGGCCAATCTTCCAAGAAAGATGACTTGGAAACACCTCCCAATGACAATAAATAACTTGAAGAGTCAATTGAACCCACATTTTCTCCTTGGTGATGTCCTAAATTTCGCCACTAAGATACCCTGCGTCGTGTGGATCAGTGGTTCATCCTGCACCGTATAGTGTCGTCTCCCTAAAACAAGTTGAGTGACTCGTAAGGGAGAGCGGGTAAACTAGACCACAGCTTTCACCTGCTTGGTCACGGCGCACTTCTGATCTAAGTTTTATTTGAACACTTGCTTATAGCACGATTTTGAAAGTACCCTATAATTCAACAATGCTAGGTTTCAAAATATCGCTAATGAAACTAGATTGGTGGGAATTATCGGATTCATGTCCAAATCAATCCTACCTAACTAAAATGTTATTTTGTGACCTACTATGGAGGATATTATTTGGTTGGAAAATTACAAAGTTAATTTTAAGGGGTTTGAATTTCACTTAGGGAGTGTAAGAGAGATATTTCACAATTCCTACTTTTATGATTCACCAAGCTCACAAGAAATGAGAAGTGAAGAGCATACTTGGATCGACATAGTTTTTAGCTCTCTTAGTGTGTGCTAGTGGTGCAAACACATGTGATGAAAGCAAATAAATTATGTGAAAATTCACTAGAATAATATAAATTAAATGCAAAAGTAGATGTGCAGTTAACTCTAAAAGATGCTCAAGGTGCTTTGCAAATAAAAATGCTAACTAATTAAAAAGTGTGCAATGGAGGTATTTCACACTTCTCACCCTTTTTTTATTCACCAAGCTCACAAGAAGTGCAAAGTGAAGATCATACTTAGGGGGAAAAGAGACTTTAGGTCATTGCTTGTGTGCAAAAAGTGATTCTACACTAGATTTTATCCTAAAAACATGTCAATTGTGCATAAGCAAGAATGGTCTTGAATCTAGTGACAAGAATGAGTCCCATTGAAAAACTCAAGGTTGATTGCTTAGTCATTCAGGGCCATCCAACAAACAGATGGCTCTATCAAGTAAGTGGGGAGACAGGGAAGGATGTATCTAAGTCAATGAGCTCAACAAAAAGAGCTACAGGCATATCCAATTGAATTCAAACAGTCCAGCAACCGTCATCACCTCCACTCTCAACCTATGTAAGGTCCCCTTCTCTGTTACACACTCCCTTGGGCAGCCCTTCCCTCAACGCTGACCTGGGAAAGTATGGTTTGTCCTGAATTCTAAACCAAGGTTAAATGAGCGCTCACTAGCTCTACCATGAAGTCTAACACCCCCTGGTCTCTGTCCCACTAAGATCCACTCTTAGATCTTCCTCAAGGTTATGCCCAGAAGGTTATGTCCTGCAACTGGATTTTCGGCTATCAAATCTGGGTCTCCTAATGGATTTATGGGCATCCAACCCTCTCAAAATCGCCCCAAGGTTCGGGACTATGGATTCCCCAATGTATTTCACTTCCCATGCATATTTTTGCGCATTTTTGGCTCAGCAAATAATGGCTTCATTCCAAGTCACAATTTCTGGTTCTTCTCCTGCTACTGAGCTTGCACCCCCCATGAAAACTAATAATCTCATTTTTTCAACAATGGTCTAGGGATGAGGGAAAACGTCCCCCCATAAGGTAGGGTGACTTATTGGTCAAGCAAACCAAGCCCATACCCTGCCTTACGAATTTCAAGGCTACCCATACTCCATCACTCTCATGGACTGATTTATGAAGTACTTTGTTACAACAAAAATAAAGGACAACAAGGAAATTCAAAGGTGGGTTCTCAAGGTGACATATTGCATCCTATGGTTTGATTCCACAACCTGCTCACTTCTCCCTAGTGGATACACATAGCCCCCTCATTTAATTGCATCCATATCCTTACCCTTGGTATTTTATTTGCATTACAATCATTTACATCATTTTTACAATTTCCCCATGGCTTACTAGCACATGGATAACACAACATAAAATACCATCCCTTCAAGGCTAAGCATTCACTAGCGGGGCCTTGGACTTGAGCTCCACGCTAGGAATCATACATCACATATATATGATATTTACTTTAAAATCCAATACATATGAAGGGTCAAAATGGGGGTATTACAATCCACTCCCCCTTAGAATAACATTGTCCTCGGTCTTCCAATACTTAGGAATACTTACATAGTTTACACATCCAAAATTCACAAATATGTAGTAGGTCTGTCCTGCATTTCATCTTTTATTCTGGGTTTTCAGGACCAAGTCCCTTGGCTTCTACAAGCTACCCCTATTGGCTTTGACCTTCAATCTCCACAAGTCTGGAAACTTTATGGATACTATCTTTCTTGCTGTCCTTTTTTTGGTAGTTACGGAGGCAATTATTTCCTCCACATTGCCAACATTTCAATGGCTTCTTTTTCTTTACCTTCTCAATTTACTTTGAGTCTTCCAACCTTGAGCATTTCTTAATGGGATGTATCGATGAATGCCTCTTCATTGAACCACTGTCCTTTACACTGCTGGTAGATTCTAGAATGCCTTTCACCCCATTTTGCAGACAAATGGAGTCCTACAAAACCTTGTGGTTCATCTCATTCTGTTTCTTTTGTAGCTTGAGCTTTTCCTCAATATTTTCTTGGGACTTGGCAATTGTTTGAAGAATAATTTCAGCCAAATCAAATAGCTTTTGGTCTGCTTCCATGGTCAATGTGCACAACTTCCCACACTTTGCTTACTAGCAACACTTTTCTTGTAACAAATGCAACCAATTGATTTAATTTTCACCTGTGAAATTCATCATTGCAAATCTTGTTAGGCCAAGCATAACATAAGCATTAAGATCAGTCAACTATTTACCCAATTCACATAGAAATTCCATGCTTTATCCATGGGACTTCCACACATTTCATGCTTGTCCAACATACAAATGAACTCATTCATGTTCATCCTTTCACAGGGAATTAACTAATTCAACATTCACAATTTATTTCAAGAAAGATAAACATTATCAAATTTCAACCATAACATGCATTCAACAATTTTTTGTCTCTAAAATGCATCAATCAAAAAGGAAAGAGGAGAGTAAGAGTTTCCCCCTCTTAATCTTGTTCCCATCCAGAGCCCCACAACAACTGTGGTTCCATGCTCCTTGGTATCTTTCACTTCAAATGTGAATGCTTGACTCAACTTTTTCTTTTTTTTGGCGATGACACTTGGTGTCTAAGGTATTTCCGAGGCTTCTCAACCAGGGAACCCCTCCCCATGGTTTCCTACATAACCTTTGGTTGCTAGGACCCACACAAGTCCACTAGCACCATTTTCTAGTGCTACTCATATTGAGCTTTCTAGGACAGTCACATGTCCACATGAATGCCTAGGATGCCCTCAAGGTCCTTGCATCCAGCAATACCTACACTCAACATTGAGTCAATTCACATGTCAAATCCATTTTCATAGGATTCATCTCTAAACAAGAGTTTAAAAACCATAGTCGAATCATATACACATGTATATTCAGATTAAATAAGCAAGAAGATGCAATATAACTAAATACTTATCTGTATTGGACGTTTTCACGTTATTCCACATTCTCCTTCTTTGATTTACAAGCCTTGGATCACCTGTGGATACAATAACGAATGTTTGGATAGCACGCAGGGTACTCCACACCATTCAATGCTCAACCAGTGCACCAACTGGATTTACTAAGCATTTATGGTGCCAATCCCGTCCCATACCTGGTTTTCCCTCTCCATTTCCAAGCCGGTACTTCTGTTTGGGTCAACAGGACAACGGAAGGAAACTGCACCATAACCAATTCCAAATCAATGGATCTACTACGGATCCATTGGAATCTCAATGGGCTCCATCCAGTATCGGAACCCACCTCACCTCAACTCATAGCTTGAGTAAGGTCCTCTTCTCTACTGCACAGTCCCTCGGGAGCTCCGTCCCTCAGCATTGTCCTGGGTTGGTGCAGGAGGTCCTCACTACTGAATTAATAGAGATTTTAAGCCTTTACAAATATCGCCATATTCCAGTCACAATGCACAACCAGCATATTGACTGGATTTATTAGGAAATGGAAGAACCACTCACACACATAAGGATGGTACCCCTTCTTCACTTTTCTTTTTTAGTATGCATAACCAATTACATGTGTAATACCTAACAACATAATATGGGTAGGAAACCTCATCAGTATTACTGATATCAAATTGTAAACATATTTCATAAAAAATCACTCTCTAATATTGAAACACCAGGAAAGCATCCATTCCCTTAGGGTGTAGTAAATATTGACAACCATAACACAACACAGCACTCGAGAGGTGTGCACTCCTCTACGATGTGATCCATGTAGGCCATAATCATAACTCAATTAGTTTGGAATAAAAACATGCTCTACATATTAATTCCAATAATTAGACATGCATATTTTCAGCAAGGGTTAAAAAATACTTATCTGTTCTACAGATGTATTTTCTCTTCCTTTAACGAGGAATGGGGCTCCCTTCTCTAAGTTAACAGTCTCTTGGGATCCCTTCACTAACCTAACAGTACCTCAGATTTGTTACCCCAATACCTTTCACGTTTCATAAACAACACATGCCCCATTGGCATAATTTTACCATCTCACCCGCGTTCTTTACCAACTTGCAGTTCATATGAGACATTATCAAAATTTACAATTGTGTTTCACCCAAAACCCATTTCCAAAGCATGGGATCCTTCCCATTGAGTTTGGCTTTTGCAAGCCATATCACATGGTCTTTCAGCAATGTGTCTTCCTCACACACTTCTCAAATACCCAAACAGTCAGCAGCATTAACAATCAAATTTAAATCTGATTTCCATAACCAGTCAATGGAATTAATAATCAAATTCAAATATGAATTTACAATTTTGTCTCCTACAGAAATTTTATTTATTTAACCATGAGGCCATCCTCATATTGTTTGGCTCTTGTAAGTGGTAGAAATATGTCCATTATGGTCTTACACTCACTACCATAGCATGAACATCCACCTAAAATACATCCTCTTGACACCATTCTAGAGAAGACAAACAATCGTTAGTAATTATTAGCAAAAATTCAAACCTAAAATTTATAATCTGATACCAATATGTTCTGTACATAAATTAAATTTCACAACCATGAGACCCTTGTCATAATTTTTTCGTATTTTGTACATGGTAGATTCCAGTCTTTATTATGGACTTACCCACATTGCCATACCCAAGACATTTCTACCTAAAATCTAAAAATTTCAAACTGCCAAACACTTTGTGACTATCCATGCATATAATATTTTCATTGTTACAATAGTCACTAAAGTGATCTCAGAATTATAATACTGAATAAGTCAAACACTATCAATTGTTACTTTCTCAATGACAATGAGATACATCTATTTTATGTGCATCATTATCACAGTAAATTGCAAGATACAATCACATTATATATACATGAAATCAAATAAAACTTTCAACATTAATGATTACAAAGTCATGTCCATTCAAGCAACTCTGTCCTCCCAACAAAGCATTCTGGTAGCCCATCAAACATGACTACCTTCTTTATGCAATCATTTTCCTGCATCCTTGGCACTTCATGAAATGATCTCATAATTGCCAATAATTCTACCATTTTCATTATTGATGAATTGCAATGAAATATATGCCACATCCATGCATTCACACAATGCGTCTCTACATGTGCACCCACACATATGCATGCACATCCACAACATTTACATAATATTTTAATGCATATCCACTCAATCCCACTTTGCATTGATTCATTAATACCCTAATGTCATGTCATGCATTCCACCGTGATGTTTTGGAAAGTATGGCTATTGCCTCAACACCTCGCCCAACCATCTCCCCAATCACTTGGTTAACTTATTTGGTGTCCTCCTTCTCCACTCTAACAGCACATCAGGAGTTTTCTCACTCCTTGGTTGCTGGCAAAGAGGTTTCATACCAAATCTACACCAATAGGGAGTTCATGGGATACTTGTGTAGCACTATAGAATCACGATTACAAACACGTTATGGCCTTAACCATGACTATCTCATATGGCATGCACTACCACAAAAGGACTATAAGTCCTCACTTACTTTGGTTATTAACTCATAACCAACATATGCAAATGGTATGATGTATTTTCATATGAATGCATTTATGATTCAAAATATCTAGATGGTATAATGATCCTTTCCCTTACTATCACATACCTCACTGTACTCGATGGAATAATGTTTGCATGAATGCATTCATTATCACATACATACCAATTTATGATTACTAAATATGGTTCAAGGGATTCTTACCCAATCCCCTTTCTGTATGCAATCAACATAAACAAACAATTACCTACATGGATCCCATTAACATATTTGATGTTACCTAATCAGTTGGTCTCCTCCAAAGGATTACACCATCCTTCCACAAACCTCATGATCATAGATTTTTTGCACCAACCTTTCTTCATAAGGTTGTCTTGATGCCTAGAAATTCGCAGCACCAATGAGCAAGAGATTCTCCTCGGTAAGCAAGCCCAATTAGATCGCTCACCATTTGGAGTGGGGAATCCGTCCGGTTAATGGCCCGGCTACTGTATAAGATTTAAAGATTTGTTTTCCTTTCACCGGTTACGGCCTGATCCACCGTTTATGTATTTTATGTTTAAAGATGATATGCAAGTGCTCTATCTAAATGCATGCAATTAAAACAAATCTGATCTAAAATTATCTAAGCTAATTAATCTATCCCTGCAGGGAGCAAAACTGAAATATGAGTAATACACTGGAAATACACCCAAGAATCTCACAGGTAGTTGTTTAATAACATAGATGCATTTACAACAGAAAGTAAAAGATATCAAAGATAGCTTTTACAGAATTAAAATATTCCATTACTCATTTAACACATAATATTTGCACAACAAATGAGAGTATTCATAGTAGAGAATTAATTCAGAATAGTTAGGAACAATCTCACAGTATATGTATGAAAGATGCAGAAATAATTCAGCAGATATGCACCATATCCCAAGCAGAACTCAGTGCTAGCTTTTCTAGGAAAAATAGGTCCTTCTTTATTAATGTAGCAAAGTAATTCACTTACAGAACAAGTCAGTCCCTTCACCTCTGAAAACTATTTGCTTCTCTTCTATTCCTATATTTATATCTTTTACAAAATTTGTCTCTTCTCATACCTAACCGTAGGGAATCACAAAAGTTTGTCCTCTAGTGCCTAAACGAGACAAAAGTAATTTCCAGTTGTTTTAAAACTTTATACAATAAAATAACCTCCAACTGTCTTTTCTAGATTTACAATAAAACAAATTTAATTCCCAGCTGGGCCTGCAGCCTCAGATGGTCTTTCAACTTGATCCAACCCATCCAATTCAACAGGTTTGCTTACTTCAGCAGGCCTATCCACTTCAGCAATGTAGTTGGTCCACTAGCTGATTTCTCGTAAAATAGTATTTCCCGGCGCAAATCATCATTTTCAGTGTTGTCTCATGTTTACGCAGATCTGATTTAGTGTTTGCTACTCCTGCTACTGTCGCCTCGGCGATGTCCTCCAGAAAATAAGCATGGATGGAAGTTTTCCCAATAAACTAGTGGAGGTCTTCCGGTGTCAGGACATCTATTTTCTCTAGATACTCAGTTTCTAAACTCAGGTTGTCCTACAGGTCTGCCAAACGCTGATATCTGTAAGGAAAATCATCTATGGTCTGAGGTAAGATCATGTGGCATTTCTCATGGGTCTCCCAGATCTTTAAGTAGAAGTCAGTACATTTCTTGATGGTTTTCTGGATTGCAATACTTATCTTTGTACCACAGTCTCTACAAAACTCAAGGACTTTTAAATTCACTTCTGACTCCTCTGCGAACTTGATATGTAAGTGCCCTGGGAATCCTGATTTTCCTTTTCTCCATTCAGGTTGTCTATCGATTTCCTCCAGGTGGCGCACATAACTTTTCTTGAATCTTATTGTATCATCCTCTATTGCCTTCATCCTTGTGATCATTCCCTTTACTTTACACACCTCCTCTGTGATCAGCTCTAGTGATTGATGAACTTTCATCTGCATGTCACATGCTTGCTCATGGAACATGGTTAGATCCTGCTTCTTCTCATTCTCTTGCTTTAATTTCTCCAATAGCTGCTCATTTTCCTTTGTCATCCTTTTGAACTAAGGCTTAAAGAACTCGATCTGTTGTATGTTGTTGGCCTCATGTTGCTCCAACCCTTGTATGAGTTCTTTTAGCTCTCTCTTTTCACCTTCTGTGATTACTAACTACGCATTTAGTGCATCCTTCTCATCGTCGTGCTTTTGTTTCTTAACTGCTATCTCTACCTTCTCTTCCTGAAGGTCGTTGTACTTCCTTTTCATCTCATTACCCAGGTGCACCTCTTTCATCAGATTATCTTTAACCTTGAAGCACTTGTCCTTGTATTGCTTTACGTTTTCCATCAATAGATTTACATTATCGGCACTCGCTCGAGCCGAAGCCACAGTGCATGATGCCATGAACTGAGGATCGCTACTGGTCCCTTCAAAAAGAGGAACTTGTGTTATTCTTATTTCATCTTGGTCATCTTGATTTTTCGTCCGCTTTTTTGATCTACTCATGATAGCTTTCTTCTTTTTGTCATAGAAGACAGAATCCAGCTTTGACAGTAGACGTTTCTTTGAGGGAATGTATGGGGTGAGAGCGAGATACTGTGATGAGGCATCCCCTTCGGTGGTTATTTCTAGTGGGTTTGTTGTTGATACATCAATGTCCATGGATTATGGGCTTGAGTTACCTTGGTCCACAACTTTCTTGGACTTCTCTGCTTCCTATTCCTGGATCTGCAGTTCTGCTGCTTCTACTTCCACTTCCTACCTCTACAGTTCTGCTGCTTCTACTTCCGCTTCTTTCTGAATCCTTTCTGCTTCTTCCCTCTGCTTCTCTGCTATCTCCCTTTGAAGCCTCTCATTTTCTTCTTCTTATAGTCTATTTGCCTCCTCTTTTTTCTTCTTCTCGGCCTCCCGTAGCTATATAGAAAATGCTTCCTGGCACTGCTTCTCCTCTTCCTCTTTCTGCTTTTTCCCAATAGGTTTGGAATTGGAACTGGCTCCGCTTTTAGGGAAGTATCATTTTCCCAACTCAGTCATGTTTTTAGCACTTCAAAAGAATCCTTCATCCTTGTCGAAGAGGTGCGCATAGTCGAAAGTGACCTAATTGAGGTTGTTACGGTGAGCAACAACTTTGCCTTCATGTTCATGCCTCCTAAAGATTTTTGTTCCAAAATGTAAGTCCTCTAAGTGTAGAGAAAATATATGCCATCCTTTTCCTTGGGGAGTTGATATTCTCCGATGGAAAATGGCATTGGTGGGTATGCAGCCTTCTTCTTATCACTGAGCACTATACTAATTCCATCAATAAATAGTTTCCGTACAGGTTCTTTGTGCACAACGTAATCTGTGGCATACCAAGGCAACAGGGATAGGGCACGACTCCCTCCATACATTCTGAAGTATGTCCCTTCCATAGAGAAGTAGTAATCTCTGAATGTTTCTATGATTGGCATAGCATTCTCGGCTAAGCAGTTTGGTTCTTCCTTAAAGAGTAGTTTAAACAGGGGCATGATGAACTTTTCATAGATTTGAGTATAGTACCTTGCATACTTGTGCGCCCATGTTATCTTATAAGCCACATGGAGGGGATATTCTTTACTCTTCCAGATGCATCCCAGATCAGGGAAAGGGTGCTTGACGAGTAAGCAGTCCACTAGATAAGAGGACATGAAGAAATCGGCCTTGTTTTGAGTTAATCTTCCCTTAGCAGTGGTTATGAGTGAGGCCATGTAATCTGAGATGATGTCTGCCCAAATGAATATTGCACCTTGTGTGGCCACATGGGACATCATCGGCACCTAGCCGAGTTTATATATGTTTCCATTGGGCATGCTGAAAACTCGACTCAACATCAGGGCGATGAGCCTGTATAGAGTCCTTATATGTTGACTCTCATACTCTCCACTAGCGCTTAACCTTATCTACTTTTCACCAATTGTCATCTTTCTTGCATATTCCAAAGGGTCCATATTTAGTCCGGATAACCATTCATCATTTAGGAAGGTCTTACGGTGTGGCAGTTTGTATGCTGCCATGATATGTTCTGGTGCAAAGGATGCAAGACTCATCTCAGTGACATCTATGATGAATCTGGTGTCAGTATTCACCTGGGGTAGGATCCAACCAATGACATCAGAGCATGGGAACACCTCAGGGTGGGTTTCTGCTTTGTGGAGACTAGACTTCTTTATGTTCTTGTAAACCATTAGTTCTTCCAAGGAAGCTTTTGGGAAGTTTTGGTCTTCTATAGCTCTATATAGTTCGCCCCATTGATATTTTGGGGCAGCTCCTGTGATAGCTTTCATGTCGCCGAACATCATTTCAAGCGAGGTGTCTAAGAGGATTTTCACGTCTAATTCTAACTCGGCTAACTTGGATTCTTTCTGGCAGACCGTCTATGCATATCAATCCTATGATAACAGTGAAAAGACAAATGAGAGATTTCAATTATTTGTGATCAACACAGTGTTCAAATTCATGATAAAAATAGAACTTGAGTAGACATTCATGCTAGCCTTCTTTCCCAAAACATTTTCAAACAATTAATCAATATGGCAGCTTAATGATTATGACTTCGAACAGAAAGTAAACAATACTGATGATCATTGATATTATCTCATCACCATAAATAGTAATCGAGCAAGGGCCATCGACATTATTCTAGAAAATAAAAGTGTGCAGTATTTAAGTTGTGGAAGAAGAAAACCTTTAAGCAAAACAAAAAAATTGGTGTTTGTGCAAAACTATCTTTCAAGCAACCCAAAAGAGGCGATTGAAGAGGATTTAGTGCAGTCAGTTCAGGAAAACCGAAATAGCTTTGTCGGTGTATATAGAACTTCATAATTGCGAGCAACATGTTTGTGTGAAAGAAGCATAACACAATGACTAAATGAAACTCGCCTATCACATGATACTTCCGATACTTGAGCCAGAGCCACTCCCATCCGGCTAAAGTAAAACTAAATCAACTAGAACAAACGGTCAACACGGCTATATGGGATTTGAGGTTTCAATGAAGGCTTAGGGAGAATGGGCTTGAGGATTGAAAACGATCAGTAACAAAACTTGGGATGAAAGGTTTAACCCAGGCTCCAGACTCTAATAGTCTTCAAGGCAAACAACCGCAACAGGACTGATAATCATAACCAAAATCCCTTGTACCCCTGTGGGAGGGTACCAGAATGGGATTTGGAAGATTGGGGGAACCGATGGACTCAACGTTTTTTCAATGCCATGACTCAATAGTGGTGCTGATGATGGTGTTGAGGTGGAGGAGGATTCATTTTCATTGGTGAAAATTGTGCGCATTAGGCCATCAGTTGATGTCGGGATCTTGGGTGGTGGCTCTGAATATACTCCTAACAAATTGGAGTAATTATACATGCCGAGAGAAATGTCGACATATGGGACATCAACATTGATGACATTTGGTAGGACATTGTCAAGGTTACTTAAGGTTTTGAGGTCATAGTATTTAAGTTGGTCAAAGGTGACGACCTTCCGAGTTAAGGGAAAAATCATGATACAAAAGACTGAGGAGGAAACTGCTTGCATGGCATACATATAAATACACCACAGAGGATGTTGTAGTCGAGTTCTATATCGAATACCTTGATGTCAATCATAACCATATTGCCCCCCACCTCTATGGGGACATTTTGGTATAATCCTATTGGATGGGATGGGAACCCATCATATGCCTGAAGGGACATAGATGAGGGGACCAACTCTGGTGACCCTAATCATTTCTAGACTTTATAGGAAATTACTTAAGTGCATGCACCTTCATCAATGATGCAATGATGATTCATAATGTTATTTACGGTGATTGGGACTTGAAATGCGACTGACGACGGTATTCATGATTCACCTTTGTCAAGATCAAAGGTCATGAGGAGTGAGTCGAAAGGATCGACCAAGCTGAGTGCATTGAGTAATGAATCTCGTTGGGTCGGGCATGATTGTATCACCTATAACGTGGACATGGTTGTAGGTGATTGAGCCAAGTCATCAACAATTATGTAATTGTTGGCAGCTTTCATGTGGCAGTTATTAGGGGTATATCAAAGTGGAACCATGGGAATCTGTGAGATTTGTTTTTCATTTGGGAATGCTATTTGGAAAGCACCCCTCAAGGGGATAGGAACATCTTCCACTTGGGGAGTTTCAAGACTATGATAACCCGTGGCTTGTGTCTGAAGATTAACCTCCAATGTGTAGATATTTTGAAAAGACTCATCACCAGAGGGGTTAGGATATTGCTATTGTGTAACGACCACTTGGTTTTCAAAGGGTTGTTGTAATACAACAATTTTGGGTTGGGGAGGTTTTGAAGCCTAAGGGGGATTTGTCACCATCTTCTTTTTGGATTCCACTAACTATTGGAAGTCGGGGATAAGCCGAAAGTGATGGGTGTAATGACCATATTTGCTGCAAATGGAGTAGCAATAATTGGTCCTAGGGTTAGCATTCTTCCCTTGTTTGGGGGGATTATTAGTCCCCATAATTTGATTACCCGCATTTTGGTTTTGTTGGGGAGGGGGATTGCCCCATGCACCTGCTGTTGGTTCTGCTTGTTCTTCCCTTTCTTCTTCCACTGAGTCTAAGGATTTTGGGGGTTTGTGGTGTTCAACTGCTGAAACTATTGATCTTGTTGAACATAATAAGGTTGAACCAAGTTCACCCCCATGTGAGGTGTGGGTTGCTGACCAGTTGGGCATGGAAATGGGTATTACGGGTTATACCTTGCGGGTGGGATAAATGTTGTATGTGATCCATAAGATGTCGACGTAGGAACAAATTGTTACATGGGAAGTGTAGGAATCGTTTTTGTTTGGCTAACATTTGGGTAAGTAGGACTATAGGGTCCATACTGTAATCAACCAACTGGTGGGGTTGGTACCGGTGTAGGGGGTGTCGACACAGGTGGCAAATATGGGTATTATGGAGCCATGTTAAATGGCATTGAATTGGTAGGAGGAACTTTCCTAAGTGGGAAATGGACCCAATTATCCCATCCTATGAATGTGACGAGCCCGTAGGTGTAGGATCGAATGACCGATGTCGAGGGGCATTAGGGAGGATAGTTTAAAGGCAGCCATATTGTGCATGTATGGGATTGAAATGCTAGGCTTTCATAATAGCCTCTTCATCGATGTCTGGCATGGAGATGGTGATATACTTAGCTATGGTGGTTTGGAGTGATTTGATAAACTAATGCAACAAAAAGGGTGGTTGTATTTTGATTTTACACAATGTGTGGGATCTATGGCACTCGTGGATGTGGTCCGCGATGTGGGTGGATGTATTTTGTCAAAACTCTATGATAATTTCAAGACCAAGGTCATGTCAAATAGGAACATAGGATTAAGTGATAAATGTGGTGGCCAATGTCGCAAATGTGGCATGGGTCGCTCTTGGTAGGTTTACATACCATTTAGTTGTCGTTCCTATAAGGGTACACTAAGAGAGGTGAATCCTCACAGGATTTTCCACTATGATTTTAGACAAACAACATAAGTGGAAAGACATGGCATGGTTGGAGGGATCATTTCCTTTCTTTCCTTCAAATTTCAAATTATCGAGATGAAGTTTATTTGGCATAGACGACCATGTTGGATCATGTGCAATGGGGTCATTGATCAGTTTGGAAAAATTAGGTATATTTAGACTAGCCATGAAAGGTAGGGTAGGAGGATTTGGTCCTGGGATTGTGTGTTGGGTGTCGTTTCCACTAAGGGGAGACCGAGGTGATGTTGAAAACATTGAGTGACCTCCTACAAGGGAGGAGATATCAAAGGGGTCCAAATTATCTCTAAGAGGAGAAGCCAGAGGTGTACCTCATCTAAAGGGGGGGGCCTTGTAAATGTATCTCGATTATCTCCTAGGGGAGAAAACAAGAGTGATCCTCCTCCAACGGTGGAGGATTTGGGAGGATTAACACTTTCTTCGAGAGGATAAAATGTACCTAGAAATGCTTAGCCTCGCCTACATGATCCTATCAAAGTGGCCTGCAAGAGGCCTCGGCTAGAGTATCTTCTCCATGAACCATGAGGATATGGTGTAAAAACACCCCTCGAGAGAGAGGAGAGGCCTTGCAGTTCGAGACTGCCTCAGGGGATTTTTTTGTTCCTCAATGGTGAAGGATTTGTGTCAAATGAGAGTGGTGGTTGAATTAAACACAATTGAACAAATGAAAAAATATGCCAAGCACAATAGATCCAAATATGGTGAAATAAGTGAGTGATATGTGCAAAATTTTGTTTTGGTGCAAGAGTCCCCACATGTAGTTTCTTTTGAATTATGAGTTTGGTGAACTTGTATTTAAAAAAGAAAATAAATGTAAATTATCTAAAAATACCTAACATCCTTCCTCTCAAATGTAACTGGCCTCCCAAAAGTATAATTGATGGTGACAATGGGATCCACACACCAATCAACTAGTGGAGGTAACAAGGAGCTAGTTCTACAATCAATGGGGCCAATCTTCCAAGAAAGATGACTTGGAAACACCTCCCAATGACAGTAACTAACTTGAAGAGTCAATTGAACCCACATTTTCTCCTTGGTGATGTCCTAAATTTGGCCATTAAGATACCTTGCGTCGTGTGGATCAGTGGTTCATCCTACACTGTATAGTGTCGTCTCCCTAAAATGAGTTGAGTGACTCGTAAGGGAGAGCGGGTAAACTAGACCTCAGCTTTCACCTACTTGGTCACGGCGCACTTCTGATCTGATTTTTATTTGAACACTTGCTTATTGCACGATTTTGAAAGTACCCTATAATTCAACAATGCTAGGTTTCAAAATATCGCTAATGAAACTAGATTGGTGGGAATTATTGGATTCCTGTCCCAATCAATCCTACCTAACTAAAATGTTATTTTGTGACCTACTATGGAGGATATTAGTTGGTTGGAAAATTACAAAGTTAATTTTAAGGGGTTTGAATTTCACTTAGAGAGTGTAAGAGAGATATTTCACAATTCCTACTTTTATGATTCACCAAGCTCACAAGAAATGAGAAGTGAAGAGCATACTTGGTTCGACATAGTTTTTAGCTCTCTTAGTGTGTTCTAGTGGTGCAAACACATGTGATGAAAGAAAATAAATTATGTGAAAATTCACTAGAATAATATAAATTAAATGCAAAAGTAGATGTACATTTAACTCTAAAAGATGCTCAAGGTGCTTTGCAAATAAAAATGCTAACTAATTAAAAAGTGTGCAATGGAGGTATTTCACACTTCTCACCCTTTTTTTATTCACCAAGCTCACAAGAAGTGCAAAGTGAAGATCATACTTAGGGGGAAAAGAGACTTTAGGTCATTACTTGTGTGCAAAAAGTGGATTCTACACTAGATTTTATCCTAAAAACATGCCAATTGCGCATAAGCAAGAATGGTCTTGAATCTAGTGACAACAATGAGTCCCATTGAAAAACTCAAGGTTGGTTGCTTAGTTAATTTTCGAGAAATATGAACTCTTTACTCCCTAATCTTGTTGTAGGTGAATTAATTACTAAAAAAGTAAGTAATTATTTTGAATTAAGTTAATTTAAGCTCATTAGTGAGTAGCAATGGGGCTGCAAGATTGTCATATGTAGATAAAAAGAAAATAAAATGACTGCAGTGCGGCCAAAAAATACTCTATTGCATGATAGCATGCAAAAATACAAAACAAATGCGTTGTAACACAGGTAGAACACAAACAAGGTGCATGGTTCAAAAAACAATAGGTCGTATGGGTCGTGAACTAGTTACCTACGCGGGTATCATGATTGTCGAAGGTGTTTCTGCACTAGTAGCGAGGCTGAGAGGCCGGGATCTATGCAACTGTGTAAAAATTAATTGTGTCCAATAGAGGGCCAAATTATGGAGAAAGAGGTGGCAGTCCTAATCTCCTACAAATGGTAAACACCTAGAATTAGTCACTCAACATAAAACAACCTAGTTTAAAAAAAATAAACAAAAATAAGTGGAGTCACCATTAGAACCGTTGTGGAAAAAATTGCACAAGTGTGCACTCATCCACTTGGTAAGGGGATATGCCTTGTAGTTTTCAACAAGGCCTCAGTCCTTTGAGCCCCTGCGGGGTGTGTGAGGTTATCATGCAAATGCTCTTGCCAAATATTGTTAGTGGAATTCACATAAAACAAAGAAAATTGAACAAAATGGAAATAACATTGAAATGGGGGGAGAATGAAAAATCCAACAACTATCCAAGGTATTCCAAACCACTTTGTATTTTCCAATGGTCAAACTATACAATACCTAGGAGTTGTGGTATTCAAGGGAATCCAAAAATCTCCGTTAGGCAAGACTTTTTTGTCCAAACTATATGCTAAGTGAGTGATAGAATATTGCAGAGAAACTCTTGCCCCTTGAAGGAAGGTGGAAAGGCAGATTGGGAATGCTTACAAAGGTAGGAAGAGGTAGGCTATGAGTAAGCTCCAACAAAAATCCATCAGCATAACCTTTCTCTTTTTTTCTCTCTACCAAATGCATGCTAATGGATTCCTTTTATAGGCCAAGAGGTGGCCAACAAACAACTAGATCCAAATGTGAACTCATACGCTCCATGAACTAGCTCCAAGGTACACAAAGGGGGATATTTAATGCCACCAAGTGTGTGAGGAGATGAATTCGAATCCTTGGAGGTGATGGAGTCTTCATTGTGCCACCAGAAGTAGGTGGTCCTGTCATTTTGACAGTAGCGCAACTATCGAAGGAATAGCCATGCAAGTATCGCAGAGGCACTAAACTGATAACATGCGCTATAGCGCGGGTTAACAATGGTTCAGCTGCATGACCTATTTTTTTTACTAGTCTTGGGAACTTTTGGACTCATGCTGTCTTTTGGATTTGTTGAGGATGCCTTTGGTAAACTACATTCTTTATGTTGATGACGCATTACTGCAAGAATCTCTGAAATGTTGCATGTGTGCAAAATTTAGGCATTAACAATGTGGATGTATAATAAATATATCATAAATATATTACTAGAATGCAATATTACCAATCAAGAGTTATTATTTTTTGAATATAGGTAATGTTGGAATTTATTTCCTAAAAATTTATGGTTTGAACTCTCATAAAAACAAGTTGTTCCCTGTAGGTGTCATTTTGTAACTAAAAACCTGTAATTTTTTGTTAGTGACCATTTGGTGCTACAAAAACCTATGAATTTAGGTTAATATCAATAGCATAGTAAGATGTTGACCATATTTTCCTTAAGAACGATAATCATGAGCTTGGGTATTGGTTTTATTGGACAACATATGATTAATTTTTACAATTAAAGTTGAATTGTTTATCTTGCATAAAAGTTTAAGGTTTTTATTTGTAAGTCGAATTATTTTGCACATGAACCATAATCTCATGATTGAAACATGATATTTATTATTCGAATAGGTGTTCATATCTTAGAATTTCAGGTGAAGTAGGGCCTATGCTTTTCCTAGATTGCACAAGGATGAGACACGTGTACTATCTAGATTGATTCTATGGCAATTGTTACAAATTCAAAATAAAAAATTATAAAAAAAAGAATATAAAAAAATCCGATAGCTAATGAGTGTATAACGTGTAGTTGATGCATGGATAACTCATATCTCATTAATGGATGATGACAATTTGTCACAAATAATGGGAAGAGGGTCGGTCATAACATGTAGGTAGGCATGGATAACTTGTAATTAAACCCAGTTAATATGGTAGTCATTCCAAATTCTAATTAAACAATTATAATATATATATATATATAGTATCTTATCAATGGATAACTAGTAGTTGATGCATGGATAACAATTAGTTGTTAAATAGACAAATATTTGTTTATCTAGAAAAAGTTGGGTGATAACAGGTAGTTGAAGCATACATAATTGGTGATTACAAGTACCCATAAAGAATAAGTAATACATAATTGATGATTACTAGTATGTATGAAGAATAAGTAACACATAAGAATTAGGTTTTGGTTTAGGATTTAGGTCTATTTAAAGAAAACCTAGGTAGCCAAACCTAGAATAGGAAAGCCACTCTCAATAATTTTTACAGTTTGTCCCTAAATAAGCTACTTCTATTCTTGCTCGAGAAGGCCTACTTGCAAGGATATTGTTGCACAAAAATTGTGAACTCAGAATATGGCTTCAATCATTTAGAGCTCCGGATGGTTACTAAGTAGGAATTCTTGCAAGTGGAAAGATTTGTAAATTAAGATGGGAAACCTTGCGCTTTAAAGCTCATAATGTAGGTAGCTATTGGGCATTTTTTTTATAATAATAATTTTTTTCAGTAGATAATTTATATCTAATAGCCATGAAAATCTGTGATTACTGACTCTATTTTATGGAGGCATTTGGTTCATACAGTATACTCTCTACTCTCACATGAATTATTACTCTCACCGTATGGCAGACTGGTCATTAGACACAAGTTCATAATGGTTGGAAAACATTATTGTATTTAATAATAAAACGATTGTATACTTTGTTTTAGATAGTTTTACTCTCACCGTATGGCAGACTGGTCATTAGACCTACTTCCTTACGATTCATATATATAGTTTTAAATATTCTATGCATGTCCCGCAGGTATTGAAATCTTGAGGAAACACGTCCATGATATTGATCATACAACTATTGGCCCTCGAATCTTCAAATTACATGGATACAATGTATCCTCATGTAAATGAAAAAGTTGATGTAGAGAGTTATATTTCTAATTTTTCTGGTAATTCTGGTTAATTTTTATCTTTAATTCGAAAATGAAATAGCACTTGAAATTAAATAAAAATTATACATATAAGATATCACATTCGACACATGAATTTATTGTGGGGGAACCCTTTATAACTTGAGGGAGAAAATCCGAAGAAAACCTTCCTTAGTATATTGATAGATAATAGAGAATGTGTTTTACATCAAGCACCTGGCCTGGTTCAATTACAGAGAAAGAGAAAGATAAAGAAGAGAGACCCAACATAATATCATGCACAAATAGAAACGCCTTGCCTTCAAGGAAGAAGAGAATCCGCTTCACATTAGATTCCTCAATCTTGTATAGCATATTTATATATTCTTCAGATGCATCGTCTTATATTTTTATCTTCTGACTTAATGATGAACTTTCCCTCCATCTAGATGTATCAATCTTGCATGAAGAAGAGCACCCCACTTCTCATGCAGTGCATTAACTCACTGAACTGAGTGTTAGGATGAAATCACCCCTTAACTGAAAGCTTGCCCACTTAGTTAGGTGGATAACTTAAGTGTTGTCATATAAGTGTCGCAACTCAAGTGTCGTCTTTTAGTTTATCATAAGTGTCTTCTTGTAGTTTCACATAAGTGTCATCATGCAATAACACTTAGTTAACTAGATCTTCTTTGCTATCAGCTAAGAAACTTTCTTTAACTGATTCTTTCTTGTTAACATCAGTGTAGTGATCAATTTGAGTTCTCCTTTGATTTACTGAAGTCTTCACTGAAGTTCAACAACGACGAATTTTCTCTTAATTAATTATTTTATGTGCAATTTGAATTCTCTCATATCTTATCACATATTATCTTTATCTCTTGTCTTATATGCATGGTCTACATGTGCTAGCTTAATTATCATATCAAATATACTAAGGATATTTTTTCAATGATGTGATCATATTTTCCTACTATCATTCCAAGTGGTTATATGTTAAACTAATTCACTCTAGAGGTGGTCGGTCTCTAGAGGAGACTTAATAGATCAACCATGGTTAGTAGTACATCACACACCATACACACTTCGACATGCAAAGCATCATCTCAAGACATGATGCACCACCTCAACACATGAGGCTCCACCTCAACACATAAGGCTCTGTCTTGACACACAAGACCTTAGCCTTGACTAGCAAGACTGTACAACATCATCACTTTGACAAATAAAGCACTTGCCTCAACACATGAAGCTTAACCATTCATGAGTCCAACTCAAGATTCTTCTCCAAGTTTCTTGAGTCCAACTCGGGCTCCTATAACGCACTACCTTGACATAAGAGGCTCAATCTTGACAGACAAGGTTGACCTGGAGAATGACTCATGATGCTGTAACTTTAACAATTCTGCTAGTAGCCAAGTGTTTGAATGCTTTCAAGCTGTCTAATTCTGCAACCAACATTGATGGCGGATATTTTAAAAACTTTTTGAGATGAGAATTGGTCATGTTAAATGCCAATAGTTTTTCACATGTTGGATTTCTGGGAGAAACAAGCATGGAAGAAGCAATTTTTTTTACCGAAAAGTATTTGTGGAAAGCTCTGGAAAATGTGAAAGCGCTTGACAAATGGGCTCTTAAAAAGAACATTCGAGGAGAGGTATATAATATAGTTGGCTCCTTATCATCTGAGTCTTTCTACCACCTAAACTACATATCAATGAGAACATATATGTATCTATTAATTTATATATATTGGCAATTTTATATCCAGGTAAAGCATGCTCTCAAATATATCTCTGCCAAGGAAAACTATGCATGGTTTGTGAAAACTATTTTTATGTAAGATAAAAAAACATATGCATAGTGAAAGAGAAAATATGTATCACTTGCAAATGATACCTATCAGCGTTTTTCATCTGCAAGTAATGCAGATGTGCTAGTTTATTTTAAATAGCAGTTTTTTGTAGAGCGAAAAGGTGACTCTAGGGAACCAAAATAGCAGTTCAATTCCTTATTTTTCTTAGATTACACGAGGACGAGTCAAGTGTACTATCTAGATTGATTTTATGGTAGTCGTTCCAAATTGGAAATAAATGATTATAAAAGAAAAAATAAAATAAAAAATAATTGGTAGTTGATGCATGGATAACTGGTTTAACAAGAAAGCAAGTAATAACATGTAGTTGAGGCATAGACAACGGGCTATTACAACTACTCACCCACAACAAGTAACAAATAACTTATTACTTATTTGTGACAATTAACTTGTGCTTTATCCATGTTTACCTACCACAAATTAAATGACTATACTAAAATATATATATATATATATATATATATATATATATATATAAATCAATTAATTAATTATAAAACAACTCCATTTAATGGTTATTGAATAACTTGGAGAAAAGCTTAGTTTATAGGTATTTAAATTACTTTTTGGATTTTGGCGAACGAAGTATTGTTCATAATGCGATTTGCATTGTTCAAATAATAATTTTAAACATGTGAACAGATTTGAAGCATCAGAATATAATTCGATATTTACGAGTCTCAAAAGTTTACAATTTTCATTGAAAAAAACGACTAAAATAATGGAGCGATATTAATAAGTATGTATTCCCTACAACCTTGGCCATCCTCCAAAGCTATTACTTTCAGCTTCGCCCTGTTTTATATCTATGCCGTTGTCCAAAAATTGAATGAAATACAGCACAACTCTTTGTGTTGGCTGTCGTCGACTTGCAGCTTGCTTAATCTATATTGACAGTTTCTTATTTCTGACGTTGAAATTACAATATTAACAGGGGCGGCCAGGATTCTTAAAATGTAGAACGGCCCACCGTTTGACAATGGGAACCTCGACGCATCTGGTACCTCGGTTGTCCACAATATTAAACAAAATATGCAATGAATGACGATAACGCGGTGGTTTTAACCGGGGTAGGCAGGTCTGAGGATACTACAACCCACGCGTTAATTATGTTTGTCAAATATAGTGAATATATGAAATTCAGTTGTATCTCCGACGACTTTCTCCTCTCGTGACTCGGCGGAAGAATACTGAACACAGCAAGCTTCATCCCTTTCAACGAACAACTCCGTCAAAGTAGTTTAAGTGAGATTGTTTCATAGCATTGGATATAAACGTTCTAAGGTCAAAGCACCACATGGACCAAATAAAGATGGGTCTCTCAAAGAGGGAGCGGCTGGCTGTTAGAGTCTTAATGGAGAAATATTATTTCAAAACGTAAGAGCATCCGTGTTTTACTTGTACTTGTCGTACTATCATTTTTAAATTTATATAGATGCCATCCTTTGTAAAAATTACACATCAATTGAGATTTAAATTCTCAAAAAAAATTCATTCAGGACTTTGATTAATTTGAGATTAAGACGAATTTAGATTATATATGATTAATTTGAGATTAAGACGAATTTAGATTATTTATGATTAATTTGAGATTAAGACGAATTTAGATTACATATATTTTTTTAATATGAACTAGACAATAGAATTACAACATAACATAATATAATTTATTTATATCTAAAACATTGTGAAAGTGAAAAAAGATATTTATATGATAAAAGCTAATAAATATTCATGGTTTTGTAAATTCATCGAGCATGCTCATTAATGAAAACGTGATTAAATTGATAGATATACAATATTTAATTATTAATAAGATTTTCTTTGTGATTTTCTTAGTCACACAAGCATGCATGATAAATATAAAATGATAAAGTTGATAGGATATACACTATTTACTTAGTAATAAATTTTACTTTGTATTTTTTTTTCTCTCTTATTAACACTATCCATTTTCATCTCTTTACATATTCATCATTTAAAAATGGAGATTTAAATAATATATATTAAATATGATATACATTATTTATATTGTTTTTAAAGTTTTTTTTTACATATATTATCTACTTTATTCAAAGGAAAATTGTCTATTTTTACCTCATGTAGTAGGTATATAAAGAACAATGTATGAAAATAATTCATTCTATGATACCCTCACATAGTTATCAAATCTTATTAAGACATATATGTGCAGAGGATTTGGGAGTAAATATCCATGATTATACACAATTTGTTTGACAAATCTAGGAACACCATCCACAAGTTTTGCATCAGTCCCAAAATTTGAACTAAGCATCAAACTAGCTCCCATTGCAATAAGAAACTCAAACTCCAATCATTCCTCATTTGAATCAAAATAATATCTTCTTCTTACTTTCACAACAATGCTATGTGCAAGAGGATAATGTACCGATCTCAAACAATGTTTATTGTGATTTCCAACATCATGATTAGTCACAAACAAATGTATGGTTTTATCGAATGAATCTTGTTTGGAACCACCCAAAGAAGTATCTATACATGCCATCAATGATTTCCAATCTTGTACAATGGGTATTGCATCTCTTACTCATTAGAATACGTTGAAAATGTTTCTTATCATTGTTTTTCCCATCTTCCATGAACATTATATCTTGCATCACAATAGATGCAAACATTTTCATAATTCTTTTGCATTACTTTCACACGCTTATGGAAGCTTATCCAAAGCATGAGACGATTGTCCCAAATCACCAATGAATATAAATTGATCTCACTCCAAAAGAAACAATAGAAATTCCAAGAAAAGATTGAGAAAGTTGAGCATCAATTTGTGTACATAAATTCCTACCTATAAAACTCAACTCATCTCATCTCATTGATATATTTGGAATATTTCATCTCCTTTTGTAAGATAGGTAATTACATGGAGATTGTAAATCATACATGTCCCCAATTTGTAAATGAAGCATAGAGTGTATTGTTGATGTTGATATATTGAATGCCACAACACTGACAAGGTCCAAAAGAATCACGAAGTTGAAAACATTTTATTTTAAATTTTATTTAATATCTTCTAGGAATTTATAGGTTATATGCTTGAATAATCATTTGCCATGATTATATGTAACCACTTTATCTATAATGTTCAAATATTGTATTATATGTCGTTCTTTTCTTTTCCCGTAAACTTTGCAATGATTAAGTCTTTGCATGCTCATTATAAACAATGAAATTCAAATGTTTTTTAATGAGATATAAGTGCATTTCGTGATTGGAAGTGTCTTCATCCATAAATATAGAGCTATGATTTTCCATAACATGATTTTAACTTCATCTAATCGTATCAAATTCAATGAAATTTACAATTTTTTTTATATACACGTTTGAAATGATACTTTAGAATTATGCTTTTACAACCTTTGTACACATTTGAAACTTTTTCCTCTTTGAGATTTAGTGGGATAATTCAGATCTATAAGATTAAAATATAAATAACACATATTCTATTGATATCTTTAAATTTATGGTTTATATATATATATGAAAATCGTGAATATCTTATATAATACTAAGTAGAAAAACAAAATTCTACAATTATATCATTTTCATGAACAAGAATTATGTTCAACGGTGAAAAGGTGCATACAATAACATTATTCTTCCATATCAGCTCTTTATCATCGTGATAAACTTTGTCATGTATAAGCATGATATTTTAACATATATTATGAAAAATGATTGATATACAATTCTCTTAATATATAAATTGATAATAAAATTATGATAATTTATATGATATGTCTCCACTTATACTTGTTAAGATCTTTATCTCAATATTGAGAAGCATCAATTGAAAACAACATTGACAACTACATTAGTACAAAAAAGCATGATATTTTAATATATATAATGAAAAATGATTGATATACAATTTTTTTAATATATAAATTGATAATAAAATTATGATAATTTATATGATATGTTTCCACTTATACTTATTAAGATCTTTATGTCAATATTGAGAACCATAAATTGACAACAACATTGACAACTACATTAATACAAAAAAACCTAAAAAAGTAAATGACATTGTTTATTGCACTTATATGTCCCTATTAACAAGAAATCCATACATGTAAATTATTATTTATGCTGAACACACATATACTTGGTATTAGAAATAGTTTTTATGTTTCTCATTATACAAATACATTTCCTATATCAATTGAAATGAAAGATGAGTGAAAGAGATGGCTTACCTTACGAGTGCAGTTCCTTTCCCCTTGCTGATCCAAGTCCTGATCTTTAGATCTTTAGCTGCAAAAATGGACAAAACATGTGGAAATAGACAAGTAATAAAAGCACGTGAATGTGAATTGATCTAGATCAACAATCAAAGAAGTTAATCCTAAACATTAGTAGCACAACAAGTGTATGGAAAGACTTTTCATTAGATGTATTAATAAGAAGTACAATGAGCGATATGTTACGACCAATGCTTTGACATCATAACCTCCTTCCAACAATCCTAGCCTCCAAGATCAAATGCTTAGCCCCCTAATGGATGAAGAGGATCACCTAGAGAAATTCCACCAGCATATAGGTACTCTCTCCTTCCTCCCCTTAACAATGGACAAGGGGTTCATATATATAGGTTTAAAGGGATAAGGGAAGTTGAGGATTTAGGGGAGATGCTTAAGGGATCATCCCACTAGTTAAGGGGGTCGACTTCCATCTTCCAAGATATGTAGGGATAAGTGTCCACACCATCCAAGCTTCGAGAAGTCGCTCGAAGCTTCCCTTTATCCTTTTTAACCACCAGTGACGCACCTTTCACAATATCAGCTCACGCCAATGGGAGATTGACGCACCTTTTGAAAGGGTATAATGCACCACCAATGCACTCTGCTAAGGTGCAGAGTGCGTCACCTTGAGTATTATCACCTTGCTAGAGATCAGAGCATGTCGGGGTGATATCATAAGGTTAATGGAATTAAAAACAACTTCCCTTTTGATGTTTTAACCCAAGTAATTTAGGAATTAGAGCATATAAAGGACACATAAATCATGATGATGATATTTTGGTGTAACAAAATGCCCCCCAAAGCATGAAGCTGACAAAATAAGGTAGGTGAAATGGTTTGTATTAGGTAGAAAATCGAGGTAAGGATTGTCGGTTGGAGTGACTAACAAAGACCTCTTGCAGTACAATGGACACAGAGATACATGTCTCAAACTGACTCATAATATGGCTGTCGACCAATACATTGCAGATCCATGATAGTAAAGACTGACTAAACAAAATCATGGCTACTAGACACAATTGTAGATCCATGATGAGATGATAACACATCCATGACCAATACAAAGTGGATACGTGTAATATAACTCAAACAATCTCCATCACAACTTGGGTGAGATACATGAGTTAACCTAGGGTCTTGAAGTCGACCTCGCAAAGATATGAATCTAACCACGTGATTACAATGTCTTGAAATCGAACATAGTAGAAACCACTTGATTACTGGTCATTGATGTATATCCTTAACAAGCACGAGGGAAATCACCATTGATGTCAATGATTCCCAAGGTATCATAATACATACCACTGAATGTGAATCATTGAGTTGAGTTCAAACACTTAGTGGAATATTTCAATCAGAAGTAAATGACATGAACTTACTGTTGAAAGCGAATTAACCTACCATTGAGGCATGCAAGTCCAAGGTATTTGATTGGTTTGTAAATTTACTCCTTAGATGATGTGTTGAAGTCGACAAGGATAAATCCATCGAAGGAGGGCCATGATGTTTCTCCCATTGTCGACATGAAATACAATCAAATATTTTTTGGAGTAGATCAAACTGTAGAGTGATACTTAAGACTGACTCAGGAGTGACTGACATGATAGAAGGTATAATGACTGCAGATATTGACTCAATGAACAGACCTCTCTTGAACATGGCAATGGCATGACTTGCCATCATTGACATGACGAGAATGACACCAAACCTATAACATCCCTCATTTTTTACCTAATGAATTGTATAAATGTAAATAAATTATTGTAATCATTATGGTGAGGAGCTCAAGGCCAAGGCCGCACCAGTGAACGTTGGATGTAATGGTATTTATTCCTTAAAATTTGTAGACCTAGTGGCACAACTAAGCGACGCGCAGTAAAGCCATTAAGGAAAAAGGTGAAGGGCATGATAGCCTTCCAAAATCTAACAATAGATGATGGATAACATCCTAGTGCCACAGGCACTTGAGGAAGAGTGAGTTACAAGTAAACCTTGTAAGTTATAAGATGTTATTTATAAAAAGTCCTAAATGTAGACCTAAGACTTAGGAGACGAAGGAAAGCAACGCATGAACGATGACAAATGAACCTTTGGGGAAAGGTAAATTCAAGGGAAGCCTTAGGAATTTTTAAATGATAATACTAGAAATCTCTAGGACATAATGGTTGGATATATGATTAATTATCCAAATTACTATAAGTATTTATCGTATTTCGACCAGAGAGTACTATAGACCATAGTAACTTCATAAGCTAAAAAGGAAGTTTCGCTTATTTAGTTGATAAGCTCAGTTCATCTTGTTTGTTAACCTTAAACTCATAAGTGTCCTCACTATAAGTGGAGGAAAGAGACCACTAGCTCCGATTTTGTTTTATCTTTTTTGAAGATGGTTATTAAGAAAAAAATGATCCCAAGAGAGATCATTCTCTCTCTCTATATATATAATATATATAGATAGATAGATAGATATAGATACACACATTATCTCAAAAATTTTTATAGAATCCTTCTGTAAGTTTTACCTAGAGAGTGTTTAAAAAAGAATAATTCACTTCTTGAAATAAGTGTGTGGCTCGAATGCTTATTATTATATAATGATATAGTGATGGTTAATAATGTTATTATTAAAAATAAACTTATACCACCTTAAAGTGCTTTAGAAAGATGAGTAAATATTTCACATATGGGTACACACTCCTAATACCTTCGTAGGAGAAATGATAAATATACTTTTCATACCAAATATTATATTGGTATGATATTAATTTATTAAAGTTGTAAGTGGATTTAGATATATATATGTATATTTTATCAAGTATAATAAGGGAATACGAAAATTATTAAAATGACACAATTTACTTTTCCTTAAAGTAGAACTATGAGTTAAAATAATAGCCAAGTTAACACTGAGAAGACAAAAACACTTAAGTTAAAGGAGGTAAAAATAAGTGTTATTTCTTCTCCTTGAAATATAAATTTCGACCGTTGTGAGTTGTTGTGAGGAAAATACACCTATAGTTTAGGGGAGAAACTACCAATTTACAGGGATGAAAGATAGACCTACGAATGTTCTACAATTGCAACTAGTAAGCAAAGATATTTAAGGTTAGAAAGATGAGTACCTTATTAAGAAGGTTGATCTTAACCTTTCTCTTCCTTGCTCTTCAATGCCCACACATGCAAAACAACTTCATACCTTTCTCAAATACATTTGACTACATATATAAGACTGATATTCATGACAATAAAAGACATCAAACTATAAGAAAATTGTAATCAAATCTAAGACACACATGAATAGGTCATATTTGGAAAGGGAAGAACGTCTGATCTTTATTAATAAAGGAAGCAAGTACATAAATTTTTACCTTCCTTCAAGCTTGGCACTTCACAAAACCTAGATTCAAGGTCTCCTGCTTCTATTCTCCAAGGATCCCAGCCTCTAATCAATTGTGCTAGGGTTTATCAGAAACTAAGGCACAAGAGAGGGGGATGAGGGTCTCCATTCCTCCAGCATAACATTGTTATGGACTTCGTCTCTACTCATGGCCCTTCTACCTTCCTTATATAGTCAATGAAGGAGAGGAAAAGTAGTTATAACCGATCAGGAGGTTTCCCAACTAACTCAAATTGACCAAAATTCAAGATTTTGAGTGTTTCAGGAAAATACCCTACTTTTCTACTGCAAACCAGTGTATGTACTCTACTTTTATGAAGTAGAGTTGCATATTTTTTAAGGAAAACGCCCCTCTATGCTTATAGAGTAGTGTTTTTGTGGAAAAATGGCCAAAAACAGGGTTTTCTGATGATTTTCAGGGGGTGGTTTGGTCTGGAAAAGTGTTCCTAAGGGTTATAACCATCAAATGGGCCAAGAGTGAGGTAATTTCAACCATATTCAGTGTCCCTAATGATTCTTAAATCCCCAAGTGTCATGTTGTTTGACTAAACTTGATCTCAAGAAGTGTCGTCATGCGACCAAGCGATGCAAGTGTCGTCACGGACGAAGAAGTGTCATTTTAAGCTATAAAAAATGCCCCCTAATGTATGAGGTCAGAGGGAGTGAGGGAAACGATGGCCAAAATACGTTATAAATAAAAAAGAGTTAAATCATGGGAGCGGAGTAACCGAAGAAACCAAGAATCATAGGCTCAAATGAAGTACCTGAAAGCAAAGGCAATGTCAAAAAAACTCATCCTTTGGGTAACTATCCATGTTCAAATAGTGGAACATGAACTCCAAAAGGATACAATAATGATCCAAATACTGATGCATATATCATGGCCACTAGAATACAAGCGTGGATCCATGAGGAACATAAGTGTAAACATAGTCGCACAAATACAAGGTGGATCTATGTCAAAACTGGAGAACATAGCCATAGAGAACAAGCTGGTTCTATGTCTCATCCAGAGCCAAAAAGAGTGTGGCTAAGTATTGCACAACTTGAGCAATAACATAAATAAGGTGACGCTATCGAGGATCCCAAGGTCTTCATCCAAAAACAACCCAAGGTACAAACCTATCCATGCGAATAAATGAGTTGATATCGAACATGGGAGGTATCGTTTGATTACCGGTCATTTATGTATACTGTTAACAAACGCAATGGATTCCATCGATAATGAAAATGGAACCCAAGGTACCTAGTACATTCAAGCAAGTGTGAATAAATGGTCTTGCCATCGAACACTTGAAGAATCTATCAGATAGGAGACATTGATGTATTCCCATCTATCCAATAGCGAGGGAAACTGCCACTAATCACTGCAATCCCCAAGGTACTAACCGAAACTCTAAACTTCATTCCGAGAGCACAATGAGTTGAAGTCGATGCGAAGAAGTCCGTTGGAAGGGAGGCCTTAAGGACTCCTCCATCATCCAACACGAGGAACACTCAACAGGTATGAGTTGATTTGGAGTAGGACTAAACACATGATGAAACATACAGACACCAAGGAATGGCCGACACATGAGGTCATGTTGATGTATATGTAACTTCGGAATGTATTTCATCCGTATATTTTATATATATTTATTGTACCCTTATAAGAGATGTGTTATTCCTCTATAAGGAAGTGTCGTCATGTGGATTGACAAGTGTCGCAAGTGTGTGTACTTGCCGATGGGTTATTAGACCACCATTTGGGGTCGGCCCGGAATTATATATAATATAATGTGGATGTATCTAAGTAGACAAGTCGTCCCCATTGGGTCACTGGGCAAAAAGGTGAGTATAAATAGAGATAGGAGATCTCTATTTTACTCATTCGGAAAAGTAACTCACTATCTATCTGAAAGTGGCGCATTAGTGAGGAGGAGGAGGATCATCTGCTAGGAGACTATCTCCGTGTTATTTGGTTGTATTTTGGTTGAGCCATTGCTCTCTCTATCGCTGAGGAAGTTGTGGGGTTTTTCACCTTAGGGTTTTCCCCACGGAAACTCTGTGTCTCTTGTCTCTATGCTTTTGATTCTTGTGATGCTTGTGATGCTTTTCATATTATGATTGTCATGCATTGATATACTGTAGATGTTATTCTCTCCGCAAAGATCCTATAGTATTGTGAATTAATACTCAAAATTTAACATGGGTTCGGAGCTTAACTGAGAAGAAGACATTTTGTAGTGACGGAAGCTTGTATTCCTTATTTATTGGGTTTCTCTCCACATATTTTTGAAATTCAGTATAGTAGATTGGATCTACTCATCAAGGCTCATCTATCTGTCCAATCAGAATTCAGTTCCGAGCATTTTCAGATTTGGCCCTAAAAATTAGGGTTTCCACAAAAATAGGAATTTCTGGAAACTGAAGGCACAGCTGGAAGCTCCTTGCAAAAATCGAAGGTTAGAGCTTTGGATCGAGATTTTTGGCTGGGTATATCTCCGAGAAACTCAAACCCTAATTCAGGGCTCTCCCTAGTGAACCCGGGAGGACAAAAAGGCAATTTTGAAGGGCAAGACCTTGCTGATCTCAAATTCTGAATGTAGTAGGATGATCAGCTCTCCAAGGCGCATCTTTCTATCCTTTCAGAATTTTGAAATTCACATTTTGAATTTTTAGGGTTTCTCTAACAAACCCTAATCCGGGACGAGATCCAGTTTTCAGCACTTCAAGTGGTAAGTCCTAAATCTTTTCTATTTCCATTTGAAGTACTCTTAAAGATGTCTCTCCACACCAAGCTTGAGGATAATCTTGAAGGGGCTGATAACTTCCGAGCCTGGAAGTATAGGATTGGGTTAATCCTGGAAGAGAATGAGTTGGACTCATATGTGAAAGAAGACATCCCTATCCCAGAGGATGAAGAAGCCAAGGCATTGCACAAAAAGAACTTGGTCAAGGAAAAGAGAATCATTGTTGATTCTATCAAAGACCATCTCATACCTCATGTGTCTTCTCTTAAGACACCCAAAGAGATGTTTGAATCTTTGACCAAGCTATTTGAAGGAAAGAACATAAATCGGAAGATGACCCTGCAGAACCAATTGAAAGCAGTGAAGTTTCAGAATGGAGAAACCATTCAATCTTACTTTTCAAGGGTCTCCCAGATCAAGGAACAACTAGAAGCAGTGGATGAAATGGTGGAGAATGGTGAAGTGGTCATGACCACTCTAAATGGCCTACCCAGGTCATGGGATTCCTTTATCCAAGGAATTTGTGCAAGGAAGAAGTTGATCTCCTTCAGTAGACTACGGGAAGAATGCTCACAAGAAGAAGCAAGGCTTGTGGCACGAGAAGAAAAGATGGGGATTGAAGATCAAGCTCTCACAGCTCACACCAGGAAAGGAAAGTCCAAGAAAGAGCCATCTCACTCCAAGAGATCTTCACATCACTTCAAAGAAAGAAGAATATGATTCACCTGTAATGAGAAAGGACATATTGCCATAAATTGTCCCAAGAACAAGAAGGACAATAACATCCCCAACAAGAAGAAGAAGGGCAGCAAAAGAAGATTTCATGCTCATGTTGCTGAAGATGATGAACCTCCAAAGAAGAAGGCTAGGGAAGAAAGTGATAGCAATGATGACTCATCAAGTGAAGAAGAGTATGTTCTGATCTCTGCTCTCACAGGTACCATCTCCCATGGCTGTAATGATTGGTTGATTGATAGTGGGGCTTCCAAACACATGACTGGGTTTAAGGAATCTTTTGTGAATCTATCTGAACATGAATCACCCCATAAGGTGAAACTTGGGGATGATTATCAATACCCAATCAAAGGAAGTGGTGAAGCCTCATACAACCTAGATTCTGGAAAAACTTTGAAGGTGAAAGAAGTCCTTTATGTGCCTGGACTCAAGAAGAACTTACTCTCCATCTATGCATTGGATGCAAAAGGTATGAGGGTTGCATTTTTGGATGGCCAAGTCCTAATGTGGCCAAAGGGAAAGAACATAGATGATGCAGTAGTGATTGGAGAGCAAGAGGGAGGCTTGTATAAATTGAAGGGACAACCTGAACATGCCATGGTGCATGAATCCATGGAGCCAAGTGAACTTTGGCATAGAAGACTTGCTCACATGCACTACAGAGCACTTCCAATTGCAAGCAAGGAAGTAGAGGGTCTTCCTGAAATCAAGACCAAAAGTGAAGTTGTCTGTAAAGGATGTGCAAAAGGTAAGAACATTAAGAAGGCTTTCCCAAGCAGTGAAAGCAAGGCAAAAGACATCCTAGAAATCATCCACTCATATGTATGTGGCCCTATGTCATCCAGTTCCCTGAGTGGGTATGTTTACTATGTCTCATTTATTGATGACTTCTCCAGGAAGACTTGGGTATACTTCTTGAAGGGAAAAGATGAGGTGCTTGATAAATTCAAGGAATTCAAAACCTTGATGGAGAATCAAACTGAAAAGAAGATCAAAACATTCAGATCTGACAATGGTGGAGAATTCACCTCAAGTGACTTCAAGAAGATTTGCAGTGATTCAGGGATTAAGAGGGAGTTGACTGCTCCTTATAATCCTCAACAGAATGGTGTTGCAGAAAGGAAGAATAGAACTATCATGGAAGCAGCAAGGGCAATGTTGCATGACTAGGATCTTCCTATGCATCTATGGGAAGAAGCAGCTAGAACAGTTGTATATGTGCAGAACAGAACACCCCACAAGATATTGGACAACAAGACACCAGAAGAGGTCTTTTCTGGTAAGAAACCTGAAGTCAGTCCTCTCAGAATATTTGGTTGTCTAGTATACACTCATGTCCCAAAGGAAAAGAGGACTAAACTAGATCCTTCAGGAAAGAAGGGTATCTTTGTGGGTTACAGTGAAAGCTCGAAGGCTTATAGAATATACTTTCCAGGGTTCAAGAAGATTGATGTCAGTAGGGATGTAACATTTAATGAAAACTCAGCATTCATCAAATTAAGGAAGGCACCTACTGAAGTTTATGAAGAACCTAGGGAAACAAGATTTCAGGACACTACCATGACTAAAGCAGTTCCAGAAGCTGTTCGTGAGTTTGAAGATCCACAAGAACCTATAGATCCACCCCGTGAAGATAACACTCACAAGAGGAAACCTGTATGGGCTAGAGAGCTCATTCAAGATGCAGAAAGATTTGGTATTCCAGAAGAAGAACACAGAGCAAAGAAGAGAACCAGATCACAGACCAGCTATGTTGCTTTACTCTGTGACATTATGAACAAAGATCCTTGCAGTTATGAAAAGGCAACGGAAAAGAAAGAATGGAAGGATGCCATGGTTGAGGAATACAAATCAATAATGAAGAATGATGTTTGGGATGTTGTCCCAAGACCTAAAGAGAATTCTGTTGTCACTTCTAAATGGATCTTCAAAATCAAGCATGCTGCAGATGGCAGTGTGGAGAAATACAAAGCAAGATTCGTAGCTCGTGGTTTCTCTCAGAAAGAGGGAACAGATTATTTAGAAACTTTTGCACCTGTAGCCAGGTATACTTCCATCAGAACAGTACTTGCCCTGGCTGCAGCAATGAAATGGAAAATACACCAGATGGATGTCAAGACTGCTTTCTTGAATGGTGTAGTTGAAGAGGAAGTATATGTGGAACAACCACTTGGTTTTGAAATACATGACAGGGAGTCATATGTGTGCAGATTGAAGAAAGCCTTGTATGGCTTGAAGCAAGCTCCCAGAACTTGGTATCATAGGATGGACAGTTTCCTATCTAGCTTGGGCTTTACCAAGAGTAAAGCGGATTCCAACCTTTACTACAAGGTTGAGGAAGGGAATCTTGTGATTCTACTCCTGTATGTGGATGACTTATTTGTAACAGGAGATGACAGACTGATTGCAGATACTAAGAGGAAGCTTGTTGCTGAATTCAATATGAAAGATTTGGGAATGATGCACTATTTCCTAGGTATGGAGGTGTGGCAGAATGCAGGTGGGATCTTCCTTGGTCAAGGGAAGTACACAGTAGATATCCTGAAGAGATTCAGGATGATGGATTGCAAGGCCATGGCCACACCTATGGCATCGAATCTGAAGCTTCTATGTGATGCTTCATCTGAGCCGGTTGATGTCTCTTTGTATCGTCAGATGATTGGGTCCTTGATGTACCTGACGAACACAAGACCAGACATTTGCTTTGCTGTGAACACATTGAGCCAGTTCCTGACGGATCCGAGGAGTGTTCACCTGGCTGCTGTAAAGCATGTTCTGAGGTACCTGAAGGGTAGAGTGGATTATGGGCTCAAGTATGAAGCGAATCAAAAGTTTAACCTGCAGGGTTATGTTGATTCATATTGGGCTGGTAGTGCTGCAGATAGGAAGAGCACATCTGGGTGTTGCTTCAGTATGGGATCAGGTGTGATCTCTTGGTTTAGCAGGAAGCAATCCTGTGTAGCACTGAGTACAGCTGAGGCAGAGTATGTTGCAGCCTGTTCAGCTAGTTGTGAGGTAGTATGGCTACAGAAGCTACTGTCTGAGTTATTTGATCTCCCGTTGGATGCTACTGATATCTTCTGTGATAACCAGAGTTGTGTGAAGCTGTCCAAGAACCCAGTGTTTCATGACAGGTTGAAACACATAGAGATCAAATATCACTATATCAGGGATATGGTGCAAAGAGGAGCTGTGAAGCTCCTGTATGTTGCGACGGATGAGCAGATTGCAGATGTGCTGACGAAGCCACTAGCTAGGGTAAATTTTGAGTACTTCAGAGAGAGGCTTGGCGTGCTTCAGATCAAGGACACTTCGAGGAAGAAGTGATGGACACATTTGCTAAAGCCATTCCAAGCATGTTGGAAAGGGGATCCTTCACATGGCTGTGGATGTAAGAGCTGGATGATGAGCATCAGGATGATGTTCTGGTTTCTGCTTGGATATGATCAGTTGGATCATTATGTGTATGTATGTATGCATCATGTTGATGCTGGATATGATCAGTTGGATCATTATATGTATGTATCTATGCATCATGTTGTTGCTGGATATGATCAGTTGGATCATTATATGTATGTATGTATGCATCATGTTGATGCTGGATATGATCGGTTGGATCATGTGTATGTACTTTGTATGCATCATGTTGGATGCTGGATATGATCGGTTGGATCATGTGTATGTACTTTGTATACGCATCATGTTGGATGCTGGATATGATCGGTTGGATCATGTGTATGTATTTTGTATGGACGCATGGATACATTGTGTGGATCATGTATCTTTGTATGATTAGGTAGATCATGTATGTTGATGGATACATTGTGTGGATCATGTATCTATGTATGTATCAGGTGGATACTTGGTATGCATCAGATGGATGCATTGTATGATCAGGATGAACTTGGATGACGAGCTTCTCTAGATAACATGCAGCAGGATGTTGCAGTGATGATGATTAGGATGATCATGTGTACATCAGGATGATGTTTGATGAGTATCAGATGATACTTTGTGGCCGTGGATCAGGTTGTGCAGGTAAGCATGTAATTTGTGCCCTAGGAGATTTGCAGATGGTCTTTCAAGGTTTTGCCTATGGCATGTAATTCGGTGCCCTGGGACATCTGGAAAATGCTCTTGTGAGGTTTTGCTTGGGAGGACATGTAATTTGTGCCCTGGGAGATCTGCAGATAGTCTTTCGAGGTTTTGCCTATGGCATGTAATTCGGTGCCCTGGGATATCTGGCAGATGCTCTTGCGAGGTTTTGTCCTATGGCATGTAATTTGCTCCTGGGAGATCTGGACAGGATGAAAATGGCCTTAGATGCTTCAGCCAGGTTTTGCCATGACCACATGTAATTTGCTCCTGAGAGATCTGGATAGGATGAAAAAGGCCTCAGATGCTTCAGCCAGGTTTTGTGGTGAGATCACATGTAATGTGCTCCTGGGAGATCCGACAGGTAGAGCCGTGTGCTCGTAATAGCCTGGGATGCTTCAGCCAGGTTTTGTGATGGGTCACATGTAATGTGCTCCTGGGAGATCCTACAGGTAGAACTGTGTACTCGTAATAGCCTGGGATGCTGCAGCCAGGTTTTGTGATCCACGTAATGAGTACTGAGGATTCCACAGTATGGCCAGTGATGATGAAGACCTGCAGATGGCGGGCCTACATCCAGTATGAAAAAGGACTGGCTCTGTAGAACTTCCTACGACGAGTAGAGTCAGATATTGGTTGAGATAGCAGCAGCAGTGACAATGATGATGACGATGATCCAGAGAAGAAGACTTGTCTAGCAGATCTGTGTCGAGAAATACCTTCCTAGTTAAGAGGGAGTGTTGATGTATATGTAACTTCGGAATGTATTTCATCTGTATATTTTATATATATTTATTGTACCCTTATAAGAGATGTGTTATTCCTCTATAAGGAAGTGTCGTCATGTGGATTGACAAGTGTCACAAGTGTGTGTACTTGCCGATGGGTTATTAGACCACCATTTGGGGTCAGCCCGGAATTATATATAATATAATGTGGATGTATCTAAGTAGACAAGTCGGCCCCATTGGGTCACTGGGCAAAAAGGTGAGTATAAATAGAGATAGGAGATCTCTATTTTACTCATTCGAAAAAGTAACTCACTATCTATCTGAAAGTGGCGCATTAGTGAGGAGGAGGAGGATCATCTGCTAGGAGACTATCTCAGTGTTATTTGGTTGTATTTTGGTTGAGCCATTGCTCTCTCTATCTCTGAGGAAGTTGTGGGGTTTTTCACCTTAGGGTTTTCCCCACGGAAACTCTGTGTCTCTTGTCTCTATGCTTTTGATTCTTGTGATGCTTGTGATGCTTGTCATATTATGATTGTCATGCATTGATATACTGTAGATGTTATTCTCTCAGCAAAGATCCTATAGTATTGTGAATTACTACTCAAAATTTAACAGGTCAAGGAAACTGCAAAATGGCCGACACTGGTTATATCCTTGAATAGTGAGCACGACATAAGAGTGACTTAGGCAGCTTTTAACACAAAAGAGACCACGATACAAATCCACAATGTAGGAGACATTAACAGATTCTCCATATGATTGGAAGACTAACCAAACGGAGGAGTAAGAACTCTGAGATCTGGTTTATCCTAAGGCTAACAATAGAACCCAACTTGTTTGATATACTCAAAACAGGTGATTTGTTCAAGGAGGTAGTTGACTTGCGGCCATCATATTGAAAGATATTTTAACATTCTTCCTTGCCCTTTCCTTTTTCATTTTTTAACGAGCTTGACAAAGAACTAAAGCATGCTCGACATTATTTTCATATTTAAGGAGTCGAAAAAACCTAGAAGAAAACTGCATACACCTATATGTGGATTTTATATCGAGCTCAGATTGGTCTGTGCTCAGCGGTGTTTTCTTGCTTATAGAGTTGAAAAAATTAAACAGTCCTCTGTCAACCATCTCGTGGATTTCACATCGAGCCCGAGTAGGTGAATGCTCGCTTGGTGTTTTCACATTTCGAGAGTCTGAAAACCCTAAAGACGACTCCAAAGGTCATTTTTCATAAAGTTAGTATCCTTCCCCAAAAAAGTGTAAAATAATGGAAGAAGAACTCTCCTAGCGCATACCAGAGTATACCTAGAGTATACCTTTTCCGTATATTATCCACCAAGGCCCGGAAAAGGGGTAATTCTATACCTAAGTGGATTTCAGTTCAATTATTTTAACGAGTCCGAAAAGACAACTATGATTGACAAACTTTTCCTATTTAAGGAGTCTGAAAAGGGCTTAAAAGAACTCCATAGGGATCTTTTCCGTAAAGGTTTAATGAGCCCGAAAAAGTAAACTCGTGACCTCCTTACTGTTTTTAACGAGCTCAAAGGAGATGTAGAAAAATGCTCATAACTTCCTTACTGGTTTTAATGAGCTCGAAGTGAAGATGGAAGAAATGCTCAAAACCTACTTACTGTTTTTAACGAGCTCGAAGTAAAGGTAGAAGAATGCTCATAACTTCTTTACTGTTTTTAATGAGCTCGAAGTGAAGATGGAAGAATGCTCATAATAGGAGGAGATTAGTGCCAAGGACATGAGAAACTATCTCCAAGCGCATGGAACAAAGCTATGCCTAATGCAACAAACATGAGCAAGATAAGGACACTGAGGGTGTGTCTCCTCTAGGTAAAAGGTGTCCAATTGCGAAGGAAAAATGATTTAGGGCTTAGCAGAAATGAGATCAGAGATGGAGGCTTATACAACGAGATAAAAGTTTGGAAGCTGGCATAGGGCTCATTAGCGCAAGCGAGATCATAACAGATACATATGCAACTTGAACAAGAAGATGGGAGCCTTATTAGGGATGGCCAGAAATATATGAGGAAGAAAGATATGAGGCTTCTTCTCAAAGTCATGGTAAATCTAAAAAGGCTTTTGAGCCTATGAGAAAAACTCAGCATGGGCACCAAAATGGCATAAGGGTGCTGACAAGGGTGACCCATGTTAGGTGGGCTCTGCTATCGGACTGGTGCACAATGCATAAAGAGATGGCTAACACACCAATATCCAACAAGTTCGACCCTATGGCGAATTCATATGGCAAAAGGTTCAAATGCAACATAACAGCAGGGAAGCCGAAACCTATATGCAAGGTTCCGAATATACCTGACATGGTCGCACAAGGTGTCGAAAAGGACCAATAAGTAAGTATAAATCCAGCTAGGAATCTTGTCTCCAAGAAACATTAGTACCAATATCATATCTAAAACATATGTAAATAAAGACCCGATACAAGTCACTGTGGTAGAAATACTTTCAACTTCACTATCATCAACAACAGGCATAAACAAGGCAGATTTTTCAAATGAAGACTCTATGGTACCCAAGCCCGAGGACTTACAATCAACAAGATTAACTTCAGGATGAAGATCAAAATTGAAGGACATGATGGAATCTGCAGAAACAAATTCATCATCATGGGATCTGAAAATTCTAGAAGCAGAATCAAACTTAGCAGGAACACCGATTTCCTACATTTGATAAAGACCTTCTCCAAATGCTTGAGGTGTTCTTTGTCAGACCTAGAATAAACTGTTATGTCATCCATATAAACCACCAAAAACTTGTCTTTCTACTCAGCAAAGGCTATGTCCATTGGACGTTGAAAGGTGGCCCATGCATTCATTAGCCCAAAAGGCATCTTAGCATACATGAATGTGCCCCAAGGAGTGGTAAAAGTAGTCTTCTTTTGGTCTTCTGGGCACACTTTGACTTGATTATACCCTGAGAACCCATCCATGGTTGAGATCCTCTCAAATCCTACCACCTTCTACAGGATATGCTCCATTTTTGGTAGTGGGTAGTTATCCTTCAATGACACCTTGTTAAGGTTCCTGAAGTCTATACAAATCCTGATTTCTCCATTCTTTTTCCTGATAGGTACTAGATTAGCTATCCACTTTGAAAATCTCAGGGTGACAATTATTTTGGCATTGAACAACTTCCTGATCTCTTTCTCTATCACAACCAACAATTTAGGGTTTATTCTCCTCAGCTTCTTCCTGAAAGGCTTCTCTCCAGGCTTGATTGGGATTGAATGTTGTATAATGGAAGTGTCATATTCTTTTAGGTCCTCGTAGCTCCAAGCAAAAACATCAACATACCTTTTCATCAATTTCACATCCTCATCCATTTCTTTAGCAGGCAATTTCTTGGATAATTTCACAATTCGAGGCTCTTCCTTGGTGCCCAGGTTATGGTCCTCCACAACATCATTGGCAGGCTCGAATTTAGGATTTTTAGCCACACCGTTCTGGTCGAATAACTTTTCCAAGGGTATCAAGCCTTTGGGGATATAATTACTCTTCAGCTGGATGATATCCTTTCCCCCCAACATGTCTTTCCATCCTTTTCCTTCGTCCCTTTCATCTTCAGCCTACTCTTCGCCAATGAAACCCTTTAAGTTTTCATTTTCTATGTACACCTGTACGTTTGCGAATTCATCAGATAATTCCAAGAACCTCTTAATCTGCATGTCATCATAAAATACATGCCAATACTTGGAATTGTCTAGAATTGATGGCATGTTCACTATTTCTACTTCATACTTTGTTTGGGATTAGATTGGGGTTTTGAAACCCCCAACAGTAGTGGGAAAGGAATCTACCACCTGACTCTCAATCCTGGGTATCACCCTGATCTTATGTTCTGATAAATAGTTACCAAACATATCCCATACTTCATTCCTATAAGATCGAATCCTAGGATGTTTTGTTTGGTACCTATCATTCACCTGGTTTATCACCAACTCTTAGTCTCCAAATACCTATATTCTCTTTGCTCACATATCCCTCAAAGCTTGCAATCCCAGCAACAGGGCCTCATACTCTGCTACATTGTTAGTGCATTCAAAAGTCAACTTATATCACAGGGCTTTAAATTCTCTATCAGGTGGGATGATCTAGACTCCTGGAACAGCACCATTTTTTCTCAAAGACCCATCAAAATACATTGTCCACAAACCTTCTTCATTTTGCTTCCTTTCCAAGGCATCTTGTCTTGTTGCAAATTCCTTATCTTCCACCACTTCCAAGTGTATGGGAACCTTAGGATCAATTAGGGTTCCATCATTAAAGAATATGGAAGACCCTAATTTTGTATCAATAGCATATATGGGATGGTTATCAGGTTTTTCTGGGTTGCTAACCATATAAGCCAACCTTTTCTCATTGTATAGTCTCCTATTCCCTCCAAACAGAGGGATGGTGGCATATGACCAATCTAGCTGCATATCCCCTCTCATTTTTGATTCCCAAGACCTGGACAACATCATACCAAACTTTGCAGAGATGTGCTCCGCCACAATATCCGTCTTCATGCTCTTGGCATGAAGTTGGGTCAGTGTTACCACCATATCCTTTATCAACCCCAGACATTTGACCTTCCTGGAGTTGAAGGAGTACAGATCTTTGTAAGGCCTGGTAACTTCTAAACCCAGTTCATCCACCACTGTTTTGGGCATTAAGTTGTGAGAGGCACTAGAGTCAATTACTGCGTTATGCAAAATCGTATCATGAACATTTAGGCTCAAATAGAAGGGTGGAACATCCTCATCTTCTGCATCTTCTAGTTTGGGACCAAAAACAATGGTGGGAGCATAATTGGTTACTTCTAAAATGTCTTGCTGACAATCACCTTGGCCACTAACCATTTTGGTGATCTGCTCCCTATATTCATTGTACTTTAATAACTCATTAAAAGCGATAGATATCTTTACCATTGACAGCTCAGACTTCAAACTGAAAGACGAGACTGGATTGCTGATGTCAATTTGTTTTGGCTGCTTAGTCTCCTAGGATTGCTGCCCTTTATCTTCTAGTTTTTTATGTGCAGCAACCTCCTGTTGCTTTTCTTTTTTCTTTTTTGAGTTCTGCTGGGTATTAGCAGGATGATTTTGATTATATTTCCCTTTGTTTATGTTCACCTCCCGATTTCTTCACTTCAAATTTCTTTGAAAATCATCCACTGCATTCTGATAGCCCATTTGATATTGCTCTGAGTCTAATTCAGGGATGGTAGTAGCATTCTCCTTGGTGAAGAAATCATGCTCTCTCTCAGTCAAGTATATCTCATGGTGAAGGTCTTCAAAATGCTAAATCTGGTCACCTAGTGGGTCTTCTTGCCCTTCTTCATCCACCATATTTTCAGGGAAAGGGGGCCTTATTTGTTGATCATCAGGGTCCCTTTGATTTCTTTTGGTAAATGGCCTTCTAAAGTTGTGATTCCTTACTTGATTTTCAATCTATTATCTATTTGGAGGCTTGTTATCTAGGGCCATCATGTCCATCTAATTTTCCATGGTTTTCATCATCATTTTGAACTTCACATCACTGATAGAGGAGGAAGTGGAAGCAGAGGTATGGATTTCTATTTTCTTCTTTTCTACTTATGTTTTCCCCTTCAATTTTCCTGAATCCATCATGTTTGCTTCTACCTCTAGGTCATCTTTAAACATAGCTGATAATGTGGGTGACTTTCTCTCCCTTAGCATACATGAGAAATCCCCCTCAAAAGCATTTGCATAATACAGCTTAGCAACACCAATCAGGGGTTTGAGATCAGCTGGAATTGAATTGTACACTCTCATGAATCTGCCATAGAACTCATGCACAGACTCAAAGTTCCCTTTCTTCAGGTGGTTATATTGGGACAAGACTTGCAATGGACTCTTTATTGCCTCCCACCTATCTAAGAACATTGTTTGAAAAGCTGTAAAGTTAGGGATAAAGGCATCTGCTAAATCTCTGAACCATCTCTTAGCTTCTCCCGACAGACTTTGGGAAAACAACCTCATTTTAACATCCTCATGGTACACTTCTTCTAGGTCAATAAAATCTTCAAACCTATCTACATGTTTCATGGCGGAAACATCACCTTCTCCATCGTACATCATGATTCTCTGTGAGTAATTTTGAGGGAGTTCATGCAAGACTGCTGGTAGATCCAAGGGGGTAAACCTAGCTGCCATTGGTCTCAGTGGATTCTTAGCTATAGGAGGATTATTCTGAGGAGGATTATGGATAGTGATATGAGGCTAAAGGATATGGGAATGAGGCTTATCTCTTTCATCTTTAACAATATTCTTCAAACTATACCACACAGGATCCAACAGATATGAATCAAGGTTATTAAGACTTACTTCAGCTAAATTTAGATCTGACTCTGATTTAGATTTTAACAAGGGTATCCCAATATTTACTTCTAAATTCACTTCATGAAAATCAGATGACTCTTCCATAGATGCATATTTTTCAATATTACAAGCACTAGCCTTATCTTCGTCATATCTATGCCTAAGAAAAACTTCTTGATTTTTAACGCCTAGCAAAATCTCAGAGATAGGGTTACCTCGTGTGTGGATCTTTCTAAGGGCCAGGATTCCTTCTGAATCTTCTTTAGAAATGGACTTGGGCTCATCAACTCTTCCCAATGGAGTCTCCTTTGAAAAAAATCCCGATGAGTGGAGTTGCCAGGCCAAATGCACAACCTTATTAAATTCAGAAACCTCTGTTTGCACTCAGAAATCTCTTCTTTCTCTGAAAACCGGAATTCTTTCTCGTTCTCCCAGAGATGATGCAACACTCGCTCCCTTACAATGGTGCTAATATGTTAGCACCTAAAATGTACCTCTAGGTTGCAGAGAGGCCAAATCAGGGTAACCAAAAAACCACTTGAGGAGGAATAAGCTGGCTTCTTATCCTCTAGAGAGGGATCTCTCACAGATCGCTTTGAACAAGGCTAGAAAAATGATTAAAACTGAGATTATATTGTTGTTTAGTTGAAAACAAAATAGGTATCCATTGGGCAGTGGAGTCAAAACAGACAGAAAATGAATATCATGACAATGCTGTCCAGACAAACCCTCTAAGAGGAAAGGAAGCTACCAACCCAAAGTCAAAGTGCTTTAGTTTGGTGATTTAGAAGAAAAAGATGAACAATCCATCAATATAGAGCATATGGTTATGAATTCTATATCAATTTTAGTAGAAACTGGTTATGGATGCTTAGAATGAAAAGAAAAGAGCATAATAACTATGAATTCTATTATGATACTACACCTGTCCCAGCATGAACAACATGACAATATGGATTAAACAAAGAAGGAAAAATATTCACATAAGGAAATGAATAAACGGACTGCAAGACCAATAACACATGAATCCTAGAGAGAAACTTCCTGTGAGGCTTTGCCAAATTTTATTAAAACAGTCGAAAATAATTAACACAGAGCAATACATGGTTTCCCAAAATTTTCAACCCTTTAGCATTCTTTTACATTATTTATATAGTTCTTCTGAGCCTCAGGATGGACTTGTCCTAATAGAAAATGTTTACAAAACCAGTGACACCTATGCAACAGGTTCGCCACTACAACAAAATGACAAAAGTTGGCCAAACTTGCTCAAATTCCTTTTACAAATTTACTGGGCATTTTTTCTCAATGAGAACAGACTCTAACAAGACAAACAAAATGCTTTGGTAACGACTCCCTTCAGCAGGAAGCCTTCACAATCCTCGACCTTTCATGCACCCAGCTTCAGTTTGGCCTTTCCATATTTTTCGATGAGATTCCATTGCTTGGATGCTGGAAAATCTAATGTGGCAATCTCCTTGAGCAATACCCTCATTTCGGTCTGCTCCTTATATGAATAGCCTGAGAGGAGTGTACGAGCCTCTTTAAAGATTGAAGCTAGCTCCAAGTCCTTTTCCAATTTGTCCACTACCATCTTTCCTATCAGCGGCTGCTCCATGTCTGCGAAACTTCCTTGGTCCATCCTACACTCCCAAAGATTTCCTTGGTATCCCTCCTTTGTTATCATTGTACCATCTTCTTCCCAAAACATGGCTAGACATTTCTTAAATAAAGGATCAAATACTTCTCTAAAAAGTTTTACCTGGCCAACAAGGATGTCTATCCCTTCTTAGATAATGCTCATTTGTTGGTGCTTTTGAATTACCCTCTTTGCAAAAATGATAGTGGTCACTTTGTCTTTTCTATTAGCTTCTTGAACCAGCTATTTAGACAGACCATTTAAGAACCCTATTTCATTATGGGAATAATCCATGTTTCTTGTGTATCTTCTCATTGGAAACTGTGGCAACTGAACTTGCCATCTTGATTACAGTTTCCTTATTCACCATGAAGTCCAAATATGGCCTCAGATCCCCTACCTGTGCAACAATATCATCCCAAATGATCGTCTTTGTTTCCTCCAATGCACTTTTCCCTCTAACCTGCTGCTTCAACTTATCATAATCATACTGCATCGCTTGGTACTTGGTTTCCAAAGCCTCCTTATCCTTTTCTGCATTTTCCTTTAGGGTCCTTAGGTTTTCATTCTGCTTCTTCAGTTTGGTTACTTATTTATCATGCAAACTAGCCTTGGCTATTTTTCGTACAATGGAAAAATATCCAACCTCTATTGAGGGTGTGATCATGGCTTCTATCTCTTGCTATTTCTCTCTCAACTTCTTCTCAAGCTCCTCAACATTGACCTTTAAGGCTTCCTCACTCTCCATGATCAATTTCATATCTTCTTGCCACTTTTTCTCTCTTTCTTCAAACTCTAATAGCTTGGCTTTGCAATCAGTCAACTTACCTTGTAGCTCTTCCTTTTCCTCTTCTAGCTATGCAGTTCCGGGTGCATTCACCAGTTTTGCAGCTGGAATCTTCAATTTCTTCTTCGATGAAAGTATCTCCTCATCTTTTTCATCTAATAGCTTTTGAATGCTAGCCCTTTTTCCCTCCTAGGTCTCAGTGTTTAATAGTGAAGCCTGGAACTTCTTCACTTGTGCTTTCAGGCTCTTGTTTTCCACCTTTTCCAATCCCAACTGCTTTTGCACTTTGGCTTTGCTGGCCTGCACTTTTGATAGCTCTAGGGAGATCTTCAACAACTTCTTGTAGATAACTTCACCTATATCCTTATGCAAATTTATTACATCTGGTACTGGGATGTCTTCCAGATTTACTTTTAGTTTTGTGGATTTATTTTTGGTGGCTAAGGCAAGACTTAAGGTGTTCTGGGAAAGGTTCCTGCTTGCTACCAAGGCCACATCCTTCTTGGATATTTTTCTCACATCAGCATACAATTCAGCTTCTTCTAATATGTTTTATGGGCTCTCTTCATATTCCTATAGCAAGTCAGCCCTGCTTATACCTGGTTCTCTAAGTCCAGTGGGTGTTTTGTTAATCACATGCTCCTTAACCTCAAAAGATGGCACCAAGAATCTGACCTGCTTTTTCTTGGGCTACCCTATTTTCACTATTACTAATTGTTTCCTAGACTCTTCCACCTTTTTACTTTTTGAGGCTCTTTCTGCACATCTTTCCACATCCATGGGGTCACCACCTTCTGGCTTGCTAGATTTTTCTCGAACAATGGTAATGGGTATAGCTACTGAAACTGATCAGATCAGGATGGGACAACCAGGCACTGGTGATTTGCTACTTTGAAAAAGCAATTGCACAGAGGAAGAGTCTTCTGGTGGGTCTATTTCCATCTGACCTTTGTCAATGTACTCTAACCAATTTTCCCTTTCAGCTAGGCCTATAAGCTCAAAATGCTCATACCCTTTCCTATTAGATTCCTTTGTCCTCTCTGAAAGTATATGGTGGGGATCATAATTCATTGCTCGCTTTGATGGGAATCCCATGTCATCCATCATTCGCTCAATACTTGGGAGGGTTGCCTTGTTTTTGACAATGAAAGAACCCAACGTCCATGGGAAGCTAATGTCAGATAACTTCCTGTCATCCAAGAAGTGTTCACATTCTACCTTGAGCTTTTCCCTTATAAATTCCAAGGTGAGTACTCTGGGGGTTAGGAAGGCAGGTAGCACATATGGGGCAAGGGAAAAACCATATACCCTGATCACAATTTTATGCTTCAGCAAAAGCCAATATCCAACCCTCTTTTCCATGGATGGCTACAATATGTCCTTCATTTCTAGAAGCAACCTAGGCAGCCTCTTTTGGAAGAAAATAAAATAGATATTTTCCATAAGGCCATTCATAAAGGTTTTGTAATATGAGTACATTTCCTTAGTAAGCTGCATCTCTGGAACTTGTAGGTTTTCTTCAATTGCTGCTAGGAAAATTTTCAACAAATAAGACTAGAACCTAAAGGCCCTTGTCTTAGGGAATTCTTTGAGCTAGGATTGGATGTTGTCTGCTAGGGTTTCATCAAATTTTAGGCATGCGCACTCAGTAGGAAAATTGGGGTCTTCTGGCTCAATGGGACAAGTGGTTATAACAAACATTAGGTGATTAGAGGCCCGGTTATATATTGGTCACTATGCATCCCTGGGAACACGGCCAACATGGAAATAACACACCTTGACTCTTCTTTAAACCAGATGACATCACCAAGAAAATGTGATCCCTGGAAATAGGTATTTTGTAGTAGGGAGGCATAATAAAAGCTTCGCTTGAGTTTAGCTGGGGCTTGACGAAAATGCTAGATCAGGATTTCCATTATGTAACTTTGGGATTTCTGACAGAATTATTCTTGAATGGCTAGGGATTTTCTAACGGTGGGGGCATCTACATAGCACAGAATTTTTGAGTTTCAAGCATCTAGGATTGCTCTTCGATATGGGGAGTAATGGCTGACAGACCAGTCTATAAATTCAGGGAAACTAGGTGTTTGACTAGTTGTAAATAAGTGGAAAAAGGAAAGATAAACGTTGTGGACATCCACCTGTGTAGCTCTTAAAACCTCCAATCTCTCCTTAGCAACCTCTATGGAACAATTTATCAGCATGGTTGAGATCCTCTCAGCTCCTACCACCTTCTGCAAGATATGCTCCATTTTTGGCAGTGGGTAGTTGTCTTTCAATGACACCTTGTTAAGGTTTTTGTAGTCTATACAAATCCTGATTTCTCCATTCTTTTTCTTGATGGGTACCAGATTAGCTATCCACTTTGAAAATATCAGGGTGACAATGATTTTGGCATTAAACAGCTTCTTGATCTCTTTCTCTAAACCAACAATTTAGGGTTTATTCTCATCAGCTTCTGCCTAAAAGGCTTCTCTCTAGGCTTTATTGGGATTGAATGTTGTATAATGGAAGTGTCATATTCTTTTAGGTCCTTGTAGCTCCAAGCAAAAAAATCAGCATACTTTTTCATCAATTTCACATACTCATCCCTTTCTTTAGCAGGCAGTTTATTGGATGATTTCACAATTCGAGGCTCTTCCTTAGTGCCCAGGTTCTAGTCCTCCACAACGTCATTTGCAAGCTTGACTTTAGGATTTTTAGCCATGTCATTGTGGTCGAATAAATTTTCCATGGATATCAAGCCTTTGGGGATATAATTACTCTTCAGTTGGATGATATCCTTTCCCCCCAACATGTCTTTCCATCCTTTTCCTTGGGACCTTTCATCTTTGGCCTTCTCTTCGCAAATGAAACCCTCCAAATTTTCATTTTCTATGTCAACCTGTACGTTTACGAATTCATCAAATAATTCGAAGAACCTCTTAATATGCATGTCATCATCACATACCTGCCAATACTTGGAATTGTCTGGAATTGATCGCATGTTCACTATTTCTACTTCATACTTTGTTTGGGATTAGATTGGGGTTTTGAAACCCCCAGCACTAGTGGCGAAGGAATCTGCCACCTGATTCTCAATCCTGAATATCACCCTGATCTTATGTTCTGAGAAACAATTACCAAACATATCCCATACTTCATTCCTATAAGCTCACATCCTGGGATGTTTTGTCTGGTAGCTTTCATTCACCTATTTTATCACCAACTCTGAGTCTCCAAATACCTGTATTCTATTTGCTCCCATATCCCTCAAAGCTTGCAATCCCAGCAGCAAGGCCTCATACTCTGCTACATTGTTAGTGCATTAAAAAGTTATCTTATTTGATAGGTCTTTAAATTCTCTATCAAGTGAGATGATCCAGAATCCTACACCAGCTCCATTTTTGCTCAAAGACCCATCAAAATACATTTCCCGCAAACCTTATTCATTCTGCTTCCTTTCCAAGTCCTCTTGTCTTGCTGCAAATTCCCTATCTTCCACCACTTCCAAGTGTATGGGAACCTTAGGATCAATTTAGAGTCCATCATTAAAGAATATGGAGGGCCCTAAGTCTGTATCAATAGCATATATGGGATGGTTCTCAGGTTTTTGGGGGCTGATGACCATATAATCCAACCTTTTCTCTATGTATAGTCTCTTTTTCCCTCCGAACAGAGGGATGGTGGCATATGACCAGTCTAGCTACATATTCCCTCTCTATTTTGATGCCAAAGACCTGGACAACATCATACCAAACTTTGCAGGGATGTCTGCCACCACAATGTCCATCATAATGCTCTTGGCAGGAAGTTGGGTCAGTGTTACCACCATGTCCTTTATCAACCCCAGACATTTGACCTTCCTAGATTCGAAGGAGTACATATCTTTGTAAGGAGTGGTAACTTCTAAACCCAGTTCGTCCACCACTGTTTTGGGCATTAAGTTGTGAGAGGCACTGAAGTCAATTAGTGCATTATGCAAAACCATATCATGAACATTTAGGATCAAATAAAAGGGTGGAACTTCCTCATCTTCTGCATCTTCTAGCTTCGGACCAAAAACGATGGTGGGAGCATCATCTGTCACTTCTAAAATGTCTTACTGACAGTCACCTTCAACACTAACCATTTTAGTGATATGCTCCCTATATTCATTGTTCTTTAATAGCTCATTAAAAGGGATAGATATATTTACGTATGGCAGCTCAGACTTCAAACTGACATATGAGACTAGTTTGTTTATGTCAATTTGTTTTGGCTGCTTAGTCTCCTAGGACTGCTACCCTTTATCTTCTGGTTTTTTCTGTGCAACAACTTCTTGCTGCTTCTCTTTTTACTTTTCTGAGTTCTGTTGGGTATTAGCAGGCTAAATTTGATTAGATTTCCCCTTGTTTATGTTCACCTCCCGATTTCTTAACTTCAGCTTCTTTGAAAATCATCCACTGCATTCTGATAGCCCATTCAATATTGCTTTGACTCTAATTCAGGGATGCGAGCAGCATTCTCCTTGGTGAAGAAATCATGCTCTCTCTCAGTCATGTATATCTCATGGTCAAGGTTATCAAAACGCTAAATCTGGTCACCTAGTGGGTCTTCTTGCCCTTCTTCATCCCCCATATTTTCAGGGAAAGGGGGCCTTATTTGATGATCATCACGGTTCCTTTGAGTTCTTTGGAGAAATGACCTTCTAAACTTGGGATTCCTTACTTGATTTTCAGGTTGTTCTCTATTTGGAGGCTTGTTATCTAGGGCCAACATGTCCATCAGTTTTTCCATGGTTTTCATCATCATTTCAAACTTCACATCACTAGTAGAGGAGGAAGTGGAAGCAGAGGTATAGATTTCTATTTTTTTCTTTTCTACTTCTATTTTCCCCTTCAATTTTCCTGAAGCGATCATGTTTGCTTCTACCTCTAGGTAATATTTAAACATAGTTGATAATGTGGGCGACTTTCTCTCACTTAGAATACATGAGAAATCCCCCTCAAAAGCATCGGCATAATGCAGCTTAGCAGCACCAATCAGGGGTTTGATATTACCTGGAATTGAATTGTACACTCTCATGAATCTGCCAGAGAACTCATGCACAGACTCAAAGTTCCCTTTCTTCAGGTGGTTATATTGGGACAAAATTTGTGATGGAATCTTTACTGCCTCCGACCCATCTAAGAACATTGTTTGAAAAGCTTCAAAGTCAGGTATAGAGGCATCTACTAAATCTCTATACCATCTCTTAGCTTCTCCTGACAAACTTTGGGAAAACAACCTCATTTTAGCATCCTCATGGTCCACTTCTTCTAGGTCAATAAAATATTCAAACCTATCAACCTGTTGCCTTGCTGAATAATCACCTTCTCCATCGTACAGGATGATTCTTTGTGAGTAATTTTGAGGGAGGTCATGCAAGAAAGCTGGTAGATCCAAGGGGGGAAACCTAGCTACCATTGGTATGGGTGGATTCTCAGCTATGGGAGGATTATTCTGAGGAGGATTATGGATAGTGATATGAGGCTAAAGGGTCTGGGAATGAAGCTTAGCTCTTTCAACTTTAACAATATTCTGCAAACTATACCACATAGGATCCAATAGATATGAATCAAGGTTATTCAGACTTACTTAAGCTAAATTTAGATCTAACTCTTATTTAGATTTTAACAAGGGTCTTCCAATATTTACTTCTAAATTCACTGCATGAAAATCAGATGACTCTTCCTTAGACGCATATTTTTCAATATTACAAGCGCTATCACATCTATGCCTAAGCAAAACTTATGGATTCTCCACGCCTAGCAAAACCTCAGAGATAGGGTTACCTCGTGTGTGGATCTTTCTAAGGGACAAGATGCCTTCTGAAGCTTATTTAGAAATGGACTTGGGGTCATCAACTTTTCCCAGTGGAGTCTCCTTTGAACAAAAATCCCAATGAGTGGAGTCGCCAGGGAAAATGCACAACCTTATTAAATTCAAAAACCTTTGTCTTCCCTCAGAAATCTTTTCTTTCTCTAAAAACCAGAATTCTTTGTCATTCTCCCAGCGATGATGCAACACTCACTCCCCAGCAATGGAACCAATATGTTAGCACCTAAAATGTACCTCTAGGTTGTAGAGAGGCCAAATCAGGGTAACCACAAAACCACTTGAGGAGGAATAAGTTGGCTTCTTATCTTCCAGAGAGGGATCTCTCATAGATAGGTTTGAACAAGGCCAGATAAATGATTAAAACTGATATTAGATTGTTGTTTGGTTGAAAATGAAATAGGTATCCATTGGGCAGTGGAGTCAAAACAGACAGAAAATGAATATCATGACAATGCTTTTGCAGACAAACCCTCTCAGAGGCATGGAAGCTACCATCCCACAGTCAAAGTGCTTTAGTTTGGTGATTTAGAAGAAAAATATGAACAATCCATCAATATAGTGCATATGGTTATGAATTCTATATCAATTTTAATAGAAACTGGTTATGGATGCTTAGAATGAAAAGAAAATAGCATAATAACTATGAATTCTATTATGATACTACACTTATCCAGGCATGAACAACATGACAATATGGATTAAACAAAGAAGGAAAAGAATTCACATAAGGAAAGGAATAAACGGACTGCAAGAACAATAACACATGAATCCCTGAGAGAAAATGCCTGTGTGGCTTTGCCAAATTTTATTAAAAGAATTGAAAATACTCAACATAGAGCTATACATGGGTTCTCGAAAATTTTCAACCCTTTAGCTTCTTTTACATTGTTTCTATAGATATTATGAGCCTCGGGCTAGACTTGTCCTAATAGAAAATGGTTACAAAACCAGTGACACCTATGCAATAGGTTCGCCATGACAACAAAATAACAAAAGTTGGCCAAACTAGCTCAACTGTCTTTTACAAATTTACTGGGCATTTTTACTCAATGACAACAGACTCTAACAAGACAAACAAAATGCTCTGGTAACAACTCCCTTCAGCTAGAAGCCTTCACAATCCTCGACCTTTCATGCACCGAGCTTCATCTTGGCCTTTCCATATTTTTCAATGAGCTTCCATTGCTTGGCTGCTGGAAAATATAACCTGCCAATCTCCTTGAGCAGTACCCTCATTTCGGTGTGCTCTTTATATGAATAGCCTAAGAGGAGTGTACGAGCCTCTTTAAAGATCAAAGCTAGCTTGAAGTGCTTTTCCAATTTTTCCACTACTATCTTTCCTGTCAGTAGCTGCTCTATGTCTGCGAAACTTCCCTGGTCCAGCTTGCACTCCCAAAGATTGCCTTGGTATCCCTCCTTTGATCTCATTGTACCATCTTCTTCCAAAAACATGGACATACCTTTCTTAAGTAAAGGATTAAATACTTCTCTGAAATATTTTACCTGGCCAGCCAGAATGCCTATCCTTGCTTGGATAATGCTCATTTGTTGGTGCTTGTGAATTACCCTCTTTGCACAGATGATAGTGGTCACTCTGTCTTTTATATTGGCTACTTGAACTTGCTCTTTAGACATACCATTTAAGAACTCTATTACATTATGGGCATAATCCATAGGTTTCTTGTTTAGATTCTCATTGGCAACTATGATAGCTGACCTTGCCACCTTGATTACAGCTTCCTTATCTACCATGAAGTCCAAATATGGTCTCAGCTCCCCTACCTGTGCAACAATATCATCCCAGATGATCCTCTTTGCTTCCTGCAATGCACTTTTCCCTCTAACTTGCCACTTCAACTTATCATAATAATCCTGCATCGCCTGGTACTTGGTTTCCCAAGCCTCCTTATCCTTTTCTGCAGTGTCCTTCAGGGTCCTTAGGTTGGCATTCTGCTTCTTCAGTCTGGTTAGTTATGTATAATCCAAACTAGCATTGGCTATTTCCCCTACAATGGAAAAATCTCCAGCATCTATTGAGGGTGTGATCATGGCTTCTATCTCTTGCTCTTGCTCTTTCAACTTCTTCTCAAGCTCCTCAACCTTAACCTTTAACGATTCCTCACTGTCCATTATCAATTTCATATCTTCTTACCACTTTTTCTCCCTTTCTTCAAACTCTAATAGCTTGGATTTGCAATCAGTCAACTTAACTTGCAGCTTTTCCTTTTCCTCTTCTAGCTCTGCAATTTCGAGTGCATTCATCAGTTGGGCAGATGGAATCTTCAATTTCTTCTTGAGTGACAAAATCTTCTGATCTTTTTCATCTAATAGCTTCTGAATGCTAGCCTTTTTGTCCTCCTGGGTCTCATTGTTTAATAGTGAATCCTAGAACTTCATCCCTTGTGCTTTCAGGCTCTTTTTCTCCACCTTTTCTAATCCCAACTGCTTTTGCACTTTGGCTTTGCTAGCCTGCACTTTTGATAGCTCTAGGGCAGTCTTCAACAACTTGTTGTAAATGTCTTGACCCGACTCCTTATGCCAATTGATTACATCTAGTACTGTCTTCCATATTTACTTTTAGTTTTGTGGCTTTATTTTTGGTGGCTAAGGCAAGACTTAAGGTGTTCTCGGCAAGGTTCCTACTTGCTACCAAGGCCACATCATTCTTGGAGATTTTTCTCACATGAGCATGCAATTTATCTTCTTCTGATATGTTTTTGGGGCTCTCTTCATATTCCTCCAACAACTCAGCCTTGCTCATGCTTGGTGTTGTAAGTCCAGTGGGTGTTTTGTTAAACAAAAGTTCCTTAACCTCAAAAGATGGCACCAGGAATCTAACCTGCTTTTTCTTGGGCTGCCCTATTTTCACTATTACTAATTGTTTCCTAGAATCTTCCACCTTTTTCCTTTTTGAGGCTCTTTCTCTACTACTTTCCACATCCATGGGGTCACCACCTTCTGGCTTGCTTGATTTTTCTGAAACAATGGCAATGGGTATAGCTACTGAAATTGATGGGATTAGGCTAGGAGAACCAGGCATAAGTGATTTGCTACTTTGAAAAAGGAATTGCACAGAGGAGGAGTCTTCTGGTGGGTCTATTTCCATCTCACCTTTGTCAATGTACTCTAACCAATTTTCCCTTTCAACCAGGCCTGCAAGCTCAAATTGCTCATACCCTTTCCTATTAGTTTCCTTCCTCCTCTATGAAATTATATGGTGGGGATCATAATTCATTGTTTCCTTTGATGGGAATCCCATGTCATGCACCATTCGCTCAATACTTGGGAGGGATGCCTTTTTTTTGACAATGAAAGAACCCAGCGTCCATGGGAAGCTGATGTTAGATAACTTCCTGTCATCCAATAAGTGTTCACATTCTACCTTGATCTTTTGCCTTATAAATTCCAAGGTGAGTACTTTGGGGGTTAGGAAGGCAGGTAGCACATAGGGGGCATGTGAGAAACCATATACCTTGATCACAGTTCCATGCTTTAGCAAAAGTAAATCTACAACCCTCTTTTCCGTGGACGGTTGCAATAAGTCCATCATTTTTGGCAGCACCCTAGGAAGCCTCTTCTGGAAGAAAATAAAATAAATCTCTGCCATAAGGTCATTCATAAAGGTTTTTTAATCTGAAAACATTTCCCTAGTAAGATGCATCTCTGGAACTTGTAGGGTTTCTATAAATGCTGCCAAGAACATTTTCCAGAAATAAGACTGGAACCTGAAGGCCCTTGTCTTAGGGAATTCTATGAGCTGGGAGTGGATGTTGTCTGCTAGGGCTTCATCAAATTTTAGGCATCCACACTGAGTAGGAAAATTGGGGTCTGCTGGCTCAATGGGACAAGTGATTATAACAAACATTAATCTAATTAAAGGCTTGGTTATATATTGGTCACTGTCCAGCCTTAGGAACAGGGCCAAGATGGAGATAACATACCTTGACACTTCTTTAAACAAGCAGCTTCACCAGGAAAAGGTGAGCCCTGTAAAGAGGTATCTGGTAGTAGGGAGGCATAATAAAAGCTTCGCTTGAGGCCAGCTGGGGCTTGACGTAAATGCTGGATCAGGATTTCCATTCTGTAACTTTGGGATTTCTGACAGAATTCTTCTGGAATGGCTAGGGATTTTCTAATGGTGGGGGAATCTACATAGCACCGAATTTTTGAGTTTGAGGCATCTAGGATTGCTCTTCGATCTCGGGAGTAATGGCTAATGCACCAGTTTATAAATTTAGGGAAACTAGGCGTTTTACTAGCTGTAAATAAGTGGAAAAAGGAAAGATAAACGTTATGGAAATCCACTTGTCTGGCCCTTAAAACCTCCAATCTCTCCTTAGCAACCTCTATGGAGAAATTTATCAGAATGGTGTCGAAAACCTCACAATATTTATCTTCTACCAGGTCGATTATCTTAGAGGGTTCAAAGCTTGAGGGCTCCATAGATCAGGCCATTTAAATAGTTTATGGTTGAAGTAGATGGCCTACCTGGTCGTTTGACAGCTAGGTGGGCTTCTAAGCTTCTGTTTGGGTGGACGGTTCTGCACAGTCTGCTCCTTTCTGTTAGGAACCCATGTCTTTACTTTGCTAGTATATTGTTGTTGGACGCATATGCTTTGTAAGTCATCCCGTAGTATTTGTTAATCAATAGTTTGTCTTATTGATTTTGGCGCATATGCTTTGTACGTCGCCCGTAGTATTGTTGATCCATAGTTTGTAGTGGCCCATGGTTTTGACCCATAGTATTGGCGCCTAGACTCAGTATATAAGTGTGTGTTGAGACCTATGAAGGCATCGTGAAGTTATTTGTATTGAGCTTGCTCATAGGAGGTTTCCCCCTCGAAGTGGCCTGTGATCAATATAAAAGTGATTCTGAGTTCTGTCATTTCTGCTATTTCGCATATTCTTATTAATTAATTGTTGCAGGTGCTTCACATCTGGTATCAGAGCACTTTCTTGGGCTCGCTGGGTGAAATTTCTGCCAAATTCTTTTTTCGCATCTATTGCAGGTTCAGATTTGGGAATAATACCTATCCGTTTAACTGTGGGAAGTACTTGGGCATAAGTCCTAAAACTCATTGTGAGGAGTACCACAGGAACCCCGAAGTAGTTGTCCCACTAAGAGGACCTGCCAGCGAAAAGGGCAACGACCCCTACCTGATTGACCATATCCATATCTCCCTTGTTTTCACTATGTTTCCCTTGAAATTTTCGGGGAACCCCTGTCATCCCATTGTACATATTTCATTCCTAAGGACCCTATCCCCAATTCCCCTTCCCAAAGCCCGAAATCCCACATTTGTTTATTTTTAGGGTTTGCCATAACTTCCTCAGATTTCACCTAATCACCTTCAAATTTTACCACAAAGTTCCTTTCTGAATTCTACTCTTTGTCACCCTCTGCCAAATTTTCCCCTTCTTTCACCCCGCTTCTGAAATCCTCATTTGTGCTTCCCTGTCTATTCGACAGTGTCCAAAACCTAGTCAAACCCCAATTACCCTTCATATTTTTTCCCAAGTCCAGATTTTCCTTTACTGAAGCAGTTTTTGTTTTAGTTTTCCTACCCAGTCAACCAAAAAAAAAAAACTCCCGGTTATGGTTGTCACCCGTGCAGGAGCAGAAACCATGGAAGACGCACTTGTAGCCATCCAAGCCAAACTCCAGGATCTGGATGAAAAATTTCCCGGCCTTCATCTTGAACATTCAACTATGAACAACAAACGACAGTCCGAGTCTTCATCAGACAATGGGTTCTCTTCTTCCAACAATTTCCGTGGTCCGAAGCTTGATTTTCCTTGCTTCAATGGTACTGATCCAACTGGATGGATCTATCGGGCAGAACAATATTTCAGTCTGCATAATACTTCTGATGTCAACAAAGTTCCACTGGCATCCTTTCATTTGGAACAGGAAGCTCTTCAATGGTACCGTTGGTACATCAAGGCTCATGAAGAAACAAAATGGCCAGACTTTTGCCAGCTCCTTTTGCAATGATTTGGTCCTAGTGCTTTTGATGACTTCATAGGAGCCCTCACTAAACTTCGCCAAATTGGCACTGTGAGAGTGTATCAAACCGAATTTGAGAAACTAGCCAACCACACCGAAGGATTGTCTGATGACTTTTACCGGAGTTGTTTTATCAGTGGTCTAAAGGATTCCATCCGCTCTGAGGTCAAAATGTTCTATCCCAACACAATGATGGAAGCCCTAGGGTTGGCTAAGTTGGAAGAAGACAAGATTGCAGCCCAACAAAGCTCCAAGCCCACTTTTGTTCCCTTCTGAAATATGGGTTCTCAACAACCACCTATACTACAGGCTCCTCGACCAACTCCTATCAAGCGTTTGTCTAAAACAGAGATGCAAGCATGCAGATAAAAGGGGCTTTGCTATAATTGTGATGAGAAATTCACTCGGGGACATAGATGTGTTCAGCAAAAGCTCTATCTCTTGGATGTGGATTCTCCGCCTGCCTCTGAAATTGGTGACGAAGATCCAGAAACACTGGATGCTCCGGTCGACATTCAAGAACCGCCTATTGACCCTCCGTCTCAGGATGACCAGCCAGACATATCTCTCCATGCTTTAGTTGGAATCACCACCCCCCAAACAATGCGGGTCAGGGGTTACTTCAAGAAGCTTCCTCTTAGAATACTCATTGATTCTGGTAGCACTCATAATTTTATTGACCCTCGGATCGCCAAACAAGTTGATTGTTTTATCCATCCTTGCTCCAACTTTGAAGTCATGGTTGCCAATGGGGGCACCTTACCTTACAAAGGGAAGTGTCGAAATGTGTGTATTTTTATGGGAGATTATACCTTGCGCTCTGACATGTTTTCCTTGACCTTAGGCAGATGTGATGTGGTTTTGGGTGCTCAATGGATACGCACACTTGGCCCTATCTTATGGGATTTTGCTGAACTTTTGATGCAGTTTTCTCTCAATGGACAAAAACACACATTGACAGGATTACAACTAGGTTCTCTCAGCATCATCAGTTCACATCGCATGGAAAAAATCCTCAAGAATAATTCACATGGTGTCATCACTCAGATCCATTCCATTCAAATGCAACCATCAGCGGTCTCCACTACTCCTTTGGATCTACAACAAATTCTGGATCAATATACAAGTGTCTTTGCTGAACTAGTGGGATTTCCACCTTCCAGGCCAGAAGACCATCATATTCAGTTCCTTCCTAGCAGCGTTCCTCCCAACATCAGGCCCTATCACTACCCATTTCACCAAAAAATGGAGATTGAAATGCTCGTTCGGGACTTATTGAAGCAAGGTATTATTCGCCCAAGCACTAGTTCCTTTTCTTCTCCAGTTCTTCTTGTCCGCAAAAAATATGGGTCATGATATCTCTGCATTGACTTCCGAGAACTTAATCACCTCACCATCAAGGATAAGTTTCCAATTCCTATTGTTGATGAGCTTCATGGGGCTCACTTTTTCTCCAAGTTGGATCTTCATTCTGGGTATCATCAAATTCGGGTTCATGAGGATGATATCCCTAAAACAGCTTTCCACAAACATGATGGCCATTATGAGTTTTTGGTCATGCCCTTTGGCCTCACTAATGCTCCTTCCACATTCCAGGCCTTAATGAATAAAATATTTCGACCCTACTTGCGGAAATTCATTCTGGTATTCTTTGATGATATCCTCATCTATAGTAAAACATGGGATGAACATCTCCAACAACTGGATCTTGTCATGCAACTTTTCTCTGACCATCATCTCCACGCCAAGCAGTCTAAATGTGTTTTTGGAGAGAAGGAAGTTGAGTATCTCGGGCACATTATCTCAGCAAAAGGGGTTCGCGTGGATTCTGCCAAAATCGATGCCATGAACAATTGGCCGCATACTCAGACACTCAAGAGCCTTCGTGGTTTTTTGGGGTTGACTGGCTACTACCGCAAGTTTGTCAAGGATTATGGGAAGATTGCAGCTCCATGAACTGCTCTATTGAAAAAGGATTCTTTTACATGGACACATGCTGCTCAATGTGCATTTGATAAACTAAAACAAGCTATGTGTACTACACCTGTTCTAGCTATGCCCAATTTTTCCAATCCCTTCACTATTGAGAGTGATGCTTGCGGCAATGGACTTGGTGTTGTTATCCTTCAAGATGAACACCCCATTGTGTTCACCATCAAACCCCTTTTAGGTAAGAATTTAGCTGCCTCTACCTATGAGAAGGAAATGATGGCTATTTTGCATGCAGTATAGAACTGGTGCCCATACCTATTAGGGAATCGTTTCTGCATCAAGACTGATCACCAAAGTCTGAAATATTTTTTGGAACAGCGTGTCTCCTCCTCGGCACAATAGAAATGGGTTAGAAAACTCATGGGTTATGACTATGAGATCACTTACAAGAAGGGTAAGGATAATATTCTGGCAGATGCTCTTTCTCGTACATTTGCTGCCCAAGGTTCTCTTTCATCTATTTCTATGCATGTTCCAAATTGGTTGCAATCTATTCAAGAGGGTTATGTCAATGACTCTTCCTTATCTCAAATCATCCAACGCTTGACCAACAACCCTTCTGCTGTACCACATTACTCTTAGGATGGTGCATCTCTGAGATACAAGGGTTATCTGGTGCTTCCCCAGAGCATAGATCTTCAACAGCCTATCTTCTATGAACTCCATGCTTCTCCATCGGCAGGGCACTCTGGGTTCCTCAAAACGTATGAATGGGCACGGCGTAACTTCTTTTGGCAGGGCAGGAAAAGTACAATTCAACAGATGGTGGCTGAAAGTGATACCTGCTAGCACAATAAGGGTGAAACAACACTCCTTCCAGGATTGCTCGAACCCTTTCCCATACCTACATGGATTTGGACAGATATTTGTATGGATTTCATTGAAGGGATCCCTAAATCTAACGGGAATACAGTGATTCTCATTGTGGTTGAACACCTCTCCAAATATATTCATTTTTTTGCTCTTAGCCATCCCTATACAGCCTCCTCAATCGCTCAAATTTTCCTGGACCAGATCTTTCGTATTCATGGCATCCCTTCTTCCATTGTCTCGAATCGTGATGCAACTTTCACCAGTCATTTTTGGACAGAACTATTTCGCCACACTGGCACCAAACTGAAGATGAGTTCAGGGTATCACCCATAAACAGATGGTCAGACTGAAATTATCAATAAATGCTTGGAAACTTATCTTCGTTGCTTCACCTATGAACAACAACATCAATGTGCAAAGTGGCTCCCTCTAGCTAAATGGTGGTACAATACCTCTTACCACACTACCTCTAAAATGACCCCATATGAAGCAGTCTATTGTCAGGAACCTCCAGTTCTTCTTCCATACACCCCCAATAGTTCACCAGTTCAGGAAGTTGACACGGTCCTTCGAAACCGCGATCAGATTCTTCGCATTTTGCGGGACAATCTTCACATGGTAAGAAATCGCATGAAGCAACAAGCTGATCAGCACCATTCTGAGCACACTTTTCAAGTAGGCGATATTGTTTTTCTTCGTCTCCAGCCATACAAGCAATCCTCACTGAAACTCAAAGGGTGTCATAAGCTCGCTCCAAAGTTCTATGGGCCATATTGGATTCTTCAGAAGATTGGGCTGTTGCTTATAAATTGGAACTTCCTCCTTCTTCCCGCATTCATCCAGTCTTTCATGTCTCTTGTCTGAAGAAAGTTCTTGGCACCAACATCAGTGGAAAAACAATTTTACCCGAATTGGATAATGAAGGATCCATCCTTTTGGAGCCGGAGGCCATCCTTAATCAGCGCACTTGTCAGCTTCGCTCTCGCTCTATCATTGAGGTCTTAATTCAATGGCATGGCATGCAACCAGAGGATGCTACATGGGAACCACTCCTTCATATTCAACAAAAATTTCCACATCTAAAGCTTTTAGGACAAAGCTTTTTTTAAGGGGGAGGGGATGTTAGGAACCCATGTCTTTACTTTGTTAGTATATTGCTGTTGGACGCATATGCTTTGTAAGTCATCCCGTAGTATTTGTTGATCAATAGTTTGTGTTATTAATGTTGGCACATATGCTTTGTATGTCGCCTGTAGTATTGTTGATCCATAGTTTGTAGTGGCCCATGGTTTTGACCCATAATATTAGCGCCTAGACTTAGTATATAAGTGTGTGTTGAGACCTATGAAGGCACCGTGAAGTTATTTGTATTGAGCTTGCTCATAGGAGGTTGCCCCCTCGAAGTGGCCTGTGATCAATATAAAAGTGATTCTGAGTTCTGTCATTTCTGCTAGTTCTCATATTCTTATTAATTAATTGTTGCAGGTGCTTCACACTTTCGCTTTCCGATGCACATAGTACAAATGGGATGCAAATCTCCATGCAGGTGGGCATTCTATAATATAAATTTGCCATATCACCCTTACAAATATGATAGTGATGGAACCACATCAGCCATCCAACCTATGCAATTAATTCTCCACCATAGATCTATTTAGCCTTTGCCTTCCAATAGTCCCCGTGGCCCCCAACTTCGCCACATGCCACCCCGACATCATATTTGAGTCGCAAAAACATTTCAGACCATCAATCTGATCTCCTCCTAGATCCTGACCGTCCAAGGATGCAGACCTTTACCGAGTTCGCAAATTTTGTGTCTGTGGATTTTACATGCAAGTCATATCCGCGAACTAATTCGGAGTTGTCGATCTTCATCCCACTAGATCTGGGCCGTTGGAAAGTGTCAAGCTTTAACAAAAGTTCACAGATTTGAAACGTACCCCTTTTTGTGCATGTCTAAAATGTGAACAAATTATCAACCGTTGATTTGCACCATCGGTCGTTGATCACTCTTTGACCTGCCTACATCCTAGCACCCCGCCAGCGCTTAAAAATCCTTTAACTTTTTCGTGAAGGAAGCTCATGACCGCCGATCTTCATCACCTTTGATCTAAACTTTCCATAGGTGCCAATCAGTACTGCGGGCACATTCCTTTATTTTTAATCCTCCAATCACCATTTAGACTATGGCCTTCCCAAGATTGTTATATCGGCTCCAAGTTCAACTGCTCAAGGCTCTGATAACTTCAACCATTAGGTCTTGTGGATCAAGGCTTAGGATCACCTCGGCTACTTTCCTGAATCCACACCTTTCCACTCTCCAAAACCCTTCTAAACATTTAGCACAAATCTGTTGCTAACACTTTTAAAATAAGAAAATTATTTGTAACTTGAATTCAAATTAACTAGATATGTACATTTAACTTGAAGTTGTACATTTATCTTGAGAATTGTTCTAAGTAAAGTTTGGAATTCATGTATATGTATCTAACTTAATAATTGTTAATAACTTGATAGAACTTGTACATTTAACTTTAAAATTGCTAGTAACTTGAAATTTGTTACATGGAAATTAACAAATTGAAAATTCCTAGTGACTTGAGACTTTAAGCTCACATGAGGCTATGCAAATAATTTTTTTTAATTTCTTATTATGGTAAGTTATAAGGAAAAAAATATATCTTATCCCTATATTCATGCATAGAAAAAGTTTGTACAAGTATTGTAAATACAATAAAAACAAGAAAATTGTTTGTAACTTAAATTCAAAATAACTAAATATGTATGTAACATGAAATTGTACATTTCAATTGAGAATTGTTAGAAAATTTTGAAAATCATGTGGGTTGAAGAAGTCCTTGTATGGGCTTAAGCAAGCGCCCAGGGCTTGGTATGCCAAAATGGACAACTTCCTCTTGTCATAAATTTTTAGTAGATGCCACTCTGATATGAATGTGTATATGGAGTTGATTGATGACTCCATATTGATTATTGTGTTATATGTTTATGAACTAATAATCAAAGGTAGCTCTATTGATCATATAGCTTCATTAAATACCTCCTTGCATCAATATTTTTCCATGAGTGACCTATGAATTCTTAAGCAATTTTTGGGGCTTGAGATTTCACAATCCAACTCTAGAACTAAGGTATATCAGTCAAAATATGCTTCAGACCTACTAAATAATTTCAATATGGTTGATTGAAAGCCTACCAAGACTCCCTTCCTTTCATGAGTAAGAATTGAAGAATCAGATTCTACACCGTTGGTTGATAAAACCTTGTATAGGAAACTAGTTTCCAGTTTATTGTACTTAACTCATACTCAACCTGATATTGATTATGTTGTGAGTGTGGCCTCAAGATACATGGAGAAGCCACATGAGCTTCATTGGAGGGCTAAAAAAAAAATCTTGCATTATGTGCAAGGAACCAAGTCTGATGGGATTCACTATGTTGCAAATTCTAGTCTAGATCTTCTTGGCATTATGACTTAGATTGGGCTGGTGATAACATAGATAGGAAGTCTACTTCCATATTTTTTTTCATGATTAGAGGAGGACCTACTTTCTATTCAAGTAAGAAACAAAGTGCAATTGCACTCTCTTCAACAGAGACCGAATATAGAGGAGCACCAAATGCTTCAACTCAGTGTGTGTGAATGCAGGGTATTCTTTCAGAGTTTGGGATTTCCATTAGCACTCCTACAATCATCTTTGTGACAATAAGAGTTCTATAAGGATCTCAAGTGATCCAGTACACAGCCAAAGAACCAAGCATATTGAGATCCATATACACTACATCACGAGTCTAGTGCATGTTCACATCATTGATCTGCAATATTTCCCATCAGCTGAGCAAATTGAAGACATCTTCACAAAATATTTTACTGCGAATACTTTTAGCCATCTGATATCACTGCTTGGGATGGATGAACATGTGGTGGAGTGAAGGACTGATTAGCAATCTTTCAATTTTGTTCATGTCCATTTTTTAGGGGAGTTTTTCCCATGAGGTTTTCCTTCTTTCCTTGTTTTGTGGACAAGGCAGTATGTTAAAGGGTGACCATGCCAAGTTGTTGAGCCCTACTTATTTATGATTTTTAGCACATAAATTCAGGCTTAAGGGGAGGTTTTGGAGTATTTTTAAACCCATCCATGTCCATTTAATACTTAGGATAGCATTATTAGTAATTTCTTATTAATTCTTAGGTGTTTGACTAGGTAGTTGGCCAAATAAATGAATTGTGTGGACCACAAGCTATATTAAGTCACATGAGCGCATATTTGAGGATTCTGGATAAGATTTCCTGAGATCTTCTAAGATTCTGGTATATTTTATCCATTCCTGGAATAGAAGGGCGCTTTCCTTCTTTTTACTGATTTTTACTATTTTGGTGAAAAGGTGAAAGCTAGTTGACTTGCCTTAGCTGTTTTTTGACCAACTCATCCTCCATGATGTTTCCTCTTCCTAAACTCTATAATTAGGATTATTTTCCAGCCTACACCACCATCCAACCACTCTCTTACCAATTCGTGAGCTTTTGAGTGTTGGAATATTCTCCCCATCACTTTTCAGTTTTGCATGTTTGCATGCATCTAGTCCTCTACATGCATCTAGTCATCATCATGATGGACCTCCCAGCACCTGGATCTTGGTTCTAGCTCTCCACAGCCGGTCTACAGCCCCCAGGGGACCTCCCACCTACCAAAGGCGCCCTTCTCCAGTATTTTGCATGACTAGTGCACCTTTCTCACCTACCACAACCAGTTATGCACCTTTCTCACCTACCAGTCAGTCATCACTCAGTTCTTCCTTGATTTAAGGCTATATTGACTCCCCCACTGGATGTTTCACTCTGATGGACCTCCAATGAGACTATTCTTCCCATTCTAACTCTAGTTAGCTCCTCATGCGCCCTCCGCTAAGCCTGCTTCATTCAGTTAGTGCCTACCTCACTCAGTTAGACTCAGTTAAACCACACTTGACTGACTGCTACCATTGATGACTGATACATTGACTGGATGATGACTCCACAATCATTCAAGCCACACTCTGAGTTATGAATTCGAATGCCCTACTTGGCCTATTCGAATCCTATATTATGCCATCTTCATGGCTATTGTATTCATTCACTTACATTCTTATTCATTGTATAATACTGAGATAATGTTCTATTATACTGTGTTTATGAGTGATCATTGAGTGTCTCATTCTCTTCTTCTTCCAATGTATTTGAGAGTTTGATTGTGAGTTGCTACAACTGCTAGATCCCTTTCATATTCTTACATGGTAACAAAGCAAGAACCAGCTATTTGAATCACAGCAGTTGTAGCAGCAACAGTTGCAGCATCTCTTTGAGCAGCTATCTTTCACTTGTGCACTAGAAGCCTCTGCATTTCCACAACAAATCCTAGTGCTATTACTTGATTTCATTGGAGAAATACAGTGAGGTCTATCTAGGTGTGAAGGACTTAGTCCATGTGCCAAGTGTCCTTAAGGTAGTGTTCAGTCGAAGTGTAGCATTCTCCATCAGCACATCTTTTGTTGTTTTGCAGGTTTATTCACCCGTTCGCAATCTTCTTCAACTATTCGAATTTCTTTGTTCAGATGGATCTAAAGATTACATCTTCCAACTATGTTGAGTGGAAAGCCAAGATGGATCTCTTCATGAGATCCAAGAGCTTCACCCGAATACTCAATGGAACGATGGTAGAACCAACTAGTGCAGTTGAAAAGTCTAAGTACTTGGATCGGCTGGATGAAGCAATTGCTCTCCTCCTTCTCTCAATTTCTGATAAACTACACTTTCATGTCATTGATCTTACATCTCCTAAATAGGTGTGGGACAAGCTCGAATTTCTTTTTGGGCCAAAGGATGATATGGAAGCACAGAAATTGGAGAATGAGCCAATATGTTTGACTCCTAGCAGCTTTGAATCTATCAATTCCTTTCTCACCAAGTTCAAAAGCTTGATATCACAGTTGAAAAGATATTAGATAGTAAAGGAAGATAAGTAGCTTATACTTTCCATTCTCTCAAAGTTGGGGGCAAATTTCTCAGTTTTTGTCTCTACTTTCCAGTCAGCTAGGTTGTCCATTCTAAGATGGAAGTTTCCCTCATTTGATTATTTCACACAATCTCTTACCCAAGAGGAAGAGAAGTTGATTTCAATGGGAATGATCATACCGAAATTGGATTCAGCCCTTACAATTGAAGAGAGAGCATGAATGATATAGGAAAGCTAGAGATTGCTAGTGATATAAGGCCTACACACCAGTCAGATAGAGCTTCGTACTCTAAAGAGGCCAAACATTCTAAAAAGAGAAAGGAAGAGTGCACATACTATCATAGAGGGCCTCATCCTGAAAGTGATTGCATGCGGAAGACTATAGATTTGATGGAAAAATTACTTGAAGAGAACAACCTTCCTGTACCAGCATGTACAAAGAAGAAAGATTCTGAATCTTCCAGATCCGTAGACAAAGAAAGATGTCATGCCTACATGGCAAGTGCATCAACAAATTCTTCTTTCATCATAGATTCAGGGGCCTCAAGACACATGTCTTCTTCGAAGAACCTCTTCTCAAACTTCGAGAGCTCAGTTGGCCCACCTATCATGATGGGAAATGATGCAGAAGTCTCCTCTCAAGTATATCAAATTAATCATATTGGAAACCCCAAAAGGGTGATCTTTTCTCCAAATGAGGTTGAGATATAAGACATGGTCTCAGGTGAGATCATTGCAAAAGGAGTTGCAAATCAAAACTCCAAGCTATATGAGTCCTCACACTTTCTGTCTCTCTCGAAGGAATAATCCCTCCATACTCATGCCAATGAAGAAAGCAGGTTGTGGCATGAAATATTTGGGCATCGCAACTACAAATACTTGCATGACATGAATGAAAAGGATATGGTTGATGGGCTACCCAAATATTTTTTTACCAAAGGTAACTATCATGGTTGTTTGATGGGAAAGCATCCTGAGAAGAAATTTGAAAAGGGAAAGGCTAGGAGAGCTTCTCAACCCCTTGATCTCGTTCATAGTGATGTGGCTGGTCCAGTTCCTGATCTGTCTCTAAACAAGGCAAGGTATGTGCTCACTTTTGTTGATTATTATTCGAGATTCACTTGGGTATATTTCCTTAGATTGAAATGAGAAGTATTTGGTTTCTTCAAGTTTTTCAAGTCCTTTGTAGAGAAACTTTCAGAAAGGAAGATAAAATCCATTTGCACTGATAATGGTGGTGAGTACATTAAGGGTGAGTTTCAAGATTTATGTACTAAAGAGGGAATTGAAATGCAACACACTGTTCCCTACACACCACAACAGAATGGTGCAGCTGAAAGGAAGAATAGAAAATTGAAAGAGATGGCCATTTGCATGCTAAAGTCAAAGGGATTACATCCCAGTATTTCGGTAGAAGCCATCAACTGTGCCACTTATATTCAGAACAAAGTTCCTCACTAGGGACTCAGTGACTCTACTCCTTTTGAAGCATGGATGGGATACAAACCTGATGTATCTCATCTTAAAGTATTTGGATCTAGAGCATGGGAAAGGATTCCAACTGACAGAAGGATAGTTCTTGATTCTCAAAGCAGGGAATGTATTATGGTGGGCTATGCATCTAATGCAAAGGCTTAAAAATTACTTGATCCTTCCTCCATGACCACATTCTTGGATAGAAGTGTTCAGTTTGAGGAATGGCCTCTTCAAGACATTCCTTCTATTGAGAAAGAAAGCTCACCTATCACTCCTCCCTTGGTTGACGAGAGTGATACATCTTCATATGATTCATCAGATACAGAATCTAAAAGTGGAGATGATGATAGAATGCTAGATCCAGATCCATAAGAACCTGAAGATCTAGTAACTGATAATAAAGATGAGAGGATGAGAGATCCAGATCCACAACAACCTGATGCTCCTCCTCTCCCACGATAGGCTTCCATTACACTTCGATCTGTAGGTGATTTGGTTGGTGATCCACATGATCATAGAAGAACCAGATCAGATTTTCAGCATGTAAGGGATCATCCCCCTCATAATCCAGATCCATTTCAGGTTGATCGAACCGTCCTTGGAAAGGAAGGTCACTTTCCTCCTTCAGGGGTAAGTCATGATATGCTACTTTAGCAACTTCAATCTATTTTGAGGGAGGGATTTCTTCCTACTGGGTTTTCCTTCTTTCCTTACTTAGTTTATTTGATATTGATTGTATGGGGTGACCTTTGGTCTTAGTCACCATGGCCCTACTCATCAGTTATTTCCTCATAGTATAGCTTGCGGGGGGGTGTTGCAATATTCTCCCCATCACTTTTTAGTTTTGCATGCATGCATGCATTCTGCATGCATCTAGTCCTCTGCATGCATCCAGTCATCATCATGATGGACCTCCCAGCTCCTGGAGCTTGGTTCTAGCTCTCCACATCCTATCTACAGCCATCAAGGGGCCTCCCACCTACCAAAGGTGCGCTTCTCCCATCTTTTGCATGACTAGTGCACCTTTCTCACCTACCACATCTAGTTAGGTGCCTTTCTCACCTACCATTCAGTTATCACTTAGTTCTTCCTTGATTTAAGGCTAGATTGACTCCCCCACTGACTGTTTCACTCCGATGAACCCCTAGTGAGACTAGTCTTCCCATTTTGACTCTAGTTAGCTCCTCATGCACCCTCCATTGAGCCTCCTTAATTCAGTTAGTGCCTACCTCACTCAGTTAGACTCAATTAAACCACACTTGACTGACTGATACCATTGATGACTGATACATTGATTAGATGATGACTCCATTATCATTCAAGCCACACTCTGAGTTAGGAATTCGAATGCCCTACTTGGCCTATTCGAATCCTATATTATGCCATCTTCATGGCTATTGTATTCACTCACTTACATTCTTATTCATTGTATAATACTGAGATAATATTATATTCTACTGTGTTTATGAGTGATCATTGAGTGTCTCCTTCTCTTCTTCTTGCAACATATTTGAGAGTTTGATTGTGAGTTGATTTGAAAGCACTTTTTACACCTAGGGCAGGTTTCATATTTTAGTAATATTGCTTTTGTGAGGATTTTGAATGGCATATTTAGAATTCAAATATCTGATGTAATTATATATTTTGAAATCCATTACATTGCCCAAGTTTGGATGATGTAGAATTATTCAATAGAGTATTATTGTTTGCATCATATTCAAAACTAATTTCAGTGTTCTGTGACTAGTCTTTGCAAGGCAATTTGTGAGAGTTTGTAATTGCTTGAGTAGATATTGGTGTGAACAAGAATTTCACAAGAGCCATATCCATCCATCTTCCAGAATGAGCAAGAGATCTCGGAATAAATAACACCGACGACGGTGTTATAAAGAATAAGGGGGGGGAGAAATGTGATACCCCCAATACATTAGTATTGTATTTTGATTTAATATTTGTGACAATATTTAAGAAAACAATTATTTTTGTAAGAGTTCTTTAAAAATTCAAAAACACTCACAAGAGATGTGAGTGACACTTTGCACAGAAAACTATTATTTTACTATTAATACAAGAATAATACACTTGGAGAATCCAACTAAATGAGGGGAAACCACCAAGGAACATAGAACATGTGTAAAGCAAGCAAAGGATATTTTTATCAATCAAATCCAATCTAAAATCTCAACTACCAAACAAGATCCTAAATCACAGGGATTGAAGGATTGATTGAAGATTTGATTGAGATGGCACAAGACCTAGGAAAAATGTATATATTGGTGCATCAAGATAGCACAAGATGTCGTGTTGTGGATGGAGAAATTGTGGTTGAGTGTTTCTCTCTTTCATAATTGCATCATTGCTTATTATGGACTATGAGAGATAGTGCCATGTGGAAGTGTTGCTTGCCGTTCTAGTGAATGGTGGTGATCCAACTCGGGGGTGGAGTTGGGATAATAGTGGTGTTTCTCTCTCCTATGGTTGGGAGGAGATGATTCTCGAATTTGTCATTTTCCTTGTTCCAAGTAAGTGTTTTATTGCTTGATCGTCCTAATGATTCTTTAACACCACAGTAGTTTATATTTCTTATAAAAAAATTATTCAGGTATGTTACAACCATTGGTGTGATTGCCAAGCTATATATATGTTAAAATGGTTAATGTTCATTGAATTCCGAAACAATGGTATACGTTTGAATTCAGTTGAATGTTAATTTTTTAGTGCAGTTCGGGATGATTGATGCTTTTTCACTGTGTTATGTGTGAATTGAAAGGTTTAATCATTAACAATTTCCAGGATTATGAAGATTTGGTATATTGTTAGCTGTAACAAATTGTTATCTACTTATGAAATACAAATTGATGCTATCTTTAGAATTGATAACTATTGTTAGTTGGTTATATTTGTTAACGATCAATAACTGAAGTCATTGGATATGAATTATGTTGTTCATCTATTGTGAATGTTGAAAAGTGATGTAGAGAATGAGATTTCAATATTATAGTTCTCTCGAAAGCATTGAAAAATCCACGTGTAAATCATGGTGTACATTTCATGTCATGGTGCTTGAATGGTTGATCCATGGATGCACTAGAAGAATTGAGGCTGGGGAAAGGAACTAAAAATGTGTTCTGGCTACAAAAAAAATGAAGGAAGATTCTTTACTAAAATCTCCTTGTAAATTTTGAAATTTTTTTATTAAAAATATTTATATTCGAAAAATTTAGAGGTTGAAGAACTATTAACTCTCTTAATATAACATACATCTAAGTGCAACCTTTATGACGACACTAATAGCACTGCAAAAGGGAATGAACACATTCATGTTGTTGTGTTCAGTGGAGATGATGACAATCAGGTAGTTTACCAAGTATGAAGAAGTAAAGTGGTTCAGTGTCATGATAATGTGTATAAGTGATGAAATGATTTTATTACGATAATGATGAGCTTGCAAGATTTTGTATGATCATCATGTATATATATGTAAGTTGTTTCTTGCATATTGAAGAAGAGAAGTTAATTAAGGGAGTAAAGCTAAATGAAGAAGAATATGCAATCCAAAGCCAAAGAGAAACATGATTTCTCTTGGGGAATCCATTGGACCGGATTAGGTGGTAGATCTAATTTGGATAGGGTGGATTTTCCCAAGAGAGTACAAATTAAATTGGAAAGGCCTAGTCCAGATGTAGGTGGGATATCTAGTCCAACAAACATACTTTTCCTATGGAAAGGCCTAGTCCAGATATAGGTGGGACATCTTGTTCGGAAAACATACTTTTCTGGAACAAGAATCTCTGTCAGGAAAAGTGCATTTAGCCAGGATATCATGCAATTACGCATTTGGGGATGTGTTTTCGTCAAGGTCAAAGAAAAGAGAAAGAATCCAAGGGAAAAGGAAGCCATGGGGATGGTGGAGCTCTCGTTTGAAATAAAATCAAGAGGGGAAAACTGTTAATCTTTTCTCTTTTAATTTATATTTAACTTTCTGGGGAAAGAAAGAGTTGAAATGCATATTACAACTGAAATTGTTGTATTTATTTTGTTTTGATAAATAATGCATGCTGAAATTATTAAATTTCTGTGAAAAAAAAATGATTGTAGTCATCAGGATGTATGAGCACATGCAAGCATAAAATGCATGAAAGTATTATGAAGAAGCATGAAATCGTTGGCCATTTGGAGAAATAAGATGGCTAATTTTCATGTTGTTGTCCTAATGAATATATAATATTTGATTTAAGAGGAAATACTTCTATTGGAACATGGTTGTTGTTTCCTTAAAGCTAAAGAAGAGTGGGAAAAAGATTTTGTTTTCATGGGAAGGAACAATATGATGGTGTATGCTACAGTCCAAGGAAGCTGAATTAACTCAGAAGAAACATCTTGAAAGATGAAATGCAAGGATATTCTTGCTGTGATTTGAAAATTGTGATGTATATAAACATTTTTTGTGTCTGTAAGTGTTAGAACATCGAGGATAGTGTTTTTCTTAAGGGGAGGAGGAACGTAACACCACGGGGTTTTCTCTTGTCTTGATTACAGTTAAATTGGATATATGACAAAGTTCAATGTGAATGTAACAGACACTTAAATATTAATAAACTGATTATGATTGTTTGTTGTGAGGTGAGCTGTCCAAAATTCCATAATTTTTTTTTTTTTTGTATAAGGCATAATAACCTAAACACTGTAGAAAATATGTTAGAGTTTTACTTCTTATCTTAACATCTGCTTGAATGTGTGCTTGTATTAAAATGCATTGCTTTTATGAAGTGTGATTTTAACTCGTTTATCTTCAAGTTACAAATTGATGTTTATTATCTCTTACGTACTTTTAGCATGAATTATGTGGCAGTTGATCTCTGACTGTATTTACGTCAACATTCAGTTGTTGTATATAAACATCGTGCATCTTAAAGATATTGCCTGTCTTTTGTCATTATTATGTCGTTAAGCTTAACATGTTCTTTTTGATGAAGGATGTACTTTCAGAGAGGTCTTGGGCTTACTTAGCTTTCGCAAGCTAATGCATGTTGAACAACCTATTCTTGTTTCCAGGTAAGGACCCTAAAAGGTTGTGGATTAAAATATTTGCTAGGTTCTCAAGTTACCCTAACTCGTTTTGGGTTTGAAGCTTAAATTACTTATTAAGATAAAATGAAAAAATGGCTATTATAAAGCTCCAAGTTAATTCATGGCTTCATACTATTGGAAAATGGTTATACTAGCATAAGGGCATGAAGGTGTTGATCCAAGTTTCTAAGGCATGAACCAAAGTATAGGTTAAGACCGTCATTGCTATAAATTTGAAGAATATCAATCAAAAATTAAAATGGAGACAAAACTATAGAGAAGAGGTTGTAAGATTTCAATTTGAGTGGAATACAACTCGATGTCATTTAAGAGCCCACGTGAAATGTTTTGGGGGTTTGGACTCCACAATGTGGATAAATCCTAGCCCTCTTTGTTGCTCGACCAACTTGAAATTTCTTTTCCTCATTTGTGTTTTGAGAGAGCCGAGCTCTCGTCTTTCATGTCTGTGAGCATCTCTATGCAGAGATTGTTATTTGGAAACATAATTGCTGGAGGGAAGCTCCAGGATAGTGTAATCAGCTCCAAGGTAATAAATCTTACTGCTATTGATATGCATTTTGATTATATTTCAAATAGGAACAAATACTGATGTTTTTTATGTTTTGTTCAAGCTTCCAAGAGGTTTTAGCACTACCATGAAGTTTTTGGTCGTGTAAGAAGACTTTAGAGAAAAGAAGATGGAAGGCTCCAGGGTTTAAGCGGTCTCAGTAAGCCTTGGGCCTACCTGGAACCACCTTGATTGTTGCTGTCTGAGTTATTATGGTTCCGGTTTAAGTTTATGTTTGGCCGAGCAAGAAATGTGAAGCGTTGGCCCCATAATATTATTACTGTCAACGTTGGTTATTTTTAAGGGTTTAGTCTCTGTTTGGGAACTTGGAAACAACATTTCTATAATGTATCGATTTTGGACATAAATATTTGAAATGGGTTTCTCGCCCAAATGATTTTACTTCTATCTGGAAATCATGTGGTTGGAAATATTATATATGTGTATTAATATGTTTATATATAAATTAGCAGAGTTTGATTTTCTTTTTCTTTTTAAAAGAATTAGAAATGCCCTGAATATGAATATGTGTATGGTTACAACATTCGATCGATATTGCATGTAACCTCCGGAATTTATAAGGGTTTTAAACTCTGTTTGTAATTTTGGATATTTATGATGAGTTTGTATTCATAGTTTTGGGCAAGGCCCTAAATGCATTTTCTATTTTGATTAATGAAATTCTTTATGCCAATGAAGGCTCTGTTGAGAATAAATATAGATTTTTCTTTTGTATGAATTTGTTATCTAGCCAAAACCCTAGGAACTTATCGTACTCTGTGGTAAAAGATATTAGTATTATTATTATTTTGATTATTTAAGGGGTTCGACCCTCAATAAAAACCTTCAGCAAGTTTTATATTTGTAATGTACTGATGGAAAGGGTTTATACCCAAACCATCTACAATGGCTCTCTTTGCATTACTATTTAAATGTTTGATTTATTAAAAAGCTTTCATATGAATACTCAAGTTGTAGTTAAAACTAAACATGTTCATGTTTTTATTTAAATGTTAACAATGTATTTTGGAGAATGATCCCATATGGGTCTCGAACCCTCAACTTCAATCTATGTCTTACCTTAAGTTCCCATTTAAATATTTATAGATAAATGACTAGGCTTAGTTTGTAATTTTTGAGCAATTATGTTTGTAAAAGAAGAATTTGGTTAGTGAATTAGAGTCTGGGAAAAGCCATGAGCTAACAGTATACTCGTTCAATTTTGATGAGTAACCTAATCAAGTATGAGATTAAAAAAAAACAATAACGTTTTTTCTGGGCCATGCCCTAACCGTGGAAATGTATATTCTGATGTTTATTATTGTGCATAAAGTTTATTAAATTGAATTTGTTTTAAGTTTGGCAGATCCCTAAAGTAATTACTATTTGATACTACTTGTTTTCATTATTCCATTGATGGCTCTGCTTGTGTTATTTACTTAAAGAAATCGCTTATTATATATGTGTGTGTGTGTGTGTGTTATAAACTATGTACATTAATGATGTACATTTTATTCTTAGGGTTTGAATATTATCTGTCTAATGTTTATAGTAGGTATAATTATGGTATGAAGTTTGTACATTTATGCTATATATTAGTAAGAACAGTAATATACTTACAACAATCTAATCTATCGTGAACTATTTGATAATTATTAGTTTATAAGTATCTACTATATTATACTTGTAAATACTGTATGAAAACAATGATATTGCAAAACATAAATATGAATTTATAAGTAATCATTCAAGCTTTTTAAACAGTTCTATGTACTAGAGTACATCACTTCGGTGAAAGGAAAAATACAAAGAAAAAGCATAATTTATTATTCCATATACAAAACCTAACCCTATAGACTTTTATACATAATAGAATTTACGAGTTATGTATTTGAATGAATTTCACAACTAATAGACATCTAAGGAGCGTTTAAAAAATTGATAACTAGAGAAAAAAATCTTTGAGAAAAATACAGAATGATTTAGAAGTAATCAACCAGAACAATGTAGAACCTATTTAACTGTTGAGGTGGACAAACACCCAAAGAAGACCGTTCCTACCAACCGTCTCCTAGAAGCAGCCAAGATTACTTGCTTTAGGACCCCCGAGCCTGTTCATTGAACCACCAGGACAAAGACACTATGTAGAAGCATGTAATAATCTCTTTGTATCTTAGCAATCATAAAGACTTGCAGACAATACACTCTCTACAAACTCAGCAGAATAAACTTGCAGTCCTTACACTAGTAACTCACTTTAGCTTTCCCCTCATGGAATCCTCTTGTGTTCTTAACTCTTCATTATGCAACCATCCACAAGGCATAAAACTAGTGAGCCTCCTTCTCATTCGATGGAAATAAGATTGCCTAGGTCTTTGGGTCATTTTTAAAATTTAATGAGCCACCTACTCAGTTCCACCTTCTTTGGGGAACATGACCACATTTTAAGGGAAGTTGCCTCCTGCATTAGCTAGAAAGTGAGTGCAGTTGCTGCCACTTGTCAATTTTCCTTCTACACCAGTTCATTCCTCCTAGTGGGTCAGTGGACACTCTTCAATAGTGTTCTTTGGATATGTGTCTCCTATTTTAATTATTAAATAATAAAAATATTCAATTACAGTCATCCTTGACTATCCTTGGTCAACAACATAAAACTTTACAATAATTTTTAAAGTAATGTTTTTCCACAACACAAAATGTTTCAAGTCCTAGGTAGGTTACATGAGCGTAGAAGAGAATGGGGAACCATGAATCCACAAGAGATAAAGGGCATGGAGTGATGGGAAGGGGGTTGTATATGACGTAGAGGGGCTAGCATATGACCCTATATTTTTCCTGAGTGCCAAAATTACCTTAATGCCTAATTAAACATTAAAACATCCTATGTTAACCTTAAGCATTGATTATGCTAAATCAAAGTTTAAGACCATTTTATTATCCTCAAACCTTGGGTTAAGCTTTAATGAGGAGGTGAATTAATAAAATATGGGAAGGAGAAACATGAGTCACCTAGAGGAGATTGTTAGAAAAACAAGATCACAGAGCAATAACAATAAACAAGATGCAAATATAAATTACACAACCACATTACAAGAGAGACACCAATATAACTTGGTTCACCCAAGATGGGATACATCAACAAAAAGTTTCTAGTCCTTATTATTATACCATCCAGCAAAATGAAGGGATACAACCCGCATCACATCTGCTCCAACTTCGTCTTCACTATCTCTCAGTCTCTCTTACACGATGTCATAGATCTTTACAATGCTACAATACATTACACAACCATATTACAATGTCTTCCTTTTAAAAGGGAAATACCATGGGGAAATACCACATGCTACCCAAAACCATGGGCTCGTAATCTGTTGCCGCAAAAACAACCCATAACAAAAATTTATTTCGGGGGCGTGGGCCCCTGGATCCCCTATTGCGCGTGCTGGGATCATAAGCAAACCTGTGGTACAAACATGGCCGAAACAACATCATCTATGAGACTGGAAGATCAGGCTTCACAACCAACAGAGACCACGTGGTGTACTGGAGCCATGCTATTAAATATTTCATGCTTATGTTTGGAGTGGAAGGATATATGAGTTAGAGAGGCACTAGATTCTTTGTGATAGTTTTGTGAGCAGAAGGTTAGAGAACACATAGTTGAGAATGTTGGATTTGACTGCATTTGAGCTCTGTTCATAACTTTTCTAGAGTTTTTCACTCAAAGAGATGGCTATTCTCCTTGTGGGTTCATGGTGCCAACTCAAGGGGTGGCAGTGTGTTGAGATATTATGAGTACAATTCTTATGGTTGGGTGGTGTCTACCTCACCCTAGTTAGTTTGCGTTCTCAAAAATTCCATATAAGACTTCTGTTTTGAAGTTTAATTAATGATTTTTAATTGTTAAATCTTGAAATGGAATGTTTTTTCGTGTGAATTAATGTGTAAAATTATGAGTCTAGAATTAGGGAGTCTGTGTCTCTTTTACTATGAATTTGACTGTTTTGAAAGTTGTATTTGTTAAATGAGTCCTATGTGTATTTAGTCTTAATAAATCGAATTGAGATAGATTCTTGTAATTGTTTTAATGCCTGGAAGTTTAAAATCAATCGAATTGAGATAGATTCTTGTAATTGTTTTAATGCCTGGAAGTTTAAAATCAATCGAATTGAGATAGATTCTTGTAATTGTTTTAATGCCTGGAAGTTTAAAATCCTGTTGAATAGTCTTGGTTGGATACGTATTCCAAGTGTTTGTCTAAAGCAATAATTACAATGTTGGAAATTCAGTGACTGAAAAAGTGTTTTTGGGATATAAATTTCATAAGTGAATAAAATTTAAAATATCTAGTTAATATTAAAAAAAATCAGTGATTGGCATTTTTTTAACCTTGAATTGATTGGTTCATTTATTAATTGTTCAAAAGATAGTCTTGCATGCTGGAAATGCAAGGTTAGTACGTTGATGGCTATAGTATGTCCTTATTCTCCCAAACTGCAGATTTTTTGAAAAACAATATGCCTATAGGAATTAACCTTTGGTCCACAAGTTATATCAGCTTGTACAACTTAATACAGATTTGACATTCTCTAGTTTGGGTGTCCTTGTTAATGGATTTATGTTAATAGTGGATATAGAGAATTAAACGTGGTTAAAAAATGCACATTTGCTTTAATGCGAATTCCTTACAGACTTTATATTTAAACTGTTTGACAAAATGTGTCAAAGGAAATTACAAACATTGTCTTCCAAGTGTTTAACGAAATATCTCGATGAGACTTATACTTTTTGCACATTAAGTGCTTGCAAAAAGGTGTAAAAGAAACTCATAAACCTTGCATGGAATTTTTTTGTTACAATGTCAAAGAAGTATGCTGGAATTGTTTTGTTGTAATGTCTCAAAGAAGTATGCTTAATGTTCATGTCAAAATTTTCCTTATGAGAACTCGCAAATTGTTTGCTTAATCAGGGTGATTATATTTCATAAGGATATAATGTAGGTGGCATTCTTTTTGTTGGAATAATATTAATGTAATTTGTTGTATGTAGCATTTTATGTATATAATTAGATCAATACGCATTTATATATTATCTCAAATTTTGGGCTTCCTTGAACGGATCAACAAGATTAACTTCATGTAGGAAGTGTACAGTCGGGATTCATTTCAAGGTTATCCTACCTTGTTATACTTAAATAGGTAACAATAATGGAAGAGGTTCAAACTCAAACATTTTTTTTATGTTTATATTAATTAGTTTAATGTCTATGTTATACCATTAATGGATAACCATAACAATATGGTAATTAATTTAATGTTGTGTTTAGATATTATCTCGGATTTTGGGCTTTGGGATTCCTTGAGTGGATCAACAAGATTAACTTAAGTGTAACAAGTGTATAGCTGAGATTCATTTCATGGTGACTGTATCTTATTATACTTAAATACATCTTGATTAAGATTTAAATCAGCTTCAGTTAAGGAGTGGTTAAAGAAATGGGTGACAATAATGGCATAGGTTCAAGCATGAATTTTTTGTTTTATGTTTATAATAATTAGTTTATTGTTTATGTTTACCATAAATGAATAACTATAACAATATGATAATTGGTTTAATGTTTAGCCATTGTTTAACAGCCAACCATCTCCACAAAACTAAGTGGTTGATTGACCACTTTACTTATGCCTATGCTAGTGATATAATATATGATATACATGTATAATAAATATATCATAAATATATTATGATGCAATATTGTCGATTAAGAGTTTTTATTTAATATAGGTAATGTTGGAATAACTCATAGCATATTAAGATGTTGACCATATTTTCCTTAAGAAACATAATCATGACCTTGAGTATTGGTTTTATTGGATGACATATGATTTTGTTTACAATTAAAGTTGAATTGTTTATCTTGCATAAAAGTTTGGGGTTTTTATTTGTAAGTCTTGAAATATTTTTCTCATAAACAATAATCTTATGATTGAAACATGAGATTTATTTATTTTTATATTGATAGGTGTATATATCTTAGAATTTGGGGTGGACTATCATCAATGATTTTCCTAGATTGAAGGATGATGAGACAAATGTACTATATAGATTGATTTTATGGTCCTCGTTCAAAATTCGAAATAAACAATTATAATATATATATATATATATATATATATATATATATAATTGGTAGCTAATGCATGGATAACTCATAGCCAATGCATGGATAACATGTAGTGACTAACAACCCATTTAACTAAAGCAGGTAACAAATATGTGAGGTATAAATAATAGGTGATTACAACTAAGCATGGAGAACAAGTAATAGATGACTTATTCATGGCACTTAACTTGTTTCTTGTAGGGCCATAGGTTGACTCTAGGGAACTGAAATAGCATTGTAGTTCCTTGTTTTTCTTAGATTGCATGAGGATGAGACAAGTGTATTGTAGAGATTGATTTTATGGTACCAAATTTGAAATAAATAATTATAAAAGAAAAAAGAATAAAAGATAACTAATAGTTAATGCATGGATAAATGATTTAACAAGAAAGCTAGTCATAACATGTAGTTGAGGCATAGACAAAGGATTCTTACAACTAATAAAAAACAAGTAACAAATCACTTATTACTTATTTGTGACACTTAACTTGTGACCAATTCTATTTTCATTTACCACAAGTTAAATAACTATACTAATATATATATATGAGAACTGTGAATCTGTTAATTAATTATAAAACCCCTCTATTTAAGAACCCATGGTTATTATTGAATAACTTGGAGAAAGGCTGAATTTATAGGTATTTAAATTACTTTTTAGAAATTGGCGAACGAAGTATGGTTCATAAGGCGATTTGCATTGTTCAAATAATAAGTTTGAACAGATTTGAAGCATGAGTATTGACTTAAATCCTCAAAAGTACTGAAATTTACATTACAATTTTCATTGAAAAAATAGACTAAAATAACTCAGCGATATAAGTATATCCCTACAACCTTGGCCATCCTCCAAATTGGAATCGATAACAATTTCAGCTTCGCTCCGTTTTACAATATTAACAGGGGCGGCCAGGATTATTAAAATGTAGAACGGCCCACCGTTTGACAATTGGAACCTCGTCGCAACTGGTATCTCGGTTGTCCACAATATTAAACAAAATATGCAATGACGATACCACCGTGGTTTTAACCGGGGTATGCAGGTCTGACGATACTACAACCTACGCATTAATTATTTTGTCGAATACAGTGAACGTATGAAATTTAGTTATGAAGAACGATCTGCCCACCTTAAAGAAATTTTAATTCTCGCTATTTTAAGAAATTTGCTTTTATCCTCTTTGGAATACCACAAGTGCTACATGAAGTTTGGAGGTTGCTTGTGGCGTCATTAACCTAACCTACTTCATATTTTGGCATATGATTGACTTAGCTAGCATCTATTATTGGAGCTCTCCAAGGGAATTTTTATTTGGCACGAGTGGTTCTAGTTGGATAAAATAAAATAAAAGATGAACATCCCGTGGGTGCAACCTATATAAAAATAGAAGTATAAATCAAATAAACCAACCGATTCAATTAGAAGTTTTCACACAATCTGGATTGATCATTCATGCATTACAATATCTTCCAATTTGTTTACATAGCCCAGCGCAGATCGAGCACATATAATTGAGTAATCACATATATAAAAACAAAAGACAAGTTGTTCAGGGTGACTTTCGTCCTAACCCTTAAGAGGGTGACTTCCACGCTAACCCCTGACCTGCAAAAATTGAACAAATTACCTGCGATGAATAGCCCATACATGATAAACGCCGGAGTATGCAGGTCTGAGGATACTAAAACCCACGCATTAATTATGTTTGTCAAATACAGTGAATATATAAAATTCAGCTGTGTCTCCCACGACTTTGTCCTCTCGTGACTCGTCTTCTGTCGGCCGAAGAATATTGGACACAGCAAGCTTCATCCCTTTCAACGAACAACTCCGTCAAAGTAGTTTAAGTGAGATTTTTTTCTGAACATTGGATATAATCGTTCTAAGGTCAAAGCACCACATGGGCCAAACAAAGATGGGTCCGTCAAAGAGGGAGCGGGTGACTTTGAGTCTTAATGGATAAATGTTATTTCGAAACGAAAGAGCTTTCGTGTTTTTGCTTGGACTTGTCGCTCTATTATCATTTTTAAAATTACACATCGATTGAGATTTAAATTTTGCCAAAAAATCATTCATGACTTCGATTAATTTGAGATTATATACTTTTATATATATATATATATATAAGTAAAACATTGTGAAAGTGAAAAAATATATTTATATGATAAAAACTAAATAATAAAAAGTTGACAATATTGATGGTTAGAAAATTCATCGAACATGATGATTAATTAAAAAATGATTAAGTTGAGTATTAATTGGTAATATACTACAACCCACGCATTAATTATGTTTGTGAAATACACTGAATACATGATGTCGTGACTCGTCTTCTGTCTGGAGTGAGCGGCGGCGGCGGAAGAATATTGGATACAGCAAGTTATATCCCTTTCAACGAACGACTTCTTCAAAGTAGTTGAAGTGAGATTTTTTCATAGCATTGGATATAATCGTTCTAAGGTCAAAGCACCACATGGACCAAATAAAGATGGGTCCTTCAAAGAGGGAGCGGGTGACTCTTGACTGAGTCTTGAGTCTTAATGGAGAAATGTTAATTCGAAACGTAAGAGCATTCGTGTTTTACCTGGACTTGTCGCTCAACTATCATTTTTAAATTTATATAGATGTCATCCTTTGTAAAAATTACACATCAATTGAGATTTAAATTCTCCAAAAAAAATTTCATTCATGACTTTTTGAGATCAAGACATATATTTAGATTAGATAAAAAAAATTACATAAACTAGAGAATATAATTACATCATAATATAATTTATTTATAACTGTGAAAGTGAAAAAAGATATTTCTATGAATTATTAAATTGATAGGATATACACTAGGAATCAATTTCGTGTTGTCTTTTACATTATGATTAATAAAAAAATTATCAAATTGATAGGATATACACTACTTAGTAATAAATCTTACTTTGTTGTATTTTTTTACCGTTTCTCTTAGTCACATTATCCACTTTCATATTCATCATTTGAAAATGGAGTTTAAAATATATCTATTTAAATAGGATATACATTATTGCGATAAATTTAACATTGTATTTTTATGGTTTTTAGATATATTATTTACTTTTTTCACCAATCAGGTAATTGTTCATATGAAAATAGAGATTTACATTACATAATATTTAACTAGGATATACACTATTTGTAGTGATCAATCTCATGTTTTGTTTAGTGTTTTTTAGCTACAATGTTCACATTCATGTCCTTTCATATTGGTCATACAAAAACTACTTTTTCTTTCCAAATATTAATGGTTGCTTTGTCAAATCTCAATCTTAATGAACTATGGATTGTTTTAATCTTCAAACAAGGCTCAAGGAAAATTGCCTATTTTTACCACATTTAGTAGTGTATGAAAATAACTCGTTTTATGACATCCTCACATAGTTATAAAAACTTACTAAAACATATATGTGCAAAGGATTTGGGAGTAAATATTCATGATTATACACAATTGTTTGACAAATCCATTAACACCATTCACAAGTTTTGCATCAGTCTACAAATTTGAACTAAGAATGAAACTAGCTCCCATTGCAATAAGCAACTCAGAGTCCAATAATTCCTCATTTGAATCAAAATAATATCTTCTTCCTACTTTCACAGCAACACTATATGCAAGGGGATAGTGTAGGGATCTCACACAATGTTTATTGCAATTTTGAGCATCATCATTAGTCACAAACAAATATATGGTCTTGTCAAATAAATCTTGTTTGGAACCATCGAAAGAAGTATCTATGCATGTCATTAATGATATAAATCTAGTACGATGGGTACATTGCATCTCTAACATTCAATAGAAGATGTTGAAAATGTTTCTTATCATCGCTTTGTCCATCTTCCATGAACACTTATATATCTTGCATCACAATAGTTGTTAACATTTTCATAATTCTTCTACATGCCCTTCACATGCATATACAGGTTTGTCCAAAGCATGTTGCAATTGTCCCAAATCACCAATGAATATAATTGACTTTAATCCAAAATAGACAATAGAAATTCGAAGAAAAGATTCAGAAAGTCGAGCATTGATTTGTGTACATAAATTCTTACCTATAAAACTCATCTCATCGATAATGATATATTTTGAATGTTTTATCTCCTTTTATAAGATAAGTAATTACATGGATATTGTAAATAAGGCATGTTCCCAATTGGTAAATCAAGCATAGTGTATTGTTGATGTTGATATCTTGAATGCCACAACATTAACAAGATCCAAAAGAAATAAAAAATTGAAAACAATTTTATTTTAATTTTGTATTTAATATCTCTTAGAAATTTATAGTCTATATATTCCTAAATAATCATATGCAATGATTCTATATAACCATCTTATCTATAATGTTCAAAAATTGTATTATATGTGATTGGTTACTTTTCCCCTAAACTTTGCAATGATTAAATCTTTCATGCTCATTAGAAACAATGAAATTCACATGTTCTTTATGAAGTGCATTTCATAATTGGAAATGTCTTGTCTATAAATATAAAGTTATGAATTTCCATAACATCATGGTATCTTCATCTAATCGTATCAGCACATTTGAAACTTCTTCCTCTTAAGATCTAGTGGGATAATTTAGATTTATAAAAGTAAATTATACATAACAAAGATTATATTAATGTTTACATAATTTTGTATAATATTTCTATATTTATGACCTATTTATATTTATTTATGAAAATCATAAAAATATACATGATAAAGATTATATTAACTTTTACACAATTTTGTATAATATTTTTATATTTATGTTATATTTATATATAGAAATCATAAAATGCTTATATAATATTTATAAAACAACAAAATTTTACAATTATATTATTTTTATGAAAAAAATTATGTTAAAAAGTGAAAATGTACATACAATAGCATTATTCTTCCATAATAGCTCTTTATCATTATGATGAACTTTGTTATATATAAATATGATATTTTACATATATTAATGAAAAATGATTGATATACATAAGTCTTTTAGTATATAAATTCATAATATAACTATTATAATTTACATGATATGTCTTACACTTATTTGAAATTTTTCATAAAATTATTATAATTTATTTGTTATTTCTCAACTTACACTTATTTGAATATTTTTATGTCAATATTTACAACCATACATTGACAACAATAAAAAAAAATGGCATTGTCTATTACGCTTATATGTCATATTAATAAGAGACACACACAATAATCTATGTAAATTATTAATTATGTTGAACACATATACTTGGTATTAGAAATAGTTTATATTTCTCTCATTACATAATTTAGATCTTTAGTCTTTCGTCAAGCACTTTGACACATAAATTTTAAAATATTTTTCTTGTTAACTTATTATAATTTCAAATTAACAGTATTTTTATTTATTTATATGATTTAAAAAATTTCAATATTTTACAATGATACCAAAATATTTTTAACAATCAAAGTTAACATTCTGATTTGAATTTATCAACATCATTCATACATAAATTTTCTTTCTCAAAAATATAAATGAACATTTAATTATGAATAATTATTAATTATTTTAAATTAAATGCTATTTATATATTTTAAAATATTTAAATAATTTAAATTTAATTTTTTAAAATTATTTTTTAATATTTAATTACTTATTAGTAGAAATCTATTTCACTTGTACGAAATATTCGAAATAACTTGAAACATAAAACTAGTAATTATATAAAAACATTTAATTATTGGATTAATCAATAACATCGAAAGACCCATTTTTTTACAATCGATTGATCATGGAAATCCCTTATAAGGACACAATATGTGCATAAAGACAAATCTAACGAAGTTATTTACCTCGCAGTGAATTAAATGTTACGTGGATAGATAAGCCATTGATTTCCCCTTAAGCACCCAAAAAATCAAAGTAGTTATCCAGGTTGACTAATGTGAAGCTCGCTCATTTAATATTATTGTTTGTCATCATATATAAATACAAAATTTAAATGAAAACAAAATATAAATTAAGAATATAAATGAAAACAATTTAAAATATAAATGAAAATAAAAGAATCACATGGTTCCATGTTCGTGTTTTTTATGTTACATATATTTTTGAACTATACATGAGAATTTATTAGCATTGAAAATGCAAATCTTTTTTTAATTAAGAGAAGGATCTTGTTAAAAATTTAAAACGGATTCTTTAACAAAAGAAATATAAATATAGTAAATATATAATATTTTAATTTTATTAAAATATATTTTATTTGTTGAAAAATATGCTAATTTTTATTTGTGTTATTAATATACTAAATTTATGTTTTTTGAAATATTGTGACACATTAATATTATTAATGTGATTATTGTTAGTAATAAATGCATAATATTATTTGATTTAAAACATTATTATTTAATTATAATATTATACTTATTATAAAAAAGTATTATATTCATGACACATAAACTTAATATTTTTTTAATTTTTTATAATATAATAATTAATTAAAATTAATCTCATCAAATTTTAATATGAAATATTATAATTTAATTAAAACATCAACCACATTATGTTGATATTGATAATAAATAAAATATCAAAAATGATGTATTAAATATCTCCAAAATATTAATAAGGTAATTTTGTTAATTAATTATTATATAATAATTAAATATAGAATTTGTAAATTATATAATAAAAATTTATGAAGTTCAAAATATTATTATTTAATTATACTATTATAGTTTATTATAAAAAAATTATATTCATGTCACATAAACAGATTAAAAATTATAATTTAATTAAAAATATTGTTATTTAATTATGACATTATAATTATATATCATAACTCTATAATAAAAAGATAACGATGAACCATTATAGAAATATGGTATTGAATTAAATTATTATAACCAATGTACAATAAAATATTAATATTTAGTGAGTAACCATATTATTATATTGTATTTCTATTTTAATATTATAAATACAAATAATATTATATAATGGTTATTATGTTGATTGCAACATTTCTTAATGTTATCATGATTGACTTTGGTTAACCATGATTGAATATAGTGAACCATGTTTGACTTTAGTTAACCAAGGCTGACTTTATTTACTATGGTTGACTTTAATGAACCATAGTCAACCATGGTTGAGTTCAGTGAACTACTTTTGACATTAGTCAACCATGGTTGACTTTAGCTTAACCATGTAGTTAGCCATGGGTGACTTTAGTGAACGATGGTTGACTTTGATTAACCATGGTTGACTTTAGTGAACCATGTTTGACTTTAGTTAACCATCATGGTTGAATTTAGTGAACCATGTTTGACTTTAGCTAACCATGGTTGACTCTATTTACCATGGCTAAATTTAGTGAACCATGTTTGACTTTAGTTAGATATGGTTGACTATATTTAGTAGGGTTAAATTTCCCCTCACATTCAAAATATTTCCCCTTCTTAATGACGCAGAGGACTTCACCACCAAATCTTCCTCATCATACACTAGATTCTGAGCAAGGAAAGGGCCACGAACATTAAATGAATTAGATACAAAAGAGAAATTTCTAAAGGTAGAGGATGGCGAATAACATCTTCCCCAATACCTCGACTCTAGAAAGGTGTACATAAAGTTCTTTTAAATCCCCCATTTTCTTGATCCTTAATTAATAATTGAATCAGGAGCTCTCTGCCATCGATCATTAATCGATTTACATGTAGTTGATCCTAACTTTCCACTTTGCTTTACATGTATTTCTTATTATAGTATCTTGAGATGATATTTATGTTTGTAATGTATTCTTTCTTGCACAAAGTTTGTACATTTTTCATTTTTGAGAGATGCCATTATAGCACATGTATATGTTTCTAATGATTTGTTTTTATTTTTATTTTTTGATTGCAGTGACGACCATGGATGCACATTCAGACATCCAAAGAGAAATTGAGAGGCTCAGAGAAATTCGAGCCTCAATAAAAATTGTTGATGATAGGCACCGTATGCTTGCATCCAATTTGGATGTAATTATAGAGACCTTTAGTACATCTAATGGTGCACTACAAGATATCTCTACATACACAGAGAGAAAGAGGAAAGAATATGCTGACGGAATTAGCTACAAAGAAGTGAAAGATAACAAAACAACATATGTTTTCCCTTTTTAGAGATCCACGGACGAGTGAAATCCTGAATGTAAACAAAAGGCATATTTCTATCGAGTGGTGTACATATCAACCATTCATAGATAATTGGATGGACCCATGGTACATGGTGTTTGATGTACCACCACATAACAATAGGGAAATGCCTCTATATTTTCTTAGAAAGATGTACGTAGAATTTGTTTTGGGGAAGCATGTTAATTATTTTGATATCTTGGAGTACCAGGGCGTTGGGATGGGGATGCCTCAACAACGTCCCAATGCGAGGCACATAGACCCTAATCTCCCAATAGCTCCACCTCACAGGAAGCTACCTAGGCCATATGTGCCACCTGCACATCAGTTGGTCCTAGAGATGCAGGAGTCATTCCTACTGTTGGCACATGCGGTTGTTTTCCATAGCACGTATCTTCAAGGTACGTACTAGGAAGTACCATCTGAGCCACCATCTATGGGTGGAGTAGAGACACCACCTCTCGTTGGGGTAGATCCACCACCTCCCGGTGGGATAGAGCCACCACCTTCTAGTGGTTGAGGAGCATCTAGTAATGGCACTAGACCTTCACATCATGAGCATAGCCGAGATCTCCACCCATCCTCAGTATGTGGACATCCTTGCTTTGGTCCTTTCCAAACAGATGATACCTTTACTGGGTATTTTACGCAAGTACGTAAATGATTAACAATTCAGTGTCATTTATAAATTATTTTTCCTTACTATACACATATATAGATTGCTAATATTTTTAATGATTTTAGAACTTGTAGTTTCTACAAGAAGGGCATGAGGGGGAAGACTTTTCCACTAATGATGCAGAGGATAGTCCAGAGGCTCATGCACCAGCACCGTCTGATGTACAAGATATTTTCATACCTTCGGTGACAACAAATCACACTGATGTAACTATTTCAGCATGACATTATTTTAATACATGAGTAAATGGTTAACAATTTAGTGTCATTTGTAAATTATTTTTCCTTACTATACACATATATAGATTGCTAGTATTTTTAATGATTTTAAAACTTGTAGTTTCTACAAGAAGGGCATAAGGGGAAATACTTTTCCATTGATGATGCAGAGGATAGTCCATAGGCTCATGCACCAGAGCCTTCTGATTTACAATATGTCGTCATACCTTTAGCGACAACACCTCACACTGAGGTAACTATTTTAACATGACATTATTTTAATACATGTTAGTTTGTTAGCACATGTTACTTAATTAATGCTACACGATCTAATAATTACATTTTTCTATATTGTAGGTTGTATATCCCCCTCAGAGGTAAATGATTTCATCTAGTGATCTCCCCCCTGGTGGGAATATGAGAGATAGCGTGCCCATAGAGACACAACGAGTGGTAGAACGATTCTTAGAATTGATTGAAGTATACAGTACATCAGTATGTATTTCATCATTGTTAGTTTGTTAGTACATGTTATTTCATTGACCAATGCATTTCTAACTACATCAGTGATTGGTGATTGTAGCCACCAACTTCTATATTTTAGGAAACAATCAGTAGTTACCGGTCCTCATAATACAAATTTGCAAAAGGGACAAGTGTATAAGAGAGGCTCCACTCCTAGAAAGGGTGTGGATGTCCTCTATAGAAGACACACAGGAGATCCATCTACCCCTCACCTAACAAGGGTCGTTGATGCTACAGTTAGTGCCGCATATGTAATAGCCACAAGTCATACAGAGGTAATTATTTCAACAATTACAATGCATAGTATTTAACCATGTTACTATATTGTTTATTCCTGCATTTCTAACTATTTCTCCATTTGGTGATTGTAGCCATTAGCGGTAGCAGTGCCCGACCCCTCTACTCAATCCATGGTTGTGACCGGGTCCCCTCTTGTGGTGAGATCTTCATTAATGACCAAGTACTTTTATTCAATTTACCCAAACATGTTGATCAATGTTGAATTCTTGAATTAATTGAGATATGATCTTTTATTTGCAGAGCACAGCTATAGAGAGGCCTTCTATGATCACACCGCAGACATCTATACCTCAACTAGATTTGGTGAGTTTTTGTCATAAATAATTTGGCCATAAGTTAATTTTTTAAGTTTGCTAATGGTAGGGTATTAGTGCATTTATTTGATAAAAATAATGATCTTTTTTTTGCAGACTCCTGAGATGCAGAGTGATCCTAAGGAGATGGTCGATAGAGGAAAGTTGGGGAAAAAGAAGCGAAAGATTGATGTTTGATGTTGCATAGTCTTGTATATATGTATTTTGGCATACATGTACACATTGTTGTACTTAGGGATACATGTACATTGATAGGCCATTTAAGGGCCGACTACTTTGCCATATTTTGTATTACAAACATTCGGCTATCAATTGATGATACAATATATTCCCTATTTTATCTTGAGTTTACACTTGTGCTTGTGATGATTTATCTCTTCAACAAATTGATAAATTATGCTATTGAAACTTATATAATTACATTTTAAGAAATATTTATTCTCTTACATTTATTGCATTGATCAAGTAACATCTCACCATTGTGTTATGAAAACATTATCTTAATGAAAAAACTAATAATATCTTTCAACAGTTCAATGAACTTAGTACATGCATGCTAATTTGATATCTAATTTAAAATTGTGGTTTTTGTTAACTCCAAGGGTTCATACCCATTGATCAGGATTATGGTTGCAAGGAAAATATGTTGCAAGGAAAAAACAAAAGTTAACAAAATAAGTCAAAATATGTTTGAATAACCTCTGTCATGTAAAACATTCTACACATATCATCAATGTAAGCATATGACATTTTCACAAACTAAGAGGGAGTCTGATAGATGCTACACATTTCATCTATGCTACACATTTCATCAATGCTACCGTATTTCATCAAACGTTACGTACATGAGCATCTATGAAGTTCGGTTGAAGTATTCCTACTCTAGCATGATAAAACCCTACTAAAGTGTAATAAAATTCACTAAGCCTTCATGTACATATGGTCAAATATATGTAACAAATATACCCTATTTTGTAAGACCCTACTTTGTTCCAATATGCTAACCAATAACTAGTCATGAATTCACTCTCATAAAATCATTGAAGATATAAACCCCATCCTTACTAAACCCTAGTAGGTAAGGCCCTGGTTTGTGCTTTACCTCTTTCATATGTCCATTTTCCACTTGTCATAATGAAAAAGTAATCATATAGAATCCATGGAAAATGAAATAGATAACTAGTTTAATGATCTTCCTTGATAATGTTGTTTTGATGAAGGAAAATAAGATGTTCATGGTCCTATTTTTGTAAAAAGGATGGATTATCCTCATATGAAAATGTATTTAAAATTGAATGTACTTGATTGATACAAGCGATGATGTAATGGTTATTCATTGTGATTTGGAAAGTATCCCCCCATAACTTGATGGAAAAGGTTCATGGTGACTTTGATCTAAAAACCCTAGCAAGGATTAGAGGGATATCATCGATGAAATATCGCATCCATTTTTTATTTGGAACTTTGAATTCTTAAAAATGACATTAATTACTCAAAATGCAAATATAGTGGAACACTAAGGAGTTATTAAATAATGTGGCACACTGAGAACATATAAATATACCAAGGGTGCAGTGTAGTAGGTTTGATTTCCACTCTTTGAATGTCTAGATCTAGAATCAAAATAAAAAAATTTCAAAGTTGACCCCCATGTGCAAAACTGCACACTCCCTCAGTGAGCAAAACCCTAGTTTCCAAAATTGACCTAAAAGTTGACACTTGTGCCATGGGATCGGAGGAGAGGGGAAGCCCTAACACTATCCCGATGTCCTGAATCCAATGTAGTCAACGTGTTTTCGATCTGATCCACGACCATCATTCTATTGCTCATTCCAACTCGCATCCCAAAGGGATTTAGGGACACGAGTTGGATACCTACCAGGGGCATAGAATTCCAACTGTGTAACACAATTGGGTTCCAGGAAGCCCTACAACTTTGTCTAAGAAGGTTCCAGCTGGGAACGCTAGCCATAAGTCCCCAATCGATGATTTTGCAAAGTTGACCCCCAGGTGCAAAAATTGCACACTCTCTTACTGAGCAAAATCCTAGTTTCGGAAATGGACCAAAAAGATGACACTTGGGCCATGGGAACAGAGGAGAGAGGCACCCCTAGAACTATCCCGATGTCCTGAATCCAATGTATTTGAAGGTTTTTTGATCTTATCTATGGTCATCATTCTATGGCTCGTTCCAATTCACACCCCAAAGGCCTTGAGGGTCACCAGTTGGATACCTACTGGGGGCATAGAATTCCAACCGTGCAACAAAACCAGTTTCCAGGAAGTCCTGCAAGTGTGTCTGAGAGGGTTCTAGCTGTGAATGCTAGCCAAGTCCCCATTCAATTATTTTGCAAATTTGACCTGCATGTGCAAACATCGCACACTCCTTTGCTGAGTAAAACCCTAGTTTCCAAAATGGACCTAAAAGATGACACCTGGGCCATGGGACCGGAGAAGATGGGAACCCTTAGCACTATCCCGATGTCTTGAATCGAATGAATTCGATGATTTGTCGATCCAATCCACGGTCTTCATTCTATGGCTCGTTCCAGCTCGCATCTGAAAGGTATTCAAGAACACCTCTTGGATACCTATTAGGGGCATAGAATTCCAACTGTGCAAAAAAACTGGGTTCCGGGAAGTCCTTCAAGTGTGTCTAGGAAGTTTCTAGCTGGGAACGCTATCCATAAGTCCCCAGTTGATTATTTTGCAAAGTTGACCCCCATTTGCAAAAATTGCACACTCCCTTACTAAGCAAAACCCTAGTTTCCAAAATGGACCTAAAAGCTAACACTTGGGACATGGGACTGGAGGAGAGGGGCACACCTAGCACTATCCCAATGTCCTTAATCCAATAGAGTCAAATATTTTTTGATCCGAGCAATGATCTTCATTCTATGGCTCGTTCCATATCGCATCGCAAAGGCCTTCAAGGACACATGTTGGATATCTACAGGGGGCATAGAATTCCAATCGTGCAACAAAATCGGGTTCTGGGAAGTCCTGCAAGTGTGTCTATGAATTTTCTAGCCAGGAACGCTATCCATAATTCCCTGGTAGATGATTTTGCAAAGTTGACCCCCATGTGCAAAAATTGCACACTCCTTTAATGCAAAATACCCTACTTTCCAAAATGGCCCTAAAAGATGACACCTAAGCCATGGGGCCATAGGAGAGGGGCACCCCTAGCACTATCTCAATGTCCTGAATCCAACCAATTCTAGAATTTGTCGATCTGATCCATGGTCATCATTCTATGGTTAGTTCCAACTCACATCCCAAAGGCCGTCAGGGACACCAGTTGGATACCTATCGAGGGTATAGAATTCCAACCGTGCAACAAAACTAGGTTCTGGAAAGTCCTACAAGTGTGTATAGGAAGGTTCCATCTGGGAACTCTAGCCATAAGTCTCTGGTCTATGATTTTTGAAAGTTGACCCCCATGTGCAAAAATTGCACACTCCCTTACTGAGCAAAACCCTAGTTTCCAACATGGATCTAAAAGTTGACACCTAGGCCATGGGACTGGAGGAGAGGGGCACCCCTAGCACTATCTTGATGTATTGAATCCAATGGATTTGACGGTTTGTTGATATGAGAAAATAATACCATTCTATGGCTTGTTTAAACTCACACCCCAAAGCCTTTCAGGGACACCTACAGATGGCTATACAAGAGAAAATCCAACAAAATAATAATGAGCATGGGGAATAATAATGAGCCTGGGGATAGTGATAATGAGCATCGAGATGGTGATGTTTATAGTGAGTATGAAAATGGGAATGAGGATGTGAATATTATGGTTTAATTAGATGGGATAAAAAATAAAGAAAACAAATCCATGACGAAACTTGGGCAATTTATCTACTTGTACCAAGTCTATGCAATTTATCAATCTATCAAGCTATCAATGTCTAGCTAGGATTTCTAGGCTCGTTTAAACTCTAGATATAATGTGTTCAACCTCTATGAATGAATGGGGAGGATGGCCCTATTGAAATAGATGTATTGCAAGCAATGACATGTCCTTTCAATGCGGAATTTTCATTTCCTGCCTCCAATTTCATTTAGGTCAAGTGTCTCAAGGAGAGATGGAAAATTCATCCTTGGGAATAATAACCCAACCAAGCAACAAAATTGAATGTTGTAATATTTGGAAAGTGTGTTTGGGAGAGATCAACATGAGTGCATTTTCCATAAACTCTCATCCAAACTTTTTATGAATTTGACCTTTTAATGCAAAATCTTCTTTGCCTCTTAATGAGAAAAACCCTAGTTGGATACGGGTTCCAATAAGATGTTTTTTACTCCACACATGGATACTCATGCTTTGGCCATGATCATGGAAGGGAAACAATAGACTTAGGTCCTTGACCATGCTTAGAGGAGGGAACCAACAACCTTAGGCCCTAAAGATAACTTCTTAGGCTGAACCTTCATGAATGTGTCATTGGACCTCCACATAGGACAATGAATGCATTGTGGGGTCTTATCCATCATCAAGTGATGAAACAAGTGATTTATGATCATATTAAAATTTTCTAAATCTTAAGGGCATTGGCAAAGTCCTTTAACTAGAAAAGGAGAACTTTGTAGGGGGTATTTAACATCTAACTAGGATACAAGTTCCATTAGTAGGTTTTGTGCACTATAAATAAGTGTTGAGTAATAAACATGTTTGGGGGGGCAATGGATTTAATTCCAAACTTAACATTCATGAGTTCAAACACCATGACAAAATACCTCTCATAGGATTATTTGGAATTCAAGTTGAATATGGACGCCATGATCAAGTCTTGGGCATCTTGGATAATTCTCCAGTCCTTGACTCTACTTAGGGGAGGGAAACAAGAGCATCAAGTATTAAACCTTCCTTCTCATTCTTGGGGATCTTTAATGGGTTATAAGTCTTTAGTAGCATGGATGGGTATTGAGCCCTTTACAATAGTTGAGATGGAAAAAATATCCTCTCATGCTAAACCTTTCTTCTTAGGATAAAGCACCATGTAGGAGCCCTTGAAATTTTCTATGGGGAGGAAGGGAAGCAAAGTCCAAATTTGCCCTGGTCGGTTGGGAAAAAATCTGCAAACCCAAAGATAGTGGTGGCTTAGGAATCCGATACCCCAATGTTCTTAGTGAAGTTTATGGATCAAAAATCTTGTGGAGATGGTGTAACCGCAGCACAAAACCATGGGGGTGTCTTTGGAGTATAAAATATGAGAGGGGAAGACCTTTGGTTCAATTGATATGATACAGCGAAGAAAAGAGTGGATCCCACATTTGGCTAAAAGCCTTTTCTAGTTGAAAGCTAGTATAGAATCATTGCTTTTGGGAAATCCATGATGGGAATCTGGCCAAATTCTGGGAAGATTGTTGGAATTAGCTCCCCAAAATGTGGGATGATCCCCATTGGCAAGAAATCGGGGTTAGAGAAATGGTAGAAGGAAAATTCAAAGTATCCAATTACTGGGAGGATCTTAGTCAGGAACGACAGAGAAAATGGATGGACTGTAGCTATTGGGAAAGCCTAACTTCTGAAGAAATTCTTCATGCTTTTGAGTCCACTCTTCAGGAGGGTTTTATTAGGATCCATTCTGGCCCCGACAAGCTAAGGTGGGGTTACAAAAAGAAATGTATTTTTATCATTAAAGAAGCTTATGATATCCGGACCAACCTTGAAGTAGGGAAGGATGATAAATGGAAAAATATATCGGGGATGAACCTCTGGAAAAAAATTGTAGTCTTTTGTTGGTTGGTAGTTAGGAGGAGAATCTGGACAAGTGAAAATATCCAGAAACGAGGGATTCTAGGTCCATCTCATTGCTCCCTTTGCCTCCACTCGGAAGAAACCTTAGGGCACTTGCTGGATGATTGTCCCTTCACCTCTTCTCTTTGGGATAATGGGGTAGTGATTTTCAGAATAAGTGATAGGGTTAGGGGATATTCAGATCAAACTATTAAGGAATGGAACACTAAAGATTTTAAAAATATGACTATCGGTACCTTGTGGTAGATGTTTCCAGGAATGGTTTTATGGATAGTGTGGAAGGAAAGAAATGAGCGTATTTTTTGGGACAAGAAGCATAAGGAAGAGGAGGTATGGAGGAAGCTCGTCAAAAATATGCAAGAAACGATAAGAATCTCCCAATGGAGAGATACAAACAAAGATCTATCGGAGGGGAACTCTGCATTGCAGCAGGCTGGGGACTTGCAAAAGCTGATTTGGATGGCCTCCGGAGGAAAGATAGGGTATGTCGTCCAGGCAGCCCGATTTTTTGGTCGCCTCCTCTCCAGTCGGGTTTTAAAATTAACTTTGAGGGAGCTTCTCATGGCAATTCGGGTGATGCTGGTTTTGGGGGTGTTTGTAGGAATGCTTTTGGTTCCATACTCAAAGTTTTTTTTGGCTCCATCAGTTTCGATTCAAATAATTCAGCCGAATTGGAAGGTTTAATTCAGGGTATTCGCCTTATGATCAAAGAAGCTTGGTTCCCGGCTGTGCTGGAGGGATATTCCCAAATCGTAATTCAAATGGAAAAGAAGATGTCAAGCGACCAATCCATGGAGAATATTTCTTCCAGCTGGTGTCTCTTAGACAGGTTGGAACTCCTAAGAACCCTTATTTCCAATCACAGTTCCATATCTTTTCCCACATTAAACAGGAAGCAAATAAGGTGGCAGATCTTATTGCTAACCAAGGTATTGAAGGGGGTAGGGTCCTCTTGGTGGGAAGCACAAAGGATTTTGGTAATGAGAATTGGGTCATGAATTGTCAACACCTGGCAGACCTTGACATGGAAAAAAGCAGACAGATGGTAGTCGGTGCTCAAATAATGCATGATGGTGACAGGAGGCATTTGGAGGTGGTTACTGAGGGACCGCGTCACCATGTGTAATCATGTGAAGAATGACATTTGTTCCCACTTCGATCCCCGAAACGATTATAAGAAGGTACAGTTCAAGGTATGTGAAGAGCGGTGGGAAGGTTCTGTATTGGCCTCCATTTACAGCCATCAGTATCATTTTAATTTTGCTGAGTGGGAGGCTCTGTTGAATGAATGTCGTTTGGTACTAGGTCAAGGGGGATTGTAGTAATTATGTACCACTCATAATGAAAATATGGAATTTATATGCTGGCGGTGTTCGATGTTTTTTCATTAGCATGTTTCACCATCTAGGTGTTTTCCTTCTCTGTGAGGGTGGTAAGTCAGCCTGGGTGTTGCACTGTGTCTGGTTTTTTTTCGTTCGACCTTTAGATAGTGTCTGGGTGATAGTAATGGCCCCAAAATGCGGGTCATCTTTGAAGATTTGCAGGGTCCTGACGTTGATAAATAGATGGGTAAAGGAGAGGCAACCGAAAAGCTGGTTGATAGTCTGGTTCAGGTTTCCAAGGCGAAGACTAAATATCAGACCCTGGAGGGAGCACTGTTCTTTCGAGTTCACATCGCTCCAATAATTTGCAAGGATATTAACTCTTTGGAGAAGAAGCTATGGGATATGGTGAGGACTATTCCTACGGAGGATCTTCAAAGTGAGGTGGAGGATTGGGTGGTTGACCCTAGTACCATGATGGGTAGAGCATCCGCATATGAACATATGATAATGCATTATTGGGTCGTGAAAAACATGTTGGCTCATGTCACTATGGACACTTTCAATAACAAACAGGGTGACGAGGAACCTGTGCGCTTCCGGAAGGAGCACAATGCAGACTGTCGGTTAATGCATATGAAAATTGATGCAATTGCATCAAATCTAGGAGTTTCCTTCTACTATCTGGGTATGGAGGAAGTTGAACACATTGGTACCTTTCGTTGGAGCAAGCCGCCTCCCATGGCTATTGCACCAAAAGTTGAGAAAGATCAAACCACTGACAAAGGGAAGCAGTAGAATCTGGATAGCTACAGTAGAGGAACCGGTCCCAAGAACACTGTCTAAGTTAGGGTTAGCAAGTTTTTTTGTCCTCAACCTGATTTCGGGTGTTTGATATGTTTGCTGTCAGTTTTTGTAGCACTGTTGATAATTTGGGGGAATTCTATATCGGGGTTTATATGGTGGTCATTTTGAACAAACTGTTTATGAATAGCTTCCTGTGTGGCCGTGTATGGCCAAGAAAGCTCTGAGTGTGAGGACTTTGTAAGAAATTCTTTGTATTTTATGTTTTAAGCAGTAATATAGTTTTTATTTACAAAAAAAAAATGTTAATGTTCATTCACGGAAAATCAAAACACTCGAGTGATCAAATCTTCCAAAGACGTCGTGGAGAAGTGGAGGGAGGGATGATTTGAAGAACAAGGAGGGTTATTTCGAAGAGCAAGGAGGATTGGAAAGGTAGGCATCCAAACATTCATCCTTGCCTCATTTCCTCAATACAAATTTAAATTTTTATATTTCTCTAAATTAAAAATCCATGTAAATGAGATTCCAAAACTAAAAATTTTAAAAATTGTTATTTAACATATGGAAATTCCTCCATATGATCAATCCCCTTAATGAATTTTGCATCCACCTAAGCAATAAGGGATTTGAATCACAACACCAACTTTTATTCAATATTTTTTCCACATCTATTGCAAATTTGAAAAGAAAAACCATCCACCATTTGGCTAGGAGGAGGAACTATGGACTATAACCTAGGCTTGGTTTCTAGACTTGACTCAACCAAACCCTATGTTTTTTTTCCACGCATTCTTTTACCCTAAAAATGTCCAACCAATGCTTATGAAGAAAACCCAATGGCATGATGGATTTTACATCATCCCCCAAAACCCAAGGGACTATGTTCCCCTCCTTTGTAGACACACCGCTTACTTTGTTGCTAAGATGAACTACCACATCTTTTTTGACCTCCTTCACAACCAAGACACTCAATCAATGGTTTTGGGTCTTCACCTAGCAACCGATAAGATATTTACTTCATGGAACAAGCATATATAAACCCTCACATTCAAAGTATTTCCCCTTCTTAATGACGCAGAGGACTTCACAACCAAATCTTCCTCATCATACACTAGATTCTGAGCAAGGAAAGGGTCATGAACATTAAATGAATTAGATACAAAAGAGAAATTTCTAAAGGTAGAGGATGGAAACTAACATCTTCCCCAATACCTCGGCTCTAGAAAGGTGTACATAAAGTGCTTTTAAATCCCCCATTGTCTCGATCCTTAATTAATAATTGAATCAGGAGCTCTCCGCCATCGATCATTAATCGATTTACATGTGGTTGATCCTAACTTTCCACTTTGCTTTACATGTATTTCTTATTATAGTATCTTGAGATGATATTTATGTTTGTAATGTATTCTTTCTTGCACAAAGTTTGTACATTTTTCATTTTTGAGAGATGCCATTATAGCACATGTATATGTTTCTAATGATTTGTTTTTATTTTTATTTTTTGATTGCAGTGATGACCATGGATGCACATTCAAACATCCAAAGAGAAATTAAGAGGCTCAGAGAAATTCGAGCCTCAATAACAATTGTTGATGGTAGGCACCGTATGCTTGCATCTAATTTGGCTGTAATGATAGAGACCTTTAGTATGTATAATGGTGCACTGCAAGATATCTCTACATACACAGAGAGAAAGAGGAAAGAATATGCTAACGGAATTAGCTACAAAGAAGTGGAAGATAACAAAACAACATATGTTTTCCCTTTTTAGAGATCCACGGATGGGTGAAATCCTGAATGTAAACAAAAGGCATATTTCTATCGAGTGGTGTACATATCAACCATTCATAGATAATTGGATGGACCGATGGTACATGGTGTTTGATGTACCACCACATAACAATAGGGAAATGCCTCTATATTTTCTTAGAAAGATGTACATAGAATTTGTTTCGGGGAAGCATGTTAATTATTTTGATATCTTGGAGTACCAGGGCATTGGGAAGGGGATGCCTCAACAACATCCCAATGTGAGGCACATAGACCCCAATCTCCCAGTAGCTCCACCTCATAGGAAGCTACCTAGGCCATATGTGCCGCCTGCACATCAGTTGGTCCCAGAGATGCAGGAGTCATTCCTACTGTTGGCACAGGCGGTTGTTCGCCATAGCACGTATCTTCAAGGTACATACTAGGAAGTGCCATCTGAGCCACCATCTATGGGTGGAGTAGAGACACCACCTCTCAGTGGGGTAGATCCACCAGATCCTGGTGGGATAGAGCCACCACCTTCCAGTGGTTGAGGAGCATCTAGTAATGGCACTAGACCTTCACATCATGAGCACAGCCAAGATCCCCACCCATCCATAGTATGCGGACATCCTTGCTTTGGTCCTTTCCAAACAGATTAACCTTTACTGGGTATTTTACACAGGTAAGTAAATGATTAACAATTCAGTGTGATTTGTAAATTATTTTTTCTTACTATACACATATATAGATTGCTAATATTTTTAATGATTTTAAAACTTGTAGTTTCTACAAGAAGGGCATGAGGGCGAAGACTTTTCCACTGATGATGTAGAGGATAGTCCAGAGGCTCATGCACGAGCATCGTCTGACGTACAAGATATTGTCATACCTTAAGTGACAACAAATCACACTGATGTAACTATTTCAGCATGACATTATTTTAATACATGAGTAAATGGTTAACAATTCAGTGTCATTTGTAAATTATTTTTCCTTACTATACACATATATAGATTGCTAATATTTTTAATGATTTTAAAACTTGTAGTTTCTACAAGAAGGGCATAAGGGGAAAGACTTTTCCATTGATGATGCAGAGGATAGTCCATAGGCTCATGCACCAGAGCCTTCTGATGTACAATATGTTGTCATACCTTCAGCGACAACACCTCATAGTGACGTAACTATTTTAACATGACATTATTTTAATACATGTTAGTTTGTTATCACATGTTACTTAATTAATGTTACACGATCTAATAATTACATTTTTCTATATTGTAGGTTGCATATCCCCCTCAGAGGTAAATGATTTCATCTAGTAATCTCCCCCTTGGTGGGAATATTGTTGATGTATATGTAACTTCGGAATGTATTTCATCTGTATATTTTATATATATTTATTGTACCCTTATAAGAGATGTGTTATTCCTCTATAAGGAAGTGTCGTCATGTGGATTGACAAGTGTCACAAGTGTGTGTACTTTCCGATGGGTTATTAGACCACCATTTGGGGTCGGCCCGGAATTATATATAATATAATGTGGATGTATCTAAGTAGACAAGTCGGCCCCATTAGGTCACTAGGCAAAAAGGTAAGTATAAATAGAGATAGGAGATCTCTATTTTACTCACTCGGAAAAAGTAACTCACTCTCTCTCTGGAAAGTGGCGCACTTGTGAGGAGGAGGAGGATCATCTGCTAGGAGACTATCTCTGTGTTATTTGGTTGTATTTTGATTGAGCCATTGCACTCTCTATCTCTGAGGAAGTTGTGGGGTTTTTCACCTTAGGGTTTTCCCCACGGAAACTCTGTGTCTCTTGTCTCTATGCTTTTGATGCTTGTGATGCTTGTCATATTATGATTGTCATGCATTGATATACTGTAGATGTTATTCTCTCAGCAAAGATCCTAGAGTATAATGGATTAATGCTCAAAATTTAACATGGTATTAGAGCTTAACTGAGAAGAAGACATTTTGCAGTGACGGAAGCTTGTATTCCTTGTTTATTGGGTTTCTCTCCACAGATTTTTGAAATTCAGTATAGTAGATTGGATCTACTCATCAATTCGCATCTATCTGTCCAATCAGAATTTAGTTCCGAGCATTTTCAGATTTGGCCCTAAAAATTAGGGTTTCCACAAAAATAGGAATTTCTGGAAACTGAAGGCATAGCTGGAAGCTCCTTGCAAAAATCGAAGGTTTGAGCTTTGGATCGAGATTTTTGGCTGGGTAGATCTTCGGGAAACTCAAACCCTAATTCAGGGCTCTCCCTAGTGAACCCGGGAGGACAAAAAGGCAATTTTGAAGGGCAAGACTTTGCTGATCTCAAATTCTGAATGTACTAGGCTGATCAGCTCTCCAAGGCGCATCTTTCTATCCTTTCAGAATTTGTAAATTCACATTTTGAATTTTTAGGGTTTCTCTGACAAACCCTAATCCGGGACCAGATCCAGTTTTCAGCACTTCAAGTGGTAAGTCCTAAATATTTTCTATTTCCATTTGAAGTACTCTTAAAGATGTCTCTCCACACCAAGCTTGAGGAGAAGCTTGAAGGGGCTGATAACTTCCGAGCCTGGAAGTATAGGATTGGGTTAATCCTGGAAGAGAATGAGTTGGACTCATATGTGAAAGAAGACATCCCTATCCCAGAGGATGAAGAGGCCAAGGCATTGCACAAGAAGAACTTGGTCAAGGCAAAGAGAATCATTGCTGATTCTATCAAAGACCATCTCATACCCCATGTGTCTTCTCTTAAGACACCCAAGGAGATGTTTGACTCTTTGACCAAGCTGTTTGAAGGAAAGAACATAAATCGGAAGATGACCTTGCGGAACCAATTGAAAGCAGTGAAGTTTCAGAATGGAGAAACCATTCAATCTTACTTTTCAAGGGTCTCCCAGATCAAGGAACAACTAGAAGCAGTGGATGAAATGGTGGAGAATGGTGAAGTGGTGATGACCACTCTAAATGGCCTACCCAGGTCATGGGATTCCTTTATTCAAGGAATTTGTGCAAGGAAGAAGTTGATATCCTTCAGTAGACTTCGGGAAGAATGCTCTCAAGAAGAAGCTAGACTTATAGCTCGTGAAGAAAAGATGGGAGGTGAATATCAAGCTCTTGCAACCCACACCAGGAAAGGAAAGTTCAAGAAAGAGCCATCTCACTCCAAGAGATCTTCACATCAATTCAAAGAAAGAAGAGTATGCTTCACCTGTAATGAGAAAGGACATATTGCCATAAATTGTCCCAAGAACAAAAAGGACAACAACATCTCCAACAAGAAGAAGAAGGGTGGAAAAAGAAGGTTTCATGCTCATGCTGCCGAAGATGATGAACCTCCAAAGAAGAAGGCTAGGGCAGAAAGTGATAGTAATGATGACTCATCAAGTGAAGAAGAGTATGTTCTGATCTCTACTCTCACAGGTACCATCTCTCATGGTTGTAATGATTGGTTGATTGATAGTGGGGCTTCCAAACACATGACTGGGTTCAAAGAATCTTTTGTGAACCTATCTGAACATGAATCACCCCATAAGGTGAAACTTGGGGATGATTATCAATACCCAATCAAAGGAAGTGGTGAAGCCTCCTACAACCTAGATTCTGGAAAATCTCTGAAGATGAAGGAAGTACTTTATGTACATGGGCTCAAGAAGAACTTACTCTCCATTTCTGCATTAGATGCAAAAGGTATGAGGGTTGCATTTGTGGATGGCCAAGTCCTAATGTGGCCAAAGGGAAAGACCATAGATGATGCAGTAGTAATTGGAGTGCAAGAGGGAGGCTTGTATAAATTGAAGGGACAACCTGAACATGCCATGGTGCATGAATCCATGGAGCCAAGTGAACTTTGGCATAGAAGACTTGCTCACATGCACTACAGAGCACTTCCAATTGCAAGCAAGGCAGTAGAGGGTCTTCCTGAAATCAAGACCAAAAATGAAGGTGTTTGCAAAGGATGTGCAAAAGGTAAGAACATTAAGAAGGCTTTCCCAAGTAGTGAAAGCAAGGCAAAAGACATCCTAGAAATCATCCACTCAGATGTATGTGGCCCTATGTCATCCAGTTCCCTGAGTGGGTATGTTTACTATGTCTCATTTATTGATGACTTCTCCAGGAAGACTTGGGTATACTTCTTGAAGGGCAAAGATGAGGTGTTTGATAAATTCAAGGAATTCAAAACCTTGATGGAGAATCAAACTGACAAGAAGATCAAAACATTCAGATCCGACAATGGTGGAGAATTCACCTCAAATGACTTCAAGAAGCTTTGCAGTGATTCAGGGATTAAGAGGGAGTTGACTGCTCCTTATAATCCTCAACAGAATGGAGTTGCAGAAAGGAAGAACAGAACTATCATGGAAGCAGCAAGGGCAATGTTGCATGACCAAGATCTTCCTATCCATCTATGGGCAGAAGCAGCCAGAACAGTTGTATATGTGCAGAACAGAACACCCCACAAGATATTGGACAACAAGACACCAGAAGAAGTCTTTTCTGGTAAGAAACCTGAAGTCAGCCATCTCAGAATATTTGGTTGTCCAGTATACACTCATGTCCCAAAGGAAAAGAGGACTAAACTAGATCCTTCAGGAAAGAAGGGTATCTTTGTGGGTTACAGTGAAAGTTCGAAGGCTTACAGAATATACTTTCCAGGGTTCAAGAAGATTGATGTCAGCAGGGATGTAACATTTGATGAAAACTCAGCATTCATCAAATCAAGGAAGACACCTACCGAAGTTTATGAAGAACCTAAGGAAACAAGATTTCAGGACACTACCATGACTGAGGCAGCTCCAGAAGCTGTTCGTGAGTTTGAAGATCCACAAGAACTTGTAGATCCACCCCGTGAGGATAACTCTCACAAGAGGAAACCTGTATGGGCTAGAGAGCTCATTCAAGATGTAGAAAGATTTGGTATTCCAGAAGAAGAACACAGAGCAAAGAAGAGAACCAAATCACAGACCAGCTATGTTGCTTTACTTTGTGACATTATAAACAAAGAGCCTTCCAGTTATGAAGAGGCAGCGGAAAAGAAAGAATGGAAGGATGCAATGGTTGAGGAATACCAATCAATAATGAAGAATGATGTTTGGGATGTTGTCCCAAGACCTAAAGAGAAGTCTGTTGTGACTTCTAAATGGATCTTCAAAATCAAGCATGCTGCAGATGGCAGTGTGGAGAAATACAAAGCAAGATTCGTAGCCCGTGGATTCTCTCAAAAAGAGGGAATAGATTATGAAGAAACTTTTGCACCTGTAGCCAGGTATACTTCCATCAGAACAGTACTTGCCCCGGCTGCAGCTATGAAATGGAAAATACACCAGATGGATGTCAAGCCTGCTTTCCTGAATGGTGTAGTAGAAGAGGAAGTATATGTGGAACAACCACTCGGTTTTGAAATACATGACAGGGAGTCATATGTGTGCAGACTGAAGAAAGCCTTGTATGGCTTGAAGCAAGCTCCCAGAACTTGGTATGGTAGGATGGATAGTTTCCTATCTAGTTTGGGCTTTACCAAGAGTAAAGCAGATTTCAACCTTTACTACAAGGTTGAGGAAGGGAATCCTGTGATTCTACTCCTGTATGTGGATGACTTATTTGTAACAAGAGATGACAGAATGATTGCAGATACTAAAAGGAAGCTTACCGCTGAATTCGATATGAAAGATTTGGGAATGATGCACTATTTCCTAGGTATGGAGGTGTGGCAGAATGCAGGTGGGATCTTCCTTGGTCAAGGGAAGTACACAGTAGATATCCTGAAGAGATTTGGGATGATGGATTGCAAGGCCATGGCCACACCTATGGCGTCAAATCTGAAGCTTCTATGTGATGCTTCATCTGAGCCAGTTGATGTCTCCATGTATCGTCAGATGATTGGGTCCTTGATGTACCTGACGAACACAAGACCATACATTTGCTTTGCTGTGAACACATTGAGCCAGTTCCTGACGAATCCAAGGAGTGTTCACCTGATTGCTGTAAACCATGTTCTGAGGTACCTGAAGGGTACAGTGGATTATGGGCTCAAGTATGAAGCGAATCAAAAGTTTAACCTGTAGGGTTATGTTGATTCAGATTGGGCTGGCAGTGCTGCAGATAGGAAGAGCACATCTGGGTGTTGCTTCAATATGGGATCAGGTGTGATCTCTTGGTTTAGCAGGAAGTAGTCCTGTGTAGCACTGAGTATAGCAGAGGCTGAGTATGTTGCAGCCTGTTCAGCTAGTTGTGAGGCAGTATGGCTACGGAAGCTACTGTCTGAGTTATTTGATCTCCCGCTGGATGCTACTGGTATCTTCTGTGATAACCAGAGTTGTGTGAAGCTATCCGAGAACCCAGTGTTTCATGACAGGTCGAAACACATAGAGATCAAATATCACTATATCAGGGATATGGTGCAGAGAGGAGCTGTGAAGCTTCTGTATGTTGCGACGGACGAGCAAATTGTAGATGTGTTGACGAAGCCACTAGCCAGGGTGAAGTTCGAGTACTTCAGAGAGAGGCTTGGCGTGCTTTAGATCGAGGACACTTCGAGGAAGAAGTGATGAACACATATGCTGAAGCCATTCCAAGCATGTTGGAAGGGGGATCCTTCACATGGCTGCGGATGTAAGCGCTGAATGATGAACATCAGGAGGATGTTTTGGTTTCTGTTGGATATGATCAGTTGGATCATTATATGTATGTATGAATGCATCATGTTGGATGCTGGATATGATCGGTTGGATCATGTGTATGTATTTTGTATATGCATCATGTTGGATGCTGGATATGATCGGTTGGATCATGTGTATGTATTTTGTGTATGCATCATGTTGGATGCTGGATATGATCGGATGGATCATGTGTATGTATTTTGTATGAACGCATCATGTTGGATGCTGATGGATACATTGTGTGGATCATGTATCGTTGTATGATCAGGTAGATCATGTATGCTGATGGATACATTGTGTGGATCATGTATCTTTGTATGATCAGGTAGATCATGTATACTGATGGATACATTGTGTGGATCATGTATCTTTGTATGATCAGGTAGATCATGTATGCTGATGGATACATTGTGTGGATCATGTATCTTTGTATGATCAGGTGGATCATGTATGTTGATGGATACATTGTGTGGATCATGTATCTATGTATGTATCAGGTGGATACTTGAATGATCGTGGATGACGAGCTTCTCCAGATGACATGCAGCAGGATGTTGCAGTGATGATGATCAGGATGATCATGTGTACATCAGGATGATGTTTGATGAGTATCAGATGATACTTTGTGGCCGTGGATCAGGTTGTGCAGGAAAGCATGTAATTTGTGCCCTGGGAGATTTGCAGATGGTCTTTCGAGGTTTTGCCTATGGCATGTAATTCGGTGCCCTGGGACATCTGGCAAATGCTCTTGCGAGGTTTTGCTTGGGAGGACATGTAATTTGTGCCCTGGGAGATTTCAGGTCGGAGTTGTGTACCCGTAACATCCTGAGATGCTCTTGCGAGGTTTTGTCCTATGGCATGTAATTTGCTCCTGGGAGATCTGGACATGATGAAAAAGGCCTCAGATGCTTCAGCAAGGTTTTGCCATGACCACATGTAATTTTCTCCTGGGAGATCTGGACAGGATGAAAAAGGCCTCAGATGCTTCAGCTAGGTTTTGTGGTGAGATCACATGTAATGTGCTCCTAGGAGATCCGACAGGTAGAGCCGCGTGCTCGTAACAGCCTGGGATGCTTCAACCAGGTTTTGTGATGGGTCACATGTAATGTGCTTCTGGGAGATCCTACAGGTAGAGCTGTGTGCTCGTAATAGCCTGGGATGCTGCAGCCAGGTTTTGTGACGCACGTAATGAGTCCTGAGGATTCCACAGTATGGCCAGTGATGATGAAGACCTGCAGATGGCGGGCCTACATCCAGTATGAAAAAGGACTGGCTCTGTAGAACTTCCTATAACGAGTAGAGTCAGAGATTGGTTGAGATAGCAGCAGCAGTGACGATGATGATGATGATGCATCGATGACGATGATCCAGAGAAGAAGACTTATCTAGCAGATCTGTGTCGAGAAATACCTTCCTAGTTAAGAGGGAGTGTTGATGTATATGTAACTTCGGAATGTATTTCATCTGTATATTTTATATATATTTATTGTACCCTTATAAGAGATGTGTTATTCCTCTATAAGGAAGTGTCGTCATGTGGATTGACAAGTGTCGCAAGTGTGTGTACTTGCCGATGGGTTATTAGACCACCATTTGGGGTCGGCCCGGAATTATATATAATATAATGTGGATGTATCTAAGTAGACAAGTCGGCCCCATTAGGTCACTGGGCAAAAAGGTAAGTATAAATAGAGATAGGAGATCTCTATTTTACTCACTCGGAAAAAGTAACTCACTCTCTCTCTGGAAAGTGGCGCACTTGTGAGGAGGAGGAGGATCATCTGCTAGGAGACTATCTCTGTGTTATTTGGTTGTATATTGATTGAGCCATTGCTCTCTCTATCTCTGAGGAAGTTGTGGGGTTTTTCACCTTAGGGTTTTCCCCACGGAAACTCTGTGTCTCTTGTCTCTATGCTTTTGATGCTTGTGATGCTTGTCATATTATGATTTTCATGCATTGATATACTGTAGATGTTATTCTCTCAGCAAAGATCCTAGAGTATAATGAATTAATGCTCAAAATTTAACAAATATCAGAGATAGCGTGCCCATAGAGACACAACGGGTGGCAGAACGTTTCTTAGAATTGATTGAAGTATACAGTACATCAGTATGTATTTCATCATTGTTAGTTTGTTAATACATGTTATTTCATTGACCAATGCATTTCTAACTACGTCAGTGATTGGTGATTGTAGCCACCAACTTCTATATTTAGGAAACAATCATCAGTTACCGCTCCTCGTAGTACAAATGTGCAAAAGAGACAAGTGTATAAGAGAGGCTCCGCTCCTATAAAGGGTGTGGATGTCCTCTATAGAAGACACACATGAGATCCATCTACCCCTCACCTTACAAGGGTCATTGATGCTGCAGTTAGTGCCGCATCTGTAATAGCCACAAGTCATACAGAGGTAATTATTTCAACAATTACAATGCATAGTATTTAACCATGTTACTATATTGTTTATTCATACATTTCTAACTATTTCTCCATTTGGTGGTTGTAGCCATTAGTGGTAGTAGTGCCCGGCCCCTCTACTCAATCCATGGTTGTGACCGGGTCTCCTCTTGTGGTGAGATCTTCATTAATGACCAAGTATTTTTATTCAATTTACCAAAACATGTTGATCAATGTTGAATTCTTGAATCAATTGAGATATGTTCTTTTATTTGCAGAGCACAACTATAGAGAGGTCTTCTATGAGCACACCGCAGACATCTATACCTCGTCTAGATTTGGGGAGTGTTTGTCATAAATAATTTGGCCATAAGTTAATTTTTTAAGTTTGTTAATGGTAGGGTATTAGTGCATTTATTTGATAAAAATAATGATATTTTTTTTGCAGACTCCTGAGATGCAGAGCGATCCTAGGGAGATGGTCGATAGAGGAAAGTTGGGGAAAAACAAGCGAAAGATTGATTTTTGATGTTGAATAGTCTTGTATATATGTATTTTGGCATACATGTACACATTGTTGTACTTAGGGATACATGTACATTGACAGGACATTTAAGGGCCGACTACTTTGCCATATTTTGTATTACAAACATTCAGCTATCAATTGATGATACAATATATTCCATATTTTATCTTGAGTTTCCACTTGTGCTTGTGATGATTTATCTCTTCAACAAATTGATAAATTATGCTATTGAAATTTATATAATTACATTTTAAGCAATATTTATGCTCTTACGTTTATTGCATTGATCAAGTAACATCTCACCATTGTGTTATGAAAACATTATCTTAATGAAAAAACTAATAATATCTTTCAACACTTCAATGAACTTAGTACATGCATGCTAATTTGATATCTAATTTACAATTGTGGTTTTTGTTAACTCCAAGGGTTCATACCCATTGATCAGGATTATGGTTGCAAGGAAAAAACAAAATTTAACAAAATACATCAAAATATGTTTGAATAACCTCTGTCATGTAAAACATGCTACACATATCATCAATGTAAGCCTATGACATTTTCACAAACTAAGAGGGAGTCTAATAGATGCTACACATTTCATCAATGCTACCATATTTCATCAAACGTTACGTACATGAGCATCTATGAAGTTCGGTTGAAGTGTTCCTACTCTAGCATGCTAAAACAAATGGCAAAGTATCAAGTAGAATGGCAAGGAATGCATAACTAAAGTGTAATAAGATTCATTGGGCCTTCATGTACATATGGTCAAATATATGTAACAAATATACCCTATTTTGTAAGACCCTACTTTGTTCCAATATGCTAACCAATAGCTAGTCATGAATTCACTCTCATAAAATCGTTGAAGATATAAACCCTATCCTTACTAAACCCTAGTAGATAAGACCCTGGTTTGTGCTTAACCTCTTTCATATGTCCATTTTCCACTTGTCATAATGAAAAAGTAATCATATAGAATCCATGGGAAATGAAATAGATAACTAGTTTAATGATCTTCCTTGATAATGTTTTTTTGATGAAGGAAAATAAGATGTTCATGGTCCTATGTTTGTAAAAAGGATGGATTATCCTCATATGAAAATGTATTTAAAATTGAATGTACTTGATTGATACAAGTGATGATGTAATGGTTGTTCATTGTGAATTGGAAAGTATTCCCCCATAACTTGATGGAAAAGGTTCATGGTGACTTTGATCTAAAAACCCTAGCAAGGATTAGAGGGATATCATCGATGAAATATCGCCTCCATTTTTTATTTGGAACTTTGAATTCTTAAAAATGACATTAATTACTCAAAATGAAAATACAGTGGAACACTAAGGAGTTATTAAATGATGTGGCACACTAAGGACATATAAATATACCAAGGGTGCAGTGTGATAGGTTTGATTTCCACTCTTTGAATGTCTAGATCTAGAATCAAAATAAAAAAATTTCAAAGTTGACCCCCATGTGCAAAACTGCACACTCCCTTAGTGAGCAAAACCCTAGTTTCCAAAATTGACCTAAAAGTTGACACCTGGGCCATGGGATCGGAGGAGAGGGGAGGCCCTAGCACTATCCTGATGTCCTGAATCCAACGTAGTCAATGTGTTTTCGATCTGATCCATGACCATCATTCTATTGCTCGTTCCAACTCGCATCCCAAAGGCCTTCAGGGACATGAGTTGGATACCTACCAGGGGCATAGAATTCCAACCATGATACAAAATTGGTTTCCAGGAAGTCCTACAAGTGTGTCTAGGAAGGTGCCAGCTAGGAATGCTATCCATAAGTCCCCGGTCGATGATTTTGCAAAGTTGATCCCCATGTGCAAAAATTGCACACTCTCTTACTGAGTAAAACCCTAGTTTCCGAAATGGACCAAAAAGATGACACTTGGGCCATGGGACCAGAGCAGAGAGGCACCCCTAGCACTATCCCGATGTCTTTAATCCAACAGATTTGAAGGTTTTTCAATCTGATCCATGGTCATCATTCTATGGCTCATTCCAACCCACACCCCAAAGGCCTTCAAGGTCACCAATTGGATACCTACCGAGGGCATAGAATTCCAACCGTGCAACAAAACCAGGTTCCACGAATTCCTGCAAGTGTGTCTGGGAGGGTTCTAGCTGGGAATGCTAGCCATAAGTCCCCATTCAATTATTTTGTAAATTTGACCCCCATGTGCAAACATCGCACAATCCTTTACTGAGCAAAACCCTAGTTTCCAAAATGGACCTAAAAGATGACACCTGAGCCATGGGACCAGAGAACATGGGAACCCTTAGCACTATACTGATGTCTTGAATCGAATGAATTCGATGATTTTTCGATCCGATCCATGGTCGTCATTCTATGGCTTGTTCCAGCTCGCATCTGAAAGGTCTTCAGGAACACTTGTTGGATACCTATCAGGGGCATAGAATTCCAACTCTACAACAAAACTGGGTTCTGGGAAGTCCCTCAAGTGTGTCTAGGAAGGTTCTAGCTGGGAACGCTATCCATAAGTCCCCAGTTGATGATTTTGCAAAGTTGACCCCCATTTACAAAAATTGCACACTCCCTTACTGAGAAAAACCCTAGTTTCCAAAATGGACCTAAAAGCTGACACTTGGGACATGGGACTGGAAGAGAGGGGCACACCTAGCACTATCCCGATGTCCTTAATCCAATAGAGTCAAATATTTTTCGATCTGAGCAACGATCTTCATTCTATGGCTCGTTCCATATCGCATTGCAAAGGCCATATCGCATTGCAAAGGCCTTCAGGGACACATGTTTGATATCTACAGGGGGCATAGAATTCCAACCGTGCAACAAAACCGGGTTCTGGGAAATCCTGCAAGTGTGTCTAGGAAGGTTTTGGCCGGGAACTCTATCCATAAGTCCCTGGTCAATGATTTTGCAAAGTTGACCCCCATGTGCAAAACTTGCACACTCCTTTACTGAGGAAAACCCTAGTTTCCAAAATGGCCCTAAAAGATGACACCTAAGCCATGGGACCGTAGGATAGGGGCACTCCTATCACTATCTTGATGCCCTGAATCCAACTGCTTCTAGAGTTTGTCGATCCGATCCATGGTCGTCATTCTAGGGTTCGTTCCAACTCACATCCCAAAGGCCTTCAAGGACACCAGTTGGATACCTACTGGGGGCATAGAATTCCAACTGTGCAACAAAACTGGGTTCCGGGAAGTCCTACAAGTGTGTCTAGGAAGGTTCCATCTGGGAACTCTAGCCATAATTCCCCGGTCTATGATTTTTGAAAGTTGACCCCCATGTGCAAAAATTGCACACTCCCTTACTGAGCAAAACCCTAGTTTCCAAAATGGATCTAAAAGTTGACACCTGGGCCATGGGACTGGAGGAGAGGGGCACCCCTAGCACTATCCTGATGTCCTGAATCCAACAAAGTTGATGGTTTGTTGATATGAGAAAATACTACCATTCTATGGCCTGTTTAAACTCACACCCCAAAGGCTTTCAACGACACCTACATATGGCTATACAAGATAAAATTCAACAAAATAATAATGAGCATGGGGAATAATAATGAGCATGGGGATAGTGATAATGAGCATGGAGATGGTGATGTTTATAGTGAATATGAAAATGGGAATGAGGATGTGAATATTATGGTTTAATTAGATGGGATAAAAAAGAAAGAAAACAAATCCATGACAAAACTTGGGCAATTTATCGACTTGCACCAAGTCTATGCAATTTATCAATCTATCAAGCTATCAATGTCTGGCTAGGATTTCTAGGCCCATTTAAACTCTAGAGAAAATGTGTTTAAACTGTATGAATGAATGGGGAGGATAGCCCTACTGAAATAGATGTATTGCAAGCAATGACATGTCCTTTCAATACACAATTTTCATTTCCTGCCTCCAATTTCATTTAGGTCAAGTGTCTCAAGGAGAGATGGAAAATTCATCCTTGGGAATAATAACCAAACCAAGCAACAAAATTGAATGTTGTAATTTTTGGAAAGTGTGTTTGGGAGAGACCAACATGAGTGCATTTTCCATAAACTCTCATCCAAATTTTTTATGAATTTTACCTTTTAATGCAAAATCTTCTTTGCCTCTTAATGAGAAAAACCCTAGTTGGATACGGGTTCCACTAGATGGTTTTTACTCCACACATGGGTGCTCATGCCTTGGCCATGATCATGGAAGGGAAACAATAGACTTAGTTCCTTGACCATGCTTATAGGAGGGAACCAACAACCGTAGGCCCTAAAGATAACTTCTTAGGTTGAACCTTCATGAATGTGTCATTGGACCTCCACATAGGACAATGAATGCATTGTGGGGTCTTATCCATCATCAAGTGATGAAACAAGTGATTTATGATCATATTAAAATTTTCTAAATCTTAAGGGCATTGGCAAAGTCCTTTAACTAGAAAAGGAGAACTTTGTAGGGGGTATTTAACATCTAACTAGGATACAAGTTCCATTAGTAGGTTTTGTGCACTATAAATAAGTGTTGAGAAATAAACATGTTTAGGGGGGCAATGGATTTAATTCCAAACTTAACATTTGTGAGTTCAAACACCATGACAAAATCCCTCTCATAGGATTATTTGGAATTCAAGTTGAATATGGACACCATGATCAATTCTTGGGCATCTTGGATAAGTCTCCAGTCCTTGACTCTACTTAGGGGAGGGAAACAAGAGCATCAAGTATTAAACCTTCCTTCCATTCTTGGGGATATTTAATGGGTATTAGGTCTTCAGTAGCATGGATGGGTATTGAGCCCTTTAGAATAGTTGAAATTTTCTATGGGGAGGAAGGGAAGCAAAGTGCAAATTTGCCCTAGTCGGTTGGGAAAAAATCTGCAAACCCAAGGATAGTGGTGGTTTAGGAATCCAATACCCCGATGTTCTTAGTGAAGTTTGTGGTTCAAAATTTTTGTGAAGATGGTGTAACCAAAACACAGAGCCATGGGGGCATCTTTGGCTTATAAAATATGAGAGGGGAAGACCTTTGGTTCAATTGATCTGATACAACGAAGAAAAGAGTGGATCCCACATTTGGCTAAAAGCCTTTTCTGGTTGAAAGCTAGTATAGAATCATTGCTTTTGGGAAATCCGTGATGGGAATCTAGCCAAATTCTGGGAAGATTGTTGGAATTAGCTCCCCAAAATGTGGGATGATCCCCATTGGCAGGACATTGGGGTCAGAGGGATGGCGGAAGGAAAATTCAAAGTATCCAATTACTAGGAGGATCTTAGTCAGGAACGACAGAGAAAATGGTTGGACTATAGCTATTAGGAAAGCCTAACTTCTGAAGAAATTCTTCGTGCTTTTGAGTCCACTCTTCAGGAGAGTTTTTTTAGGATCCATTCTGGCCTCGACAAGCTAAGGTGGGGTTACAAAAAGAAAGGTATTTTTATTGTTAAAGAAGCTTATGATATCCGAACCAACCTTGAATTAGGGGAGGATGATAAATGGAAAAATATATGGGGGATGAACCTCTGGAAAAAAATTGCAGTCTTTTGTTGGTTGGTAGTTAGGAGGAGAATCTAGACAAGTGAAAATCTCCAGAAACGAGGGATTCTAGGTCCATCTCATTGCTCCCTTTGCCTCCACTCAGAAGAAACCTTGGGGCACTTGTTGGATGATTGTCCCTTCACCTCTTCTCCTTGGGATAATGGGGTAGTGATTTTCAGAAGAAGTGACAGGGTTAGGGGTTTTTCGGATCAAACTATTAAGGAATGGAACACTAAATCTTTTAAAAATATGACTATCGGGACCTCGTGGCAGATGTTTCCAGGAATGGTTTTATGGATTGTGTGGAAGGAAAGAAATGAGCGTATTTTTTGGTACAAAAAGCATAAGGAAGAGGAGGTATGGAGGAAGCTCGCAAAAAATATGCAAGAAATGATAAGAAGCTCCCAATGGAGAGATTCAGACAAAGATCTATCGGAGGGGGAAGTCCGCATTGCAGCAGGCTGGGGACTTGCAAAAGCTGATTTGGATGGCCTCCGGAGGAAAGATAGGGTATGTCATCCAGGTAGCCCGATTTTTTGGTCGCCTTCTCTCCAGTCGGGTTTTAAAATTAACTTTGATGGAGCTTCTTGTGCCAATCCGGGTGATGCTGGTCTTGGGGGTGTTTGTAGGAATGCTTTTGGTTCCATACTCAAATTTTTTTTCGGCTCCATCGGCTTCGATTCAAATAATTCAGCCGAATTGGAAGGTTTAATTCAGGGTATTCGCCTTGTGATCAGAGAAGATTGGTTCCCGGATGTGTTGGACGTATATTCCCAAATCATAATTCAAATCGAAAAGAAGATGTCAAGCGGCCAATCCATGGAGAATATTTCTTCCAGCTGGTGTCTCTTAGACAGGTTGGGTCTCCTGAGAACCCTTATTTCCAATCACAGTTCCATATCTTTTCCCACGTTAAGCGGGAAGCAAATAAGGTGGCAGATCTTATTGCTAACCAGGGTATTGAAGGGGGTAGGGCCCTCTCGGTGGGAACCACAAAGGATTTTCGTAATGAGAATTGGGTCATGATTTGTCGTCACCTGGCAGACCTTGACATGAAAAAAGTAGACAGATGGCAGTCAGTGCTCAACTAATGCATGATGGTGACAGGAGGCATTTGGAGGTGGTTACTGAGGGGTCGCGTCACCATGTGCAATAATGCGAAGAATGACATTTGTTCCCACTTCGATCCCCAAAATGATTATAAGAAGGTACAGTTCAAGGTATGTGAAGAGCAGTGGGAAGGTTCTGTACTGGCCTCCATTTCCAACCATCAGTATCATTTTAATTTTGCTGAGTGGGAGGCTCTGTTCCATGAATGCCATTTGGTACTAGGTCAAGGGGGATCATAGTAATTATGTACCACTCATAATGAAGATATGGAATTTATATGCTGGCAGTGTTCGATGTTTTTTCATTCACATGTTTCAACATCTAGGTGTTTTCCTTCTCTGTGAGGGTGGTAAGTCAGCCTAGGTGTTGTGCTATGTCTGGTTTTCTTTCGTTCGACCTTCAGATAATGTCTGGGTGATAGTAATGGCCCCAAAACGTGGGTTATCTTTGAAGATTTGCAGGGTCCTGACATTGATAAACCGATGGGTAAAGGAGAGGCAACCGAAAAGCTGGTTGATAGTCTGGTTCGGGTTTCCAGGGTAAGACTAAATATAGGACCATGGAGGGAGCATTGTTCTTTCGAGATCACATCACTCCAATAATTTGTGAGGATATTGACTATTTGGAGAAGAAGCTATGGGATACGGTGAGGACTATTCCTACGGAGGATCTTCGAAGAGAGGTGGAGGATTGGGTGGTTGACCCTGGTACCATGATGGGTAGAGCGTCCGCATATGAATGTATGATAATGCATTATTGGGTCATGAAAAACATGTTGGCTCATGTCACTATGGAAACTTTCAATAAGCACCAGGGTGACGAGGAACCTGTGCACTTCTGGAAGGAGCACAATGCGGACTGGCGGTTAATGCATATGAAAATTGATGCAATTGCATCAAATATGGGAGTTTCCTTCTACTATCTAGGTATGGAGGAAGTTGAACACATTGGTACCTTTCGTAGGAGCAAGCCACCTCCCATGGCTACTGCACCAAAAGCTGAGAAAGATCATACCGCTGACAAAGGGAAGCAGCAGAATCTGGATAGCTGCAGCAAAGGAACCGGTCCCAAGAACACTGTCTAAGTTAGGGTTAGCAAGTTTTTTTGTCGTCAGCCTGATTTTCGGTGTTTGATATGTTTGTTGTCATTTTTTGTAGCACTATTGGCAATTTGGGGGATATATATATCGGGTTTTATATGGTGGTCACTTTGAACAAATTGTTTATGAATAGCTTCCTGTGTGGCTGTGTATGGCTGGGAATGCTCTGACTGTGAGGACTTTGTAAGAAATGCTTTGTATTTTATGTTTTAAGCAGTAATATAGTTTTTATTTACAAAAAAAAATGTTAATTTTAAATTTTAATCCAATAAAAATTTAATGAGGAGGTAGTAAAGAGTATACCTAGTCTCTTCTTCACTAAGAAGGCATGATGTCCATGCACTCAACAAATGAAATTTTTTCTCCTTTTTTAAAAATTCAGAATAAGCAGTTGTAGTCAATCCAGTGGAGGGATCTAATAATTTAATAGGATTGAAAATGGTGCGATTAAACAAAGAGGATGTGAAGTAGTGCTTATGTTGACTCGAGCACTATGTAGCTTGGAAAAATGAAATTTTGTTTGGTAGTTATTTTTACTTTTATTTTAACCTACTTCATTGTGCTTCTCAAAGGAGAGCAACAAGGCATATTCTTTTCTAGGGTGCACCAACTATTTCATAAAAGTGTGACAACTAATTGACATATCTAGTGCTTCATTGACCTATGTACACAATGGTGTGGTTTGTATCGAAAAGCACAATGAACCCTATTTACTTTTTAAAAATAAAAATCACCTTTATCTCATTCCTGGTTGAATTCAAGGAAGAGGTAACAATTCAAAAATTGTTGGAGGATATGGACATGGACAATCATGATTCTCGTCCCTCCAACAAAGCCCAAGAGGATGCTACGAGCACTCATGTGTTTTTCAAGGTTTGTAGATGTCAATGTTTTGTAAATTTGTTCTATATCTAGGAGCGTTTTTCAAATTTTAGTCTAGTAACAATCCTTTGATTAGTTTTGTAGTCAATGCCCCACATCTTTATAGCTTAGATCTTATTAGAAAAATAGATTGGATGTTTTTGTTCTAAGATCAACTCTCCTTTTGTATTATCCTGCTAATGTGTTTGTAGTTCCTTTTAATACTAAATGTATCTCCTCATTTTAACAAAAAAAATATTTGAATGAATAAATGTTTATTAAATATTAAGATCTTTTATAGAGTGAAAGTTGGTACTTGTCACATAGATTCTCTCTTCTACTTAATTTTTTATGGTGGTTATATTTATTGTAATGTATGATAGAAGATGGTAAGTTCATACGGCTTGGTAGGAATGGATCCTGCAACCTATCTACAATACTTGATGGAAATGGATTATGTGAATTTGAATTTGGGGGGAAGAATTGATCCATAATTAATCACCATACACAATAGCAGTTAGTAAACCCATAAGACCTAGTAGGAATGGATCTTATGATCTCACTAGGAATTGGGATAAATCAAAACTTTTCCTTGAGTCAATGAGAATGTATTCATGACATCCGCCATGGGAGTTAGTGATAATGGATCTTGAAACCTCCCTATGCATTACTTTAAATCGACCAACATCCTTGAGTCCCCAAATGAAGAGCAATATAACCTCTAACCACTAGCGACCATCTAGGAATCAACAGGAATAGGTCCTATCCAAATATCGGTCTTGCATACTATATGGGAATTATGCCTTATAAAAAAATTGAACAAATCAAGCAATCTATTGGGGAAACACACAAACATATCATATTTAACCTCAAAAGTTTTAATAACTAAGTTTTCTTTATCCCTCTTTGTACAAAATACATGATTAAAATAGATCAATACCATTGTTACTAAAAATGAAATTATTTTACAGGTACAATTCATGAAATTGTTGTTTGTGAGGAGCTGAAAGCATAATGAAGATTGTTCTTCAGTATCATTACATGGAAGACAATGTCTATGATTCCATACAATTACTTTTTTTAGTATACAAGAAAGTCAAATGACCATTAGAAATAGACTCAATAAATTTATATTTTCTAGTGAGAGGGTATGTTATATGATCAAGTAGATCCTTTTATTTTATTTTCCCGTGATTTTTTATTAAAAAAATTCCTTACTGATAATTTTATTAAAGTAATAAGTAGCTTATAATATAGTATCCCTATTCAAGCACCCTCTCTTAACAAAAATAAATTTTAAAAATTATCGCTCAATAAAAAGTACATAACATCTTGACTTAATAAATAATAATGATTACAAAATTATAATGGCATCCTTTCTCAGTCTTCATGAATTTGAATTAAGAACTAAGTGTGAATGCAAAATTTGAAATACATCTTTGCTTAGTCTTCAAAACAATTTAATACCGCTCCAATGCTTAGATTTGTGTATGTGCTCTACATGACTTTTGTAGGTGCTCAATATGATTTTCATCTCCTTTCTCCAAAGGTAGATTTCTAAATGATTCTCCAACACAATCACCTAGGACACCATCAAAATATGTTTTCTACAATGGTAGATCGATTCAAAAGGCATCCTTATGAATTTCTCATTATCTAGGATTTAAATTACATATATTATGTAAATAAAGGAAATTTATTGTCACCGTGTTAGTCATAACTCTCCCTTTTAGACTCATAACAAATTAAATACCTATCTTGAAGATTGTTTCCTTCATAAAATCAAATACTAAATTAGCTAGTCTAAATACATGATGAAATATACCTTTTCTGACCACTCAAAATCATGGGAGAGGAAACCAAACATTTTCTTCTTGAAAATTGACAACAAATAGTTTGTATTAACATAATTTTAGACATGACATGCTAATATTTAGTGTCCTACCCTAACCTCCCTACTTTGAGGTACTTAGGAGTTAGTTAATTAATGAACGAGGATGTATTGCTTAACAAGGTTTCATAAATAGTTAACGAGTATTTAATGTATAAGGGAGTTTTTCTTATTAAATAAGGCGTATTATGTGGTTGAGAATCATTAATGATGGGACCACAAGTCGTTAACATTTTTCTAGTAAGAAACTATATATAGATCTAGAATATTGTGCAATATTTTGTCAATGATTATGATTAGATTGAAGATATAATCAAAGGGGGTCACCCCAATAAAGTTTTTTGTGAACATCCATATCTCTCTCTCTCTTAAAAATATGAATACAAGGGTTATACTCTACAAGTTTAATTTAATTCTCTCTTGTATTTATTTTTATTTCACTTATACTGCTTTTGATATTATTCATCTTTCATTGTTTATAATGGTTATGTACATTACAAGTCGTATAAAATTTCATTCCTGATCTAAAACATGTCCAAATTTTAGAAAAATACTTTTAGACTAGATACAAATCTCATTATCTTTAGATAGAGAGATCTATGATATATCAAGAAAACACAAAGTTCAAAAACAATATGCATAGTTAATATAAGTGAAGTCACATGGTTGGATAACCCTTAAGGAAAAAAAATCCTATTGAATTTCTCTTAAACGCACCTATAGGTATATAAAAATCCCTTCAAAACAACCTAAAACTAGCCTTACTTACGAATATTGGTTCTCTCATTCCTATACTACGCATAGAAAAGTCCTTGGGGATATCACACGTGCATATCATGGAATCAAACTATCCAATTAAGGGTAAGGTCTCATCTCTTCTTTTAGCGTCATGGAAGATTGGGCTAAGTAGTATTGTTTTTAAACCCTCAAGTATATCAGAGATATATAATGCTAAAAAATTCTTTGTAGTTATGACCCTCGAAACCCTAGCCTCTGCAACATAGACATTGAGCTTCCTACATAATTCAGACTAAAATGATTTTAGGATTTTGTCAGCACAATAAAATTCAAAAAAAATATAGGAGTTAAAATTTAAGATTCTATGTATAACAAACACCATTACAAGAGACGTATACCATTAGATTACTTGTGTGGTGTTAATTGCATTGGGATAATTCTATAATAACATTTTTGTGTGGGCTCAACAATACATTTATTTGTGACCTAAGTTGAAAATTCCTCTTAGGACAGTGATCACTTTTAAATAATTGTGGAGTAAACCTTTGGGTGGTATTAAGTGGTCCTATTACCCATATTGAATAAATTTTATCCATGGAAGACAAAATCAACAACCTTAAAACTGAGGGTTTCACTAGCATTAAATATTTTGCATGTACGTAAGACTAAGCTTGGTTTCCTATATATGAAGGCTTGTGTCCCATTGATTAGTAATTCATTCATGTACTGTCTAGGGGAATTAATTTTTAATAAATATTATGTGTTCAGATCATTATTTCTCTTCTATATACTTCTAACAACAATTTTGTTTCATTTAGCATCTATATCCATTTCTCCAAAATCTCACATATTCAGAAAATGTTGGAGGATGATGTCATTCTTCCTGATACTAGCTCTTATCCTCAGTAGTCATGGCCTTATAGAAAGAAGAGATTTGGTCCACGTGTCTTGATTTTTGTTCTCCTAATAGATTAACCATGAAAGAAAAATTTTACATATACCAAAAATTTAATATATTTTGGTTGAGATTCATAATGCTAAATTGCTGACTAAATTTAACCCCTACTCTTAGTACCACCAAATTAGGATTAAGTTGGTATACATTCTTATGATAACTTGTCACATACACAAAGGAAATTATGAGTTTTTAGTTATGAGGTTTTGTCATTTAAATGCCATATCAACCATTTAAATCCTCATGAACAAGTTTTTGTAGCCCCTTCTACACAATTGTGTGCTTCTATTCTTAGATGACATTTTAATTTATAGAAAATACTAAGAAACATATGTGGAGGTTGTTGATAAATACCTCCAAATCCTAAAGGATAACCACTTGTTCCTCAAATGTTCCAAATGTTCTTTTGATACTTCTAAAGTAGAATAGTTGGCCCATACTATCAACACGATGACGTGCATGTTGATATGAAGAAAATTAAGGCTATATAAAACTCACCATGGCCAAAGATTCTAAAAATATTATGATTCTTCTTAGGGATCATTGGTTACTAAAGGAATTTTTGAAGAAGTATAGGAGAATCATTGATAAAAAAAGTTTACCACCAAAAACGAATGTGTTTGTATGAACAATACCACATAGTGGGAATATTAAACTTCAAAAGATGCCAATTGTGCTACAACCACACTAGCGATACTTGATTTCTCTAAGGATTTTGTTTTGGAATGTAACACATAAGGAAAGGGTATTGGATCTATATATATGCATGATAGGAACTCATTTCCACTTACCAAAAGAAAATTTGTGTTGAAAGCTACGGAAAATCCGCATATGAAAAATAAGGGATGTACACCCTTCATGTTGTGAATACCAAGCATTCATATCTCAGTGGGAGGTGCATCTAGGTCAAGGTAGAGCATCATAGTTTGAATTGTTTTTTGTAACAAAAATTGTCATTAGTAGAGAAACATAGGTGGGTCACTATGATGCTAGGGTATGGTTATGAGATAATGTACAAGAAGGGAAAAAGGAATCTAGTGGATGATGATGTATTGAGAAAATATGAGGAGAATTAAAGGATCTTTCATTGGTTTATCCTTACATGTACAAGATTAGATTCAACATTAATGGTTACATAATGACATAGTGGTTCAACTCTTTGAAATACATTAGGCGGTGCTCAAATATCCTAATGGTTATATCTTGCAACTTGATAACTTGGGATTTAAACAACACAATTTTTTGTTTACAATTTAGGCTTAAAACAAAGGGTGTTAGAGAAGTTTTATTTAGACCCAAAAATAGGTTACTTTTTCTTTCATAAATCTTGAAAATTAGATAAGTTCTCTTTCTTTTAGGAACATGTGAGAAAGGACTCCCAAAAGTTTTTAGCTGAATGTGAAACTTATAACTGAAACAAGGGTAAAATAGTGAAGGTTCCTAGGGCCTTCTAGCCATTACTGACAGTATCCATGATCTATAATAACATTTCTATATATTTTATAATGGTCCTTAAAAAATAAATCAAAATATCGATCATCATGTGATCCAGATGGACATTGATGGCTACCCACCAAGTCCATTGGCTCAAAGGCATAGTTTTCTAGCTTGGTAGTTTTTTTTAACGGTTTTTTAGGTCCTAATATTCTAGGGTCGTTTTGAGGCCCTAAATGACGTTTTTTCCACGACAATGCCCAAATGATCATCAATGGAATTGTCTGGGCCAAAAACATGGATTCCTTCTCAACTAGACCTTTCCAATGGGGGTATTGATCACCCTAAATAGATATAGAAAAAGTTGTGCCCTTGGGAATTTGATCAACTAACCACATTAGGCCCACAAACCATTTGGCATTTCATCTCCCATGGTTAAGTTTTTTTTTTATGTTTATGGTTTTCTCATTTATGATTTATGTTAAAAAGGCCTTTCTGGCCTTATTGTAACTTAGTTCTTGTGAATGAGCATAGCCAACACATCTCTTTTTAGAGATAAGCTACCACCATATAGAGCTAGTTTGTATTGCTTTACAATTTATAACATTTTTCCAGTGTTGGTTGTGGAGCCAGATCTTCTAGTCTCATAGATGATATTGTATTAGCCGTGTTTGTACCCCAGTTCTATATGATGTGTAGGTGGACTGTACACTCACCCCAGCGGGGGGGCATCGCCCCCCCATGGGGTTCTAGGGGGGCCCATCCCCCCTGGCTGGGGGGTCCGGGGGCAGCGCCCCCGAGAAATGGGGGTTCGGGGGCAACGCCCCCGAAGAAATTTTTTTGGGGCTGTTTTCGCCAGCTGTTTTGCGGGCCCATGGTTTTGGGTATCCCGTGGTATTTTCCCATTGTATTTCCCTTATAAAAGAAAGACATTGTAATACGGCTAGGGTTGTTGATGTATTAGGTTTTATGCATTGTAAAGATCTTTGAGATCTGGAGAGAGACTGTAAAAACAGAGAAGAGGAAGTGCAGCGGTTGTGTTGTAGGTTGTATCCCTTCGACTTGCTGGACGGTAATAATAATAAGGACTGGCAAATTCAGTGTGGACGTAGCCCAAGTTGGGTGAACCACGATATATCTGTGTCTCTCTTGTAATGTGTATGTGTGATTATATTTTCATTTCTGTTTATTGTTATTGCTCTGCGATCCTGTTTTTCTAACATCCAGTCCATTCATTAATAGAATTTGGGTTTTACTATAATACTTTGTTTTCCACAAAATATTATTGTGTGTTTCTCTTTATATCACTGGCTTCAATTTATTCTCCAAATCATCTAGATCATCATGGTGGTAGTTGACTCTTTTCGAATATTCTCATTTTTTTGGATTAGCACACCCATTTACATCTTTCACATTTACACAACTCTTCATGGATTAGATTTTATGCTACATGGGATTCCCACTTCCATCATGTTAAATCATGATTCCACGTTCATTAGAAAATTATGATAGGAGTTATTTAAACTATAGGGAACACCATTGAAACTAAGCATAGCCTATCATCTCCAAACCGATGGCCAAATAGAAGTAATCAACAAGTGCTTGAAATTTTTTTATATATGATTTGCTTCAAATCAATAACACCAATGGTTTTAGTGGATACCCATTTTAGAATGGTGGTATAATGGGACTTATCACGGTGCCACTAAAATGTCACCTTGTAAAGTTTTTTATGAACAAACATTCCCCTTCATGGCTTTGTATGTCCCAAGCATGTACAAGGTTGAGGAAATAGATAGCATGGTTAACAATAGAGTGAGCATTCTTTTTACACTTAAGCACTACTTGGCATTCACTGAAAGTAGAATGAAATAACAAGTACACCAACATTGCTTTGAAAATATTTTTGCAGAAGGGGATTACATGTTTCTTCATCTTCAATGCTAGAAGTAAACATATCTTAGTGACAAGGACCACTAGAAGATAAGATGGAATTTTTTTAAGCCTGCTTGTTCCTCGAATGAGTTGGTCAAGTTTCCGATAGATTTAGTCTTCCTACTCACTCCATGATCCATCCAATATTTCATTTGCCATGCCTAAAGGATATAGTTCAAAATAATTTTCAAGTTCAAACTCGCATCCCAGAACATGATGAAAGATGTTCCATATGGTTCCAATTAGAAGTAATACTAGATTCAAAAGAGCACAACCTACGTCAACACACTATGTGGGAACTCCTAATACAATGTAAACATATGTAGCCTAATATGCAACTTGGGAATGGATAACAATTTTCTAGTAGTTTCCACACACTCAGCCTTGAGGACAACCCAAATTTTGAAGGGAAAGTGCATGCTAGGATCCTATGTTAACCTCCCAACTTTGGGCTACACGGGAGTTAGTCAATTAATGTATGGGAACTTCTTCTTTCAAAAATAGCCATTAGATTATTAGTGGGTAGTTAGTTAATGTAAAAATATTGTCTTTGTTAAATAAATCCCATTAGGTGGTTTTCACTCATTAACGATGGGAGCAAAAGTAGTTATAGTTTTGGTAGTAAGTAACTATTTCTAGATATAGAAGGCTATGCATGTTTTATAAGGATTTTTATTGTATTATAAATTTGTTTAAAGGAGGTTCGTCATGACCCATGAACATTGTTGTCTCTCTTTTGGAATTATCTAAAAAACTTTGTATTATGTAGTTTAAATTTCACTGTCCCTTCTATTTTAATTTTTCACTTATATTTCACTTAATACTGTTTACGTGCGGTTGTTTCTATTAGTTAAGTATATTACATTAACATTTCACAATATAGTTGGTGCTAAATCCATTTCTACATTAAAAACAAAAATTTCACCAATAAAAATTGCAATTTTTGCAAAGATTGCTTAGCCAAATTCTCATGATGGAAGAAAAGAAATGATCAAAATTGTAGAATGTCTAGATTTCCTCTATCAAAAATTCGTTACAAAGCCTATAAAACATTTTAAAACTTTCATTTTAGATTTTTCAACCCCTTGGTCTTATAAAGACATGTTATGTAATAAATATGTTGAATTTGTTCTCTCATAATAATGGTTTTCAATGATAATGTGTTATTCACATATTCAAGGTGGCTTTGTTTCCTCCCACATTTATTGACAATGTATCATGGTAGAATATATTTTTCCCTCATATGTCTCGTGAAATAAATATGACGATAAGAACAATGTCTCTTTATTTACAACACTATTTCAAATCATATAATGGTTTTCCAATCAATATGGTAACTGAAATTCCTCCCTTCTTAAGTGGCTTTTCTATTTTCAATAATAACATTTTCAAATATTTTTCAAATTAATCTGATTTTTTTTCAATATAATTATTTGGCATTGTTACTTATACCTTCAAACAAATTTAAAATACTTCTTAATTTTTATGACGGAGTTTTGTTATAAAAAATCTAACTAATTAAATTACTATTTTGTTAAAACCACAATTAAATTATAATAAACAAACCACAATTAAATTACAATAAACCACTCTTATATTATAAAGTCTTAATTATTTTGACATTATTAAGAGAAGCCATTAGTTTGAGTCTACCTCCAAAGAAATAATTAAAGTTTCTTAAGAGTCCAAAGTGATAATCTATTTCCATGAAGGTCAATTACACACGTGTCCTTGAAAACGTGCAAAGAGAAAATAAAAAAGCTTAAGGCAGAATTCGAGCAGATTAACTTTCAACATGTTTACAGAGAATAGAATAATCTGTGTCAGCAATCCCCGGAAGGCAAACAAATAATCAAAATTTGGTAGGCTAGGGTGGAATTTTTTTTCATGACAAGTTCAGATAGGATGTCTTCCGTACTATCGTTACTGTTTTTCAATTTGCTGCTATTTCTGTCATTTCAGTTTAAATGGATCAACTACAGGATGAGTAATCAATTACTTACAGCGAAAGTTTAAATAGTGATCAATCTTATGTTGTCTTTTTTAGTGTTTCTCTTACCCACATTACCCATTTTCATGTCCTTTCATATTGGTTATGTGAAAATGAAGGTTTAAATCGCAAAGATTTTAAATTTTTAATTCAAAAAATTGCAATAAAAAGAAGATCCGATTGGTTTTTCTCTCAAATATTAATGTTTTCCTGGTCTAATGTCAATCTTTATAAATTATGGATTGTTAATCCTCAAGGCTCAAAGAAAGTTGTATATTTTTACCACTTTCAATAGGTATAATAGGACAATTTAGGGGAATAATTTATACCATGACACTCTCATATAGTTATCAAATACTAAAACATGACACTCTCATATAGTTATCAAATATTACTAAAACATATATGTGAGGATTTGGGAGTAAACATCCATGATTATACACAATTTGTTTAACTCCAATAACACATTGGTAAGTTATACATTAGTCCACAAGTTTGAAGTAAGCATGCAATAAGCAAATTAGACTCCAACCATTCATCATTGTAATTAAAAGAATAGCTCATTCTTACTCTCACAACAACATTATGTGTAAGATGGTAAATGTAGGGATATCAATCAATGCTTATTGTGATTGCAAACATTGACGTTATTAAAAAAATGCATGGCCTTGTCAAATGACTATTGTTTGTAACCAATGATATCCAATGTTGTATAATGGGTATTGAATCTATAACATTCATTAGCAACTGATGAAAATGTTTCATATCAATGTTATGTCCATCTTCTGTTGACAGTATCTCTTGGGCCAATATAGTTGTGAACAATTTCATAATTCTTTTGCATGACCTTCACATGTGTATGGAGGTTTATGCAAAACATGCGGCAACTATCCCAAAGAACGAACCAATATAATTGATCTCCCTCCAAAAGAAACAACATAATTCACAAGAAAAGATTAAGAAGTCAAGCATCAATTTGTGTACACAAAATTTTACCTATAAAACTCATCTCATCAATAAGGATATTTTCATGTCAATGTGTTAGATGGCACAAACGATAGGTCCATTGTTACCATGTGTTGTGTTTTAACGTTATTCTATTGATCGTAAATTCCTAGAGGCTTCCTTCAATGTCCAATATGACTTATCATTTTACGCCCCCAACCATGTGCAAGGCCATGTGATCCATTCCCAATGCTAATATCCTTCTAACGGACTTTATATCTCCTCTCAAATTCCAAATATACCATACAGAGAGAATGTATGATGGTTCAAGACTTCATCATCATCATCATCATCATCATCATCATTTTCATTGACATTGTCATCATCATCATAGACATCAAAAATATTAATGTCATTGCCGTTGACATATCATACATCATAGTCATTTTCATTGTCATCGGCATCATCATTATGATGATGAAAAATACATCCAACTACCTTACATGAATTTAGTAAAATAAATTTGGCCTTTGAGTGGGAATGTTAGAACCATTAGAATGTCCTGAACAATATGGATGGGTCTTAATTAGTAAATTCCATCATTATCATCATTGTCATCATCGTCATTACCACATACAAAAACATTATCATCATCATAGCCATCATCATATATCATCATAATCATTGTCATAATTAATATGATGATGAAAAATGCATGAAATTTCGTAAAGGAGATTTGGCCTATGAGTGGATATGCATGCACCATTAGCACATTCTGAGCACTATGGATGGGTATTAATTAGTAATTGTCATCATCAATGTTGTGGAGAAAATTGCACAAGTGCACTCTTCCATTTGGTAAGGGGCTAAGCCTTGTAGGTTGTAGCAAGGCCCGAGTACTTGGAGCCCCTTTTGGTTTGGTTGGTATTCTTCCAAGTGATCCTGCAAGAGATTGTTAATGTAGTTCACATTCAAACATAGAAATATTGATCAAACACAAAATGAAAAATATGGGGGAAGAATCCAAACTTCAACAACAACCAAATATATGCTAAACCACACTTGTATTTCCCAATGGAATAGTTGTACAACACCTAGGAGGTGTGGGCTTCAAGGGAATCCAACAATCTCCTTTAGGGAGACCTTTCTTGTCCAAACTAAATCCTAAGTAGATGGAAGAACAATGGAGAGAAACACTTCCCCCTAGATGGAAGGTGGCAAAAGATCTTGGGAATGATTACAATGGTAGGAAATGGTGGCCTATGAGGAAGCTCCAACCCAAATCCAATAGCATAACCTTACTCCAGTTTCTGATCCAGATGGATATAGGTGGCCAGCCACCTATTCCCCTAGCTCACAACTATTCTCCATTGTAACAATTTTCTACTAATTTTTCTACATTTTTTCGGGACCTGAACTTTTGGGGCCGTTTTGAGGCACTAAATGATTTTTTTTTGGCTTCACAGTTACCCACGTGATAGCATTTGGCTCTCACGTGGGTCTATTTTACTTTTGTACCCCTCGGATAGATAATTCTGACGGTTCACCGAACGCCCCAAATGAAGATCATATGGAAACGTTATGACCTCGGGAAGTTGACTGTTCAACTAACCAATCTGGGGACACAAACTTTATGACAGTTCGTCTCCTAGGGTTAGGTTTTTCGATTTTTAGGGTTATTTTCATCATGTTTATGATAAATAGGCCCCGTAGGCCTCATTTTGTATTACGCTTGTCATGAATGAGTGTAGCCACCACATCTCTTCTCAAAGATAGCTACCACCATTCTAGCTGTTTTTATTTTACAGTTTGTTTTATTTCATTCATTTTAATAGAATTTGAGTTTACTATATCACTTTGTTTCTTTCCATATATCTATGTATGTGAATATATATATGCTCTTTCATTTTGTTCTCATATAAATCCGAATCAATTTCTCCCTACGAAATGCATGAAAATGGATTTCTTTTATAGGCCAAGAGGTGACAACAAACAACTAGATCCAAATGTGAAGTTGTTAGAATTCATACATTCAAAGCATAATAATTTAATTGCATAAACATTATCACTAGAGAAATACAAAGCACAAAACAATAACACATAGTTTATCCTAGGAAACCCAAATGGGAGAAAACCCGACAACCTTCGTATAGAGATGATAATTCTAAGATCATAATACATTCATAAAAGAGAAAAGATGGAAAATGTATTCAAAAAGTAGAAACCCCAAAATAGTCTTCTTCTCTAGCTTGTGCAAACTTCTCTCTCCCAAGTGATGCGAAATTGAGTGGATGAGTGAGTGTGATAATGAGGTGACATAACCTCTTATTTATATAAGTGTAAAACTGACTTTTACCCTAGGTGAGCCGACTTCTCTACTTGACTGGGCCGACTTCTCTTGGGGGGGAAATAATAATTTAATTTTAATCTTTTACTTTGCTTCTTTTCTCCCCAAGGTTTACATTGATTCTTTCAAGGGTTTACATGGTCATTTACATCACGTTCAACTCCCTTAGGAGGTGCAATCAAATAGAATAGAAATACAATAAATAATATCTTCTGAAGTTGCACAAAATCCAACACTCCCTCTCAACAAGGAAGGCATTATTCAGTCTTCATCGACATCGCGATCATCTAGGTTTCATCTTTGTACATCTATACTGTCTCCATCATCTCTATACATACTAAAGGTTGTCAGCACAGTCTCAGTCCTTCAAGAAGTTTCTTTACGCATCATCTACACCAGTCCTTCGGTGTGTCCCGGAGAATCACCCAATCCTAGATATATGAGATTATCAACTATACCATCTCTGCTATACCATTTGCTACCTATCTGTCTCATCTGCTGATGGGATTTATCCCATACTTGGCTGAGATCCTAGACGAGCAAATGGAAATGACCATATACTCACTGTCTGACTCATATGCTTATGGTATTTCTCCCATATCTAGCTATGTACCAGGACTTTAGAGGTACATGTGCAATCACACGGCCAACTACTGACTACCTAATTCATCTGCCGATGGGATTTCTCTCATACCTGCATGAGTACCTGGACTGTAGAGTCACTTGTGTGAACCTGACCATCTACTTATTGTCCGAATCATCTTCCTATGGGATTTCTCCCATATTTGGATGAGTACCAGGACTCTAGAGGTACATGGGAAAAAGCATGGTAAGCATCTCAATGTCATCTTTCCCTCTCACAGAGGGACTCATTCTCTTTTACTCCAACTCATCCATGAAATTATTCAAACTTCACCTAGGGAAGAGCCTTGGTGAGAACATATGCAGTCTGGTCATCTTTCGGAACGTACTATAACTCGACCACACCTTTCTACACCATATCATGTATGAAGTGATATTGAATCTCTATATGCTTCGACCTGTTGTCAACTACAAGATTCACAGGCATCTACACACATCTCTAGTTATCACAGTGAATCACGGTCAGCACTGGAATCTGTCCAAACAATCCTTCCAGGAGTTTATGAAGCCAAACTACTTCTTGAGCTGCTGTAATAGCAGCCATAAACTCGACCTCTACAATACTGAGTGCTACCAAGTTCTACTTCCTGCTGCACCAAGAAATAATTGCAGAACCCAAACTGAAGCAACATCCGAAAGTACTCTTCCGATTTGCAACACATCTATCCCAATCTAATTCTGTAAACCCTTGTAATCTTAGGTCACTATCTGAGGCATACTTCAATCCATATCCCACAGTGCCATGTAAGTATCTAAGTGCATGTTTTGCAGCAATCCAGTCAATCTGCCTCAACTCGCACATGAAGTGGCTGAGAGCATTCACAACAAAACATATATTTGTTTTGGTGTTTGTCAGATACATCAAGGACCCAATCAGCTGGGAATATATGGTAGGCTCAATCAAAACTGAGTTAGAACTAGAATCTCTCAACTTCTTCAATTTGCATCCATCAGAGTGGCCATGGACTTGCCATCCAACATTCTGAATCTTTTCAGTATGTTTATGGTGTACTTTCCTTGTCCTAGGAAAATATCTTTCTTCCTCTGCCATACTTCTAATCCCATGAAGTAGTGCATCAATCCAAAATATTTCATTTCAAACTCAGAGGCGAGATTCTTCTTACACCATATAATAAGTTTCTCATTTCTTGTGAGAAACAAGTCATCAACATATAATACCAAAATCAACGGCTCATTATCTACAACCTTGTAGTAAAGGTTGGGGTCTGCATCACTCTTGGTAAATCCCAAGCTCACTAGGAATTTGTCTATATGTCCATATCAAGCACGAGGTGCTTGCTTGAGTCCATATAGTTCCTTTTTCAATTTTCATACATGATACTCCTTTCCATGGATGATAAACCCATCTGGCTGCTCGATGTAAAATTCTTCCTCAATAACACCATTCAGAAAGTTTGTCTCCACATCCATCTAATGCAACTTCCATCCTATAGATGGAGCAATAGCAACAATCAACCTAATGGAAGTATATCGAGCCATAGGAGAAAATGTGTCATCATAATCGACTCCCTCTTTCTTAGAGAATCCTCTGGAAACGAATCTGGCATTGTATTTTTCAACACTTCCATCTGCTCCATGATTGATCTTGTATAGCCATTTAGAATTCACTATTGACTTCTCCTCAAGTCTCAACACAACCTCCCATACATCATTATTCATGATGGATTGATATTCTTCCATCATGGCATCCTTCCAAACTTGGTGTTTGGATGCTTCTTCATAAGTGGTTGGTTCTGAATCAATGATGTTACTCATTAGTTCCACATAAATGGAGAACCTTTGAGGTCTTTTGATTTCTCTCAAAACACCATGTGGAGCTTTATGTCCCTCTGCATCCTACAGATTCTGTTGTTCCCATCTAGGTCTTTTCCAACCTGAAACATTTCTGGGGATATCAGCTGGATCAATGGGATCGATAGGTTCATCCTTTTCAGCTAATTCCATCTGAACTCGAGGGGGAGATGATATCATCTCCTTTGGTTCTAGCATTTCTTCATCATCGATCTCCATGTGTAATCCTTTTCCTTTCCTGATGGCCATTTATTCTTCAAGGGTCACATCCCTACTGACTTCAATCTGTCTGCATCCTGGAATCTAAATTCTGTAAGCCTTTGAAGACTCATTGTATTCCACAAAGGTTCCCTTCTTGCTTGAAGGTTCTAACTTCGTCTTCTTCTTCTTGGCCACATGTAGGTAGACTAGACAACCAAATATCTGAACGTGGCCCACTTCTGGTTTTACTTATGTGAAATCTTCCTCCGAGGTCATCCCTTTAGGTTGAGAGTCATATTCCAGGAAGCTTATTGCTAAACATCAACAGGATTCATGTGTTCATCGGAACAAGTCTTCTCTTGTAGGCCAAATCAAATGGTCTTTTCCCTACAAGTCAAATCCCAACTGATGATCAGTGACATTGCATAATCAAATGTAATGGTAGTATTTTACACATGCATATTAGCTAATACTTTAGCAAAAACATGTCTTCCAAATAATCTGGAAACCATCCAGATGTCTTCTATCTCCACTAGAACATGTTGCCAAGAGTCTGCACTACATGCAGGAAGGAGATATCATCTAGACTAGATCCATTATGTGTTAATGAAATGTTGTGTAGCTCATATGCATAATAAACAAGGTAAACTATATCAACTGCTCCATACACTTCTGGATATATATATAATGAAGATAGATAAGACAAAATAGATCTATGTAAGCAAGAAAACCAAATACTTATCTCTTATTTTATTTTTTTATGGGCTCCCACTGCCTTCTTGTGGAAACCATGAGAGATATTTGTTCTTGTAGTCTAGATATTCATATCTCCTAGAAGAAGAACTTCGAATGATCATCATTCCTTGAATTCTTGTGAGGGGTATCTTCTTCTACATCAGCAATTGATGCTTCATGCTTTCCTTTACTTGAGCTTCGACAACTACTAGCGTAATGGCCATATTTCTTGCACCTATAGCATTTAATCTGAGATATTTTCTTCTTCTCCTTTTTATCTAGGCAAGGACTTGATCTCCTATCTTGGTGCTTGTGTTTGTGGAACTTCCTTCCTTTTCCATTACCTTTCTTGGAATGGGATACAAATGCTTGGTTCTCCTCAGGTTGAGTGCCATGGAGTCTTTGTTGTGTTGCAATCCTTGTCTCCTCTTGAGTGCAATCTTCCCATAGCTTATCAAACTTTGGTAGTTTGGATCTACCACTTATGCTTTGGATAAAGGACTCCAAAGATGGTGGAATACCATTCAAGGTGGCGATGACAAGTTTCTTATCATCAATGGGATCTCCACTGGTGCTAAGCTTTTCCCTTAGTTCTATGATCCTCATGAAGTATGAGGCAATGGATTCTAACTTGGATATCTTCATATTTGAAAGCTTGTGCCTCAATGTAATGGATACATTGATGCTAGTGTTGATCTGGATTTTATGAGCAAAACAAAATGAATACAAATTATTATCAGATGCTTAACACAAAATAATAGAGTTACAGTAAAACTGGTTTTCTATTCAATAAGGAAATAAGCTAAAACTATAAAATGGAGCGGAAAAAAAACTTGCTGGAATGGTGGTGGCTTATCTTTGGGAAGATATGTGAAGAATGTGCTCATTCAGAACAAGATGGTTCCAATGAGGCTCTGAAGGCCTTTTACAATAAACAAGAATGTCAAAAACCCTAGACATCCAAAAACCTAACCCTAGGAGACGAAGCGCCAAAAGTCATGTGGGCCCCATTTGGGTAAGTTAGTACATCAACTTATTGGGGTCGTAACTCTTGCATACGATCTCCGTTTGGGGCATACAATTACTTGTTGGAAATATCTATTTGATGACTACAAAAGGGTCAGCAAATCTCGATTCCGACATGCGGTTCTTCTGGCTACTGCTATCAACGATGAAGTGTAATGGAGTGCCTTTTACCCACATCTATGAATGGAAGAGGCGTTCTCCTTCTTCTGGCTCATCTAGTTCATCACGATAGAGCTTGTTGGTAGAAATGGTGGCACTGGGTTTCGCGTCAATGATCCGTCATCCCCTTTCTGGTTTGGACTCAGAGTCAGAATCCGCATCGGATTCAGATGCTTTCACTTCGGCCACCAACGACTGCTTTGAGCGACAGTCAATAGTGTTATGCCAAGGGCTCTTATGGAAGTCACACCACTTCTCGGTATCTTTCTTTGTCTTTCCAGTGTCCTTATTTGCTTGCGGCTTGGACTGGTTGTCCTGATACTGTCCATCTTTTCTTTGTCCTTTATTCTGTGGGTTGGGGCCACCCTTTCCTATATTTTGCTGTGAGGAGTTCCCAGGCCCAAATTTCCATGTCTTTTGTTTCAGCTTCTGCTCGATTTTGACGGCATATCGGCAGTCCGTGCCTAAGGAAGAGATATCCAGAAATTCCATTTCAATCTGGATGTATCTATGCAGACCACCATGATACTTGAGCACTAGATGTTGCTCTGAATCTTTGATACCCAGCTTGGTGTGCAAGGAATGGAAGATATTTGTGAACTCTGGCACTACTTGGTCTCTTTCTTGTCGTAGTGTGGTCCATTTGGTATACAAGTCATCATAACTTCCAACAAGGTAGTATTGTTCCTTAATAGCATCCTTGAAGGATTCCAAGGTGGCCATGACTGGAAATAATGAGTGTTCATCTGTGTCCTTTAGTTCACAGAAAGTTTCCCACCAATATTTGACATGGGGAATAGCTTTGAGGAGCGCAAAAGTAATATTTTCTCTATTCGAGATGTTATGGACAGAAAAATACCCTTCTAGTAGATTCAACCACTTATCTACAGCATATGCGTCTATCTAACCTTCAAATAAATGAATTTCGAAGTTGATTTGTACCTTGAAGGGGGCGGCGCCTCCGCTCGAGGAAGATGCATCGATTGTTGGTAGTCGCCGAAGGATTTGTGCAAAACTATCCATCATCTCGTTCCTCTGCTGCGTGAGGGATTCCTAAAGCAACATTTTGAAAGGATCTCCTATTCCATCATATTTCTTTTCTCCTGCCTTGAGAGGTTGCTTGGGCATGCGAGAGCTTTTTTCCTCAAGAGAAACAAGCTCGAGACCCAATTCTTTGTACCCTGACCTTGTTGGGGACATGCATTAAGACGACAAGGAGCAGACTGCTCTATTACCACTGATCCAGATTTTATGAGAAGAACGAAATGAATACAAATTATTATCAGATGCTTAACACAAAATAACAGAGTTACAGTAAAACTGGTTTTCTATTCAATAAAGAAATAAGCTAAAACTGTAAAATGCAGCGGAAAACAAGCTTGCTGGAATGGTGGTAGTTTATCTCTGGGAAGAGATGTTACGGCTGTGCTCATTCAGAACAAGATGGTTAAAATGAGGATTTGAAGGCCTTTTACAATAAACAGGAATGTCAAAAACCCTAGACATCCAAAAACCTAACCCTAGGAGACGAAGCACCAAAAGTCATGTGGGCCCCATTTGGGTAAGTTAGTACATCAACTTCCTGGGGTCGTAAGTCTTACATACGATCTCCGTTTGGGGTGTACAATCATTTGTTGGAAAGATCTATTCTCTAACTACAAAAAGGGTTAGCAAATATCAAGTCTAGCATGCGTAAGTAATATGTGCACAATACTCATATTTGCTTGAGAATTCGACGCCGAAAAAACGTCGTTTAGGGCCTCAAAATGGCTCCGAAAGTTCAGGACCCAAAAAACTGCTTAAAATAGTATATTACCGAAATTGCCAGAAAACTATTTTCAGCCAGTTGGAAAGGTGGGTGGCCACTGGTATCCACTTGGATCAATCCTCCCTCCTTAGGAAACAATGGTATCCATTGCGTTGAGTTCCCCCATCAGATGAGGAAATATTTGCTGAATTTGGCTTTGGGTGAGCCACTTGCCCTGGTGCAGGAGCTGCCATGCTTTGATAACTTGATAAAGTTGGATCCTTTGATGTCGAGTGTCCTTGATCTGTGTGTCTACAATATGATCACTGGATTCTTGTTGCAGGCAGTCAGGGTTGAGCTCTGTTGGTGTCAACTGCTCTGCTATCTCTGAGGTGTCTAATAATGGTGGGAAATATGGCCGAAGAAGAGCCATGTTGAAGATTGGATGCAGACCAAGGAATGGGGGAATGTTGAGCTCAAAAGAATTGTCACCCAGTGCCTTGGTGATGGTGTACGACCCATAACGGAGTGGGAGAAGCTTCCGATGGGGCCCTGTAAAGATTTCTTTATGCAAATGCAACCAAACTTTGTCGCCCACCTGAAACTTATGTGGCACCCGATGTTGATCATGGCGCTACTTGTTCTTGGAATTAGACTTCTGTAGAATATCCTGAACCTGTTGGCGGATATGCTGGATCCGTTCAATGAACTGGGTGGCTTTTTCAGCGTCTGGGGACGAGTCGGTCGAGGTGGTCGCTAGGGGAAGTGCAACATCCATGGAGCCTAATGGTTGGAATCCCAACCCCACTTGAAAGGGGCTGTGGCTAGTTGAACTGTGTAGGGCTCGGTTGTAGCTATGCTGGACATAGGGAAGACTCTCATCCCATGTGTGGGGGTGTGTTGAATTGTACATGCACAGGATATGTATGACCATCTGGTTGACGACCTCGATTTGGCCGTCTATCTGGGGGTGGAAGGCAATGGATTTGGTGAGCTTGGTATCCGGCAGTGACCAGAGGCTCGACCATAATGAGCTGAGGAACCGACTGTCACAGTCTGAGATAATGGTCTGTGGGATCCCAAAATGTACCTAGACTCGTTCAAAGAAGAGCTTGGTAGTGGCTTCCGCTTTGATGTTCTTTTTGCAGGATTCTAGAATCGCCATCTTGGAAAAGCGATCAACAATCACAAAAACACAGTCATTCCCCCTCTTAGTGGAAGGGAGGCCTGACATGTAGTCCATTGAGATGGATTCCCACGGCCTGGGTGTACAAGCCCTGTTTCTTAGTGGTTGGTTTGACAATAGTGCAAGCGATGCAAGACCTGATATACTTGCCAACATCCTATCGAAGTTTCGGCTAGTAGAAATGTTTCTGCAGCACTGGCACTGTCTTTTTGACAGCAAAGTGTCCTGCCACCCAACTGTAGTGAGCTTCCCACATCAGCTTTGCGTACTCGCTTGATGGAACGTAGAGATGGCCCATAGGGTACAACAACCCGTCCTAAAGATGGAAATTAGCGACCACTAAGTTGGTGCCCAACATTTGGTAGGTGGTGGATAAATCAGGGTCTATCTCGTAGAGGTGTGGCCATGTTACATCGTAATCTTCCACCCTGTGAGCATCAGCATTCTTTGGCCTGTAGGATCCATTTCACTGACTCAGATTCACTTTATATCCTTCAGACATATTTTTCGTCATTTTTCCTCTGACCCGCATGTTGCATCACTATAGCATGCGTATCCATGAGTTGCATCACTATAACCTGCGGGTATCAAGTAAAATGGTAAAAATCACTAGTTTATTACTTTTTACTCCCAAAAAGCGGCCATTGGGTGACCTTTGGCTCTCCATCTTCCCAAGTAACGTATCGATGTGTCCTTTCACTTACCTTTGAGAGGACTATATACTGAGCACATATGGCTTATGGACGGGAGGAGAAAGAAGAGCAAGAGAACTCTAGTGGATTTTTGCCCTATCTTGAGTTTGCACTCATTGATCCTTGTAGTTGTGAACCCTTCATGTTCACCTTCCAAACTCCTATCTAGTTTGAGTTTTCCATTCATGGAGGATTGAAGTGGTGGAGGCAGAAGTGGATTGATTCAGATCTTGGTTCAGATTGGTTGCCGGCAAGAGGTCCTATCACTTTGTACTCCTTCTTGTTTGTTAATAGAAATACTCATATTCTCGTCCATTAATGTTGTAAATGTTGTTTATATTACATTGGGTTGCATTTACTTGTTATATCATGGGCCATTGCTATTGATGATGTTAATGTCATTTATATATTATATGTACTTGTTGTATATTGGTTGTCAAGACTAATTTCCAAATTCAAGTGCATGGATTGAAAAGCTCCAACGGGGATCTACATCAAACGTTTGGATCGAGGTTGGTTATCTTCTTCCTTATCTTAGCATTGTCATTTATATAGCATAGTTCTGAGAATTGAGTTGATTTCTGGTAGTCATCTGTCTGTTGTGGTACACCCCAAGCCATAGTGAGTTTTCTCCAACACAAAAATGGCAACTCCGCTGGGGAAAACATCCATCTTGGGGATTTTTTTGAGCATTAGTCCATAATTAGAGTTGTTGTTTGTCGAAGCTCTGTGTCACTTATCTGCCGTTGAGATACACTATAGAAAAATTGCTTTTTCTGAGCCAATGGACTCTTTGTTTTCCATTTTACCTTTCTCACCCGCGGGCTAGCTTAGCCCTACCCGCATACACCCGCCTCTATTTACTCTACTGCTCGATGGTACCCGCAGGTATTCCTTTAATAATAGCGTACAACTCCGGCTTTTGTTGGCTTATAAGCTTTGGTTGTTGCTGGGTTGGTTTTGGTTGATCTTGAGTCTTTGTTGGCCTGTTTCTTGACTGTTCCATGCCTTGGTTGTGACCAGAACTCTTCGTTTCTGTTGGTTGAGCCTTGTCGATTTTTTACCCATCTTTGGATTTAGCCTTGTTGGTTTTTTCCTTTTGAGCTCATTTCTTTGGTTGAGTCTTACTTTTTGGTATCCGCCTGGTTGTCTTAGTGATCTCCTTGGCATATCAGTGACTAGATAGTAGGATTTTGTATGCATTTTTCATTTCCATATATTGAAAAATACAAAAATATATATATATATACATAGTTTTTGCATTTTCCTTTCGTTTATAAGAGAAAATACAAAAAAAATTACTTTTATGTATTGCATCTTGCATTGAGTGCTTTCTGCCTTCATTTAGATTCTGATTGTGCATTGAAAGAAATATAAAATAATTGCATACTTATTTCGGAATCGTTGGTTTGACTGTGCATATTAGGGGCATTGTTTTCATTGGATAAATGAGTCTAGGATTTGATGATTTTGCATACCATTGAGTCTTACACATCACTAGTTTCATGATCATATCCCTTGAGTAATCACAGCCATTAAAATTAATGCTTAATCTTAAAATTGATTAGACTGATTTTATTTATAGGGTACACCAACTAGCATAGGTTTAGAATATTGGAATAGATCATTGTGAGTTAACAATCCAAGACTACTAGACGAAACATTAGGTGTCTGACCAGGGAGTGGAGGAATCCATGTTATAGATCGGTGTTCTCAGGAAGCTCTACTCAAGCAAGAGTTAAGCACGAGGTCACGAGAGGTTGGCTGAAGGGATATCCCTCTGATACCGGCTGAACGTGGGAGATATTTCTAGGATTTGTTCGTATCTGGGGGTACCAGAGGTTTGTCCTCTTGTGCTTCGGGCTTAGCTACCCTACCCATAGGACGGATCCCACCTGCGACTGTCCCCCTGAGCATTGGTTATATTGCGGTGACCATAGTTTCCTTACCTAGGTATCACATAGGGTACTTGCAGTGGTTCTACTGTTTTTGTCCTGAGTCAGATAGGGATTGGATAGCACAGTTGTGTTTATGCAGTGGACTTGAACCTGTACACGTAGTGAAGCCTGGGTGTCTCTATAACTGATTCTCTTGCCTTCGGCTATAGTTTGGGAGTCTCAAGCCTCTCCTAGGTGAGACATACCGGCTGTAACGTTGGGAGCTCATTTAGCCACTCTGTTTGTTTGCTCTTGGGTGTAGTTTCTCTAGGTGTGTTCTTTTGATTGACTATTTTTTGATTGATAGTTGGCCTTTAGGGGATGTTTTGATTATATATTCTCTCTGGATATATCGTGGCGCGGAGCCCTACTCTTCGTCGGTCCCATCGGTTGGCTGGTTTAAATCCAGTCGAGGTTTCACACCGTATTGCTAGAGGACGCCAGAGGGCTCGCTCTGAGTCTTTGGATTCTTATGACACTCACGTCTAGGACGTCATGACTGCTACACATTCTGATACTAAGGAAAAACCTTCTACTCCATCGGGTAGAGTTGACCACACTTCGATCCCCATACTCCTCATGAGGAGTGGGGAGGTGATCCACCTGAGACTCAACCTGGTTCTATTTGGCTTAATCCACTTGAACGAGATCCGTTCGATCCTTCGAATCTGGAAAATTATCTTTACGGAATGCCAACCTTACCCGAGGATGAAGAACAGGACGACATGTTCATTCCTTTGTTTCCATGTAGTTATAGACACGAGATGCCAGAGTTACATGATGACACTGACCCTACGATCAACCCGACAACACTCTCTTTTGGTATGCCTAGTCATAGTACCGTCGAACCTTCCACTATGTTTGGTAGTCACGCTAGCACTGGTCATGGTGTTAGCCATACTATACCCACCGGGGGCACTACCCTCGCTAGGGGCACCATGTTGTCCACCCACACACATAGTATGGGGACTGGTCATGTTCCTCCTAACAATGTTAATGCTGGAAGATGACCACCTCCTAGGATTTCCCAACCTAATAGAAACGTTGTTCGAAATATGACTCGCCATCCACCACCTAATACATGTGCCGCTACTCGTCAACCCAAGACTACTTTTACGGATGTTAATGCTCCTCCCAACCACGAGGGTGGCACATACCACATACTTTTGCGTCCAATTACGCCACTAGTAATGCTAATGTAGGGGGTAGGAATATCTCCTATCCACATGGACACCACGCAACCATCCCTGCTACTAGTCACACCAATATTGGAGTTGGGAATACTTCTCATGCTTCTGGTCACCACGCGACTGCTCAAGCTAATCCTAATGCTAGGGGTGGGAACATACCATACCGTTATGGTCATTACAACACGGTTCCCACTATGAATAGTACATACATGCCCCATACTCATGGTGGCAACCCTTACTACAACACAGTCGGTGCTGGCCACCAGTATAACCCATCACCCCAATATGGTGCCCAAAACATGCACATACCTGCTTACTCTCAAATGGGTCAGGTAGGAGTAGGTTATCAATCCTATGGCCACGGGCAAGCTTATGGTCCTTCAGGTCCTTATTATCACCAATTTAATCCTCATTGTCAAGCTTTTGGTCCATCTTATAACACGGTTCCATTTAACCAACCTTTTATGGGGGCTTATAATCAAGCTTTCCGGCCTTAGCTCCCGTTCCTTGCATGCTTCAATCTTCCAGATCTTTCGAAGCTCACGAATGATCCGGTTTGTCATGACCCTACTTGGCCCCCGGTCCCTACCAAGCTCCCTTTGGACATCCCTAAGTTTGAGGGGAAAGGTGGTGAGGACCCAGGAGATCATGTCACGACATTTCACCTTTGGTGCTCCTCCAACTCATTGAATCATGATTCCATTAGATTGCAACTATTTCATTGCACCCTCACGAGGGAAGCCACGAAGTGGTACGTCGAGTTGCTTGGAAACACCTATAGGGGTTTTAATGAGATCGCTTTGGTTTTCTTAGATCATTTCCAGTTGTCGGTTCGCTATGATACTGGCACAAAACTTTTATCTACCTTTCGTTAGAATAAGGCCACACATATTTCTGACCACATTCAAGATTGGCGTCGGCAGAAGATGTTAGTGAAAGCCAACATTCCTCCAGAGTTCCTGTTGGAATGGTTCCCCAAGTCTCTAATCCCATACATTGCTAAGGATGTTTCGATGTCTAGCATTGTGACTGAGGAACAAGCTATCTTGAAAGTCCAGCAGTTAGACTTACTATACTCTCAGTCTGGCATTTTGTATGACATCATACCTGACGCACCGCATACATGTCATGAGCCCACATCAGTTCTTGGACCGCATGCCGATGGCATCGTTGGATTTTCAAGCACTCGCCCCATAGATTTGGTAGCTAATCAAATGCAAAATTTGTCGCTAAACCAGTCTACTCCCAGACAGGTTCACACCTTGTCCACTTCCACACCATCGTCCGATGTACACAGTGTGTAAACGATGAACTAGTCAGGTAACTAACAACCTGGTGGTAAGAAAAAGGGGAGAAATAATCGTAAGGGTGGAAAAAATGGGAATAACAATAGCAATTGCAATACCCCCGTAAGGATAATGCCAACCCTCCTCAAGAATGCGGAAATGCTGGTGAGGACCGTAAACCTAGGCGTAAGGTGAAGTTTCCTTGCAAGCTTTGTGGGGAAGACCACCTTACTCACTTATGTCCTCTTATTGAAGTAGCATCGAAGCACTTGGCACAGAGCCCAGCTGTGTTGAAGGATCCCCTACCTCACCACCAAAACATGGCTTTGCATGCTCCCACCACCGGTTATGGACCTACTGAGACGGAAATGTATTCTTCCAATACTAGTGGTTATGGATGTGTGAACATGGTTCAGTCAGAGGTTAGTGTTGCCACTCATCAGCGCGATTATGATGCACCACAACCCAATTTGTGGAGTGAGCCTCCCCCTCCTCCTGACAATTCCTTGCATATCGAGAAGCCCTCTATTAGGCCGCGGATACCGAAAGGTGTTCTTAAGCACTCTATGCATAATCCTAATGCTCGAGCCGCCCACAACTACTCCATCATAGAAGATTTGGGCCAAAATCCATGTGCCATGTCGGCTCTTGAAGTTTTGCAAGCCTGTCCTTCTTAGAAGCATGCTCTTTTGAGTGCGTTAGGAGTTCAGGATGGGGGAAGTCCCATTATTATCAAGTTCGATACTACTGATGTTCAACCTTGCTTACCCTACCACGTGGCTTTTCAAATCGAGGTAGTGTGCCTTCAGAGTTTTGTCAAACGTATAATGGTTGACAAAGGTGCTTCTACATCAGTAATGTCATTCGCTTGTTGGAAAGCTCTTGGCTCTCCTCCCCTACTCGTGTCTAGAACCACGCTCACTGCATTCGACGGTCGTTCATTTAAGCCACATGGAATTATCCCTTCCCTTGTTGTCTCCTTGAGAGGTAAGTCTGTGCCTATTGAAGTCAAGGTGGTTGATGCGCCCATCAACTACAACCTTGTACTAGGTCGGAACTGGATGTATTCCATGAAAGCTGTCGCGTCCACTATATTCAGAGTTATTTGCTTTCCTCACAAAGGCAAGATTGTGACCATCGATCAGTTGGATTACGTTAACTTCTTTTCTACAGCATCCACGGGATCCATAGTCCTGCAGGTTACTCATTCTCGGCCGGCAACTGGGAACATGGGTGTTGGCATGTACCCTTCATTAATGGGAACTTATGATTTTGCCGCACCTATGAATTTTATTGGAACCATTACCGACGATGTGTCTCCTCCTTCGCGCAATATGTCATTCCAAACTTCTTATTTTGATGATCCATGGACTTTGCCATCCACGAGTTCCACATCTGGAAATATTTTGCATGTCGGGATGTCTATGCCACTGTCTGTAGCTGAGCTTGCTTACTAGCATATTCAACAAGCCGGTGTAGAACTAGATCTCTCTTCTTCCCAGACAGTAGAGGAAGATCTCGTTACATTTCCAGTTTGGGCAGGCAACTCGTCTTGTTCCCATGATTGCCTCGATGATACTTTTCCTTCTGATGAAGCTATTGTGGAGGCCATGTGTTGTAGTGAGAGACCTTGGGAAGATATGCAACATTGATCTTATTTCCTTCCCAAAATTGAGCTCACCGAATGATAAGAGTTTAGGATGACTCTCGCAGAGATGGTTGGTCTCCCTATGGCTCTTTTGGAGTCACATGATGTTTTCGCAGAAGGGAATATGGCTAACATTTCCCCAACTATGTTGATCAATATCTCTTGTACTCCCAGAATAGTTGAGAATGTTTACATCGGTGACGATTGCATTCCTGAGGAGATTGCTATTTACATTGAATTGTTTATAGAACTCCGGGAAGCTTTCGCCTGGTCATATGAGGAGATGCCAGGAATAGACCCCCGCATTGTTGAATAGGAGATTAGAATGTATTCTTATGCTAAACCGGTTCGACAACGCTTACGTGTTGTGAACCCTAGAAAAGCAGCTGCAATCAAGGTAGAGGTGGAGAAATTGCTCAAAGCTGGTTTCATCTACCCCGTTCCCCTTACCGAATGGGTGTCAAACCCCATTCCTATGGATAAGAAGCAGGGAATGATCTGTGTATGCACCGACTTTAGAGATTTGAACCGTGCATGTCCGAAATACAACTTCCCCACACCATTCATAGATCAAATCTTGGATGCTTGCCCCGGGAGTGAGATTTTTTCCTTCATGGACAGATTTTTCGGATATAACCAGATTCAAATAAAACCTGAGGATCAACATAAGATAGCTTTTATTTTTCCTTGGGGAACATTTGCATATCGGAAAATGCCCTTCAGCCTTAAAAACAATGGAGCTATGTTTCAGCGTGCCATGACCTATGCCTTTCACAATCTTAAAAAGATTATGGAGGTTTTCTTGGATGATCTTACCGACCATTCTCGCAAGAGAATGGACCACCCCAAGTACCTCCGCATGATTCTTGAATGATGTATATGATACAAGATTCGATTGAATCCTAATAAGTGCATCTTTGCTGTCAGGATAGGTCACCTTCTCGGCTTCATAGTTTCAGAAGAGGGTATTAGAGTCGACCCTCTAAAAGTTGAGGCAATACTTCAGTTGCCTCCTCCGCGTAATTTGTTACAACTTCAGAGCCTCCAAGGGAGAGCCACTTTTCTACGTCGTTTCATAGTCAATTATGCTAATATTACCAAATTTTTCGCATGCTTCTTGAATAAGGACACATCTTTTATCTGGGATGAGTGAGCCCAGCAGTCTTTCGACACCCTTAAGAAAGCTTTGGTATCGGCCCCTGTGCTTAGTCCACCAGACTTTGCACAATATTTTATCCTTTGTGTGGCCGCGTCTCAAGAGACGATTGGCATGGTCTTGGTTCAGGTGGATGATGCGCTTGTCGAGCATGTCATCTATTATCTTAGTCGAAATCTAGTAGACACTGAGCTAAGATATACTCATGTGGAAAAGCTGGCACTTGTGACTGTTCATTAAGTCCAGCGGTTACGACATTACATTTTTCTTAGAACCACCATAGTTGTCGCGCATATCAATCCGTTTTAGTTCATGCTTTCATGATGCCTTATCGGGGGGAAGTACAATAAATTGATTGTTATCCTTCACAAATTTGATCTCGATTTTGCTTCGGCAAAGTCGGTGAAATCGTTGGTATTTATTGAGCTTATATCGGACCTTCTGAGACTTGATGAGGATGTCATTCATGAGGATTCCTTTGTGGATGAGAACGTATTTCTTATCTCATCAAAAGACCCTTGGTATGGGGATGTCGTTGTATATCTCCAAACTTTGAAGTTTCCTCTGCACTATTCACGAGATGAGCGACGACGTGTGAAACATCATGCTAAATATTATACTATCATCGATGACACTTTGTATCACCGAGGAAAGTATTCTATCCTCTGTCGTTGCTTAACTCACGAAGAAGCAGAGAGGGTGCTTAATGATTTCCATGCTCAGGCGTGTGGCAGTCACTTATCCAGGCTTGCTACAGCCCAATGTATTATGCGAGCTGGTTATTTCTGGCCTTCCATCTTTAAGGATTGTGTTAATGCTGTGAAGAGATGTCACCCTTGCCAGGTTTTTTCTCAGAACATACACTCGCATCCAACGCCCCTTCATCCGGTCGTCACCGTCGGTCCCTTCACCAAGTGGGGGGTGGATTTCATGGATTGCAAACCAGCTTCAGCTGGGGGGCATCACCATATTATAGTTGTCGTGGAATATTTTTCCAAATGGGCTGAGGCCATGCCTACCATTAAAGCCGATGGTGCTACAGTAGCCCACTTCATTTTCAATCAGTTTATAACTCGGTTCGGTATTCCGAAAGAGATTGTCGCTGACCATGGCAGTTACTTTCAAAACAAGATGATGGAAGATTTGTTCCTCAAGCTTGGGTTTTGTCAAGAACACTCATCTTCTTATTATCCCCAAGCGAATGGTCAAGTAGAAGCAGTCAATAAGTCTTTGAAGACCATTTTCCAATGTACCATCCAACAAAGCAAGACCAATTGGCACATCATGTTATACCCTACTTTGTGGGCATATCGAACCACAGTCAAGACTGCCATTGGGTTCTCACTGTTTCAGCTAGTTCATGGTGTGGAGTCACTTTTACCGATTGAATGCGAGATCCCTTCACTTAAACTGGCCATAGAGCTCCTCCCTGATACGGTGGGTCTTGAGAAACGTTTAATCCACCTTGAGAAACTTGACAAGCAGTGTCAAGATGCCACTGTGGCCATAGATGCCAACAAACGTCGTGTTAAGGTTCAATATGATAGGTCTGTCCATCCCCAGTAGTATGCTGAAGGTGACTTGGTCCTCTTATATGACCAAGCTAAAGAACCGCTGGGACCAGGCAAGTTCAACCCCATGTGGCATGGTCCTTACATCGTGAGGTGTGTCCTGGAGAAAGGAGCCTATGAATTAGAAGACTATGAGGGGACTTTCTTGAAGGAGCCTAGAAATGGGCTCTACCTCAAGCGGTATTACGCTTGAACCTCTGGTTCAGGCTGATACTTTTGTGCACTATTGTATAGTTGCTTCTGTACATAGTTTAGATTTCTTTTGGTTTTTGGGTCTGCTGATTAGCTTCCATTTGATTGACAGATGTCAGCAGAGTTTCCTACGTTCTTAGGATTCACGGATGGTGCTAGCCGTCATACGCAGCAGCTTGCTTCTATTGCCTGGGTTATTTTCTCACCTGACCACCTAGTTGTGTCCTCAGGAGTTGCTTGTCTTGGTCCTACATCTAATAATGTGGCTGAGTATAGTGCTATCATTGAGCTACTTCAGGATGCCATTTCCCATGGCGTCCAATATTTAGAAGTCCACCTGGATTCACAGCTAGTTGTGTCTCAGCTGAATGGGCAATACCATGTGCGAGATCCTACACTATTACGGAAATTCCTAAGGGTAAGACTCTTGGAACGATATTTTGTTTCAATTACATACATACATGTTCCGAGAAGTGTTAATCATATATCTGATGCATATGCTAACTATGTATTAGATTGGCATTTGTCACATTCATCATGAAGCACACAAATATAAGAAGACATTCATACATTTGTACATACACACATATAGTAGAACCAGAGAACCAAATTTATATATATATAAATATGTCCAAAATGGTAGTGTCATACAAAACTGGAACCCGTAACCCTCAAAAATATACATATCGATACAAAAATGAGATCCTAAGATATCTAATATCTACGAGGAGGCCTAACTGTCACCCCGATAGGATCTGTCTCATAGAAATACTGTATTGCATTGGCTACCCACTGCAGTAGCCGCACCCAGTCACCCGAAACCCCCACTACTTTGCGCTGCATGGCCTTAGGTAGTCTCGCCACCTCTATCTGTCGAACTCTAGCAACCATCCGTGTGAGGTTGCACCGCAAGGTCTATAGTGTGCGTCCTGCTGCAGCATCGCCTGCCTCCTCACCCCTGCCCTGATGACCATGTCTCGGGACGCCATCAGGTCTCACTGGGCCTTTGTCTGCGAGCAAACAATCAACCATTACCACATGATACTACCACCAAAAAGATTTTTGCATTTGCATCTATAATAAAAAATCCATGAAAATTTAATACAAAAAAACCAAAAAGAGTACTCACCAATGTCTCCGAACGTAATGTCTGGTGGGAGTGGCATGTCCCTATCCTGGCGGAAGTCTATCTCTGCATAGGGGTAGTCCTCTATGGCAATGACTTGCCGGTCCCACCAGTGGAAGAACTCCTCGGTATATGGTGATTCCAGATGGCCACCACCATGTCGTGTCAAGATCTCAAATCACTAGGTCAGGGCTAGATCTCGGAGACTATGAGGAGGGACATCCACCCTCAGACTAAGCCCTGAAACCGTCTCAAAGAAGAAGCTACATAGGATGCTCCCATACCCGAAGTTTTTAGCCTTCCCTTCTTTGCATTCTGTCAGTTGGGTCTTCATAGACCCTAGCAGTGTGGTACACTAGTCAAACACTATAGGTTGCATGCATTGTGATGCATAAAACATCACCGGCCTGGATGCCTAGTGCAAACTTTGGATTCTATGATCCGCACTAAGGTAGCCACAATGATCTTCATGCTCAGATTCACTATGGTGTTGATGGGAACCTTACTTCCCACCGTGCGTGTGTTTGCGGGGAAATACCATGCTATGTAGTCAAGGACGATGATCCCACCACCCATAGTAAGAGACCAAAGACTAGCCTCCTCACCTTGACAAGACAAACCGGTAATGAAGTAGATGTCATCCACTTCCAGTGTGAGGATTTTCCCATTGAGACTGAAGTTTTGTGCATCAACATCCCAATAGTTGATCAAGCATTAGAGTAATAGGTTTTGGGCCCTCAAACCCCTATACTCCAGAATTTGTACAACTCACATGCTTGCAATGCCTACTGTTCTTGCACATCATTGCGCACGACCTTATCAACTTGGTCATGCTCCCTCTCCCTCCACTCTAGAACCATCCTGGAGTGAAGAAAAACAAGCATTTTAGTCAAATTCTTTTAAAAAACCAACTACACTGCCGTACCTATGGGTTAGTTTGTATATAGGTGCGGGTACCCGCGGTCAACCTTTTCATTGATTGCGTGTTTCGTGCCCTACCCACGACCCGCATAGCTACAGCTCGCGGGTAGCGCCGAAGCCATTTAGGGCTTGGCCAAACAAAAAATCCCACCGCTGAAAATCAAAATGAAAGCATTGAAATGAAAGGTATGGATGAGACTACCAACCTGCTCCAGATGGTTCGATGAACGGTCGCTCCTAGCTCCCAGAAGCGGCAACTGAACTTCCAGGTGAAAACTAACCAAAAGCTCCAAATGGGTGAATAGTAAAAATGAATTGTGAATTGTAATTTTTTATTACTATTTATAATTTTCAGGACCCACTTGTGTATAGTTTTTACCGTTTTGTGCTGTTATGGACTAATATAATGTCTTGGAGTAGTATTTTTTAATCATATTTCTTCAGCGAGAGTTGTTCTGGACCTTTTCACACCTATGGTAGGTACGTTTCACACCTGGCATATAGGTTAAATGCCCTTTCCATGTGCATTATGCATTTGACCTATTGACTATTTTCATAAACCCTAAGTGTGACCCCGCTTTGTAACTAACACGGAACCTTCACACTACTATAGAAGTGTCGTTATGCGGCGGAAGGGCTTTTTCGACCATGGGTACCCTAGTTAGAACCCCTTTGTGCATTCTGGTTCCCATGCTGTTGTTTGTCCTTAGGTTTGGGAGTCCTTCGTAGATATGCCATGACATTGCGATAAAGACTCATACTCTACTTTGTCTTATTCTGGCCATCTCCCTTAAGGACTCCCCTCATTTATATCATGTTGTGATTACATTGCATCATCCTGCTTGCCCCTTGAGCCTTGTGCTGGCTCCCACTTACTCATTTGTTAGTTTGGTGCCTGAGCACTTTTCCCTCTCGAGCTGTGCAAAGCTTATATATTTTCCCTTCACAATTTGATCACCTTTTGACCCTGAGGGAACATCCCCCCGAGTGTACACATCCTGCATGCACTTCCTTGCATTAATCATAGGTATGTTCCACTGCTTGGAACTAGTCTGCTCTCTATTTGACACTTGTTCCCTCACTTGTTGTACTATAAGCAATTTTATTCTTTTTCAAGCTTTTCCAAAATATGAAAAAGACCAAAAAAATCAAATATTCCAAAAATCCGGATGGGATTATGGTTACTACTTCTTGTTGGCAGCTATTGTGTCTCCTTTGAACATGGCATTCATTCCACTCCATACATTATGAGTCCGGACTATAGTTGGACCTTAGGAGATGTACTTGTTTCTCAGTCCTCTCCACCGATTGGTTAAGCTTCCAGTCATTATGGAGTGCTCTGTAATGCCTCCTGCATTGTACAGTTTATGTCAAGTCTATGCTTCCTGAGTCTATCCATCTTCTCATGCTCTTGTTCAAAGGAAGTCTTGAAACCAGTGTCGGCCACTCGTCAGATCTCTTGACGATTGCATGTCAGCCATCCTTATTTGACTCAGTCTGTTTTACCTGAGTTCTTCCAAATCTTTCAATGTAGTTGGTACCTCGTGCTGGTTGATGGGGGATGCCTTAATTCCCTCCTTCCAGCGAGTCTCGTTCCATCGACTTCAACCCATTTATTTTGGGACTTGAGGCTTAGAGTTCGGTCGAGTACCTTGAGGCTTGTAGTCATTAGTGGCAGGTTCTCTTGCCATCGATAGTTTTGCGAATACATCAATGTCCCCTGATCGATGATTTCATCCTAGTGTTCGACTTTCAACTCATTTATTCAGACTCGGATGATTGTACTTCATGCCTTAATTCCCATTTTCATTATTGGTGGGTTAGCTCATGTCTGTTAATGGTATACATCATTGACTGGTAATCAGACGATGTCACATCAGGTTCGACCCCAACTCCTTTTATTCACTTGATGGGACTTGCACCATCGAAGACTTGTAGAATACCCCAGGCGATAGTGGCATTCAGTATGCTACTTATGACTTTGACTTTACATTTGAGATATCACCTCTCAGACATCAGCAGTTTGTACCTCCAGTTTTCACCAGTTGTTTCCTTTTCAGCAGGAGACCATATCTTACTATAGAGGGATCATGGCTATGATCACTAATGACATGTATTCACTATGTACTTCCTATTCATGGCCATTCTATCAAATTGTTGTATTACCAACATATATTCAGGGATACTATTATATTATGATGAGTGAGCTGCTCATTATGAGTTTTATAATGTATTTCGACCATCGTCGCATCAGTCTCTGACCTCACACATTAGGGGGCATCTGTTACACTGTAATCTTCCACCCTGTGAGCATCAACATTCTTTGGCCTGTAGGATCCATTTCACTGACTCAGATTCACTTTATATCCTTCAGACATATTTTTCCTCATTTTTCCTCTGCGGCGCATGTTGCATCACTATAGCATGCATACCCACGAGTTGCATCACTATAGCCCATGGGTATCAAGTAAAATGGTAAAAATGACTAGTTTCTTACTTTTTACTCCCAAAAAGCAGTGATTGGGTGACCTTTGGCTCTCCATCTCCCCAAGTAATGGCTTGATGTGTCCTTTCGCTTACCTTTGATAGGACTATATATTGAGCAGATATGGCTTATGGACGGGAGGAGAAAGAAGAGCAAGAGAACTCTAGTGGATTTTTTCCCTATCTTGAGTCTACACTCATTGATCCTTGTAGTTGTGAACTCTTTATGTTAACCTTCCAAACTCCTATCTAGTTTGAGTTTTCCATTCATGGAGGATTGAAGTGGTGGAGGCACAAGTGGATTGATCCAGATCTTGGTTCAGATTGGTTGCTGGCAAGAGGTCATATCACTTTGTACTTATTCTTGTTTATTAATAGAAATACTCATATTCTCATCCATTAATGTTGTAAATGTTGTTTATCTTACATTGGGTTTAATTTACTTGTTATATCATGGGCAATTGCTATTGATGATGTTAATGCCGTTTATATATTGTATGTACTTGTTGTATATTGGTTGTCAAGACTAATTTGGAGATTCAAGTGCATGGATTGAAAAGCTCCGACGGGGATCTACGTCAAACGTTTGGATCGAGGTTAGTTATCTTCTTCCTTATCTTAGCATTGTCATTTATATAGCATAGTTCTAAGAATTGAGTTGATTTCTGGTAGTCATCTGTCTATTGTGGTACACCCCAAGCCATAGTGAGTTTTCTCCAACACAGGCCATCCAGAGGTCTCATGGCCACAAGAGTCTAGCATTGTGGTGAGTGCTGCGACTGGAGGTCGACTGAGGAAGTCAACAACTCGGTTGGTACTCCCTGTTTTATATTTGATGTTGAGGTGGAACTGCTGTAAGTATGTTGACCACTTCTGATGGCGGTCATTCTACAACTTTGCTTGGGTCTGCATGAACTGTAGTGGCTTGTGATCAGTGTGGATGAATATCTCCTTCCCAAGAATGTAATGTCTCCACTGGAAGCAGGATTGCACAATGGAGTACATTTCTTTGTCATAAGTAGGGTACTTACGAACAACATCTGATAGTGTCTCACTATGATATGCCACGGGGTGGCCGTGTTGAGTGAGAACGACGCCCACAGCATAATTTGAAGCATCTGTCTCGATCTCAAAGGGATGTGGCAGGTCTGGTAATGAGAGTACCGAAAATGAGCACAAATGCTTCTTCAAGTCATAAAAGGCTTGTTGTTGGGGCAGGCCCCACAAAAATTTTTCCTTACCGCGACCCCTGGTTACTTGGCTAAGGGCCCATGCGATATGAGAGAATACCAGCACGAACCAGCGATAGAAATTGGCGAGGCCCAAGAAGATCTGAAGTTCTATGAGTGTGGTTGGGGATGGCCAGTCATGGATGACCTGGATCGTGGTTGGATCCACATGCACACCATGTCGATCAACGATGTAGCCTAAGTAATGGACCCTGTCCATGCTGAAGGAACATTTTTCCAAGTTTGCATATAGTTTGTGTTGCCACAGGGTGTGCAGAACCTGTTGAATATGCTGCAAGTGTTCCACCCAAGTCTTGTTGTAGATGAGGATTCCATCCAGATACACCACTACACAAGTATTGGTGAAAGGTCATAGGATATCTTCCATCATCATCATAAAAGCTGCTGGAGCATTTGTCAAACCAAAGGGCATGACCAGCCATTCAAAAAGACCTTCTTTTGACTTGAAGGAAGTCTTCCATACATCCGTCTGTTCTATTGGGAGGCAGACTTCAAATCAATCTTACTGAAGTATTTGGCCCTTATGAGCTGATCAAGGAGGTCTTTGATTCAGGGAATCGGGTACTGGTTGCGGATTGTGATTTTATTCAGGGCCTGGTAATCAATGCAGAGTCGCCAGGTCCCATCTTTCTTCTGCACCAACATGATTGGTCTCCCACAAGGTGATGAGCTAGGACAGATGTGCCCCTTGTGGAGCAATTCTTAGATCTTCCTCTTGATCTCCTCATTTTCCAATAGAGAGCGGCGATAGACTAGCCCATTGGGTAGTGGTGCACCTGGTGTCAAATCGATGGGATGCTTGACCTGGCAGTGCAGAGGTACCTCGGTAGGAGAGGAGAAGATATCTAAATATTCTTCCACCACCTTATCCACTTGCTTCTGTTGTGTGGAGAGATCGGTCGCAGAGGCCTTGGATGTGGCTGGGATCTTTCTCTCACTCTGAGAGCGAATCATGAAGAAGACAAATTTCCTGGTCTGAGAGATGAACTTCCTGCATTGCTTGGCAGAGATAAAGGAAATAACACTAGGAGGGACTGCCTCGGGTATCCTGTACAATTTCCTATTCAAAGAGATAATAACACTACGAGGCCTAGACTCATATACAGCATGATGTTTCCATAAATAAGGTTGGCCCAAAAGAACATCTGAAACTTCGAGAGGAGCAACATCACACAATACCTCGTTCTTGAAGGCCTTGATGCCATACAATAGTCAGCATTGTTGGTTGACGCGGAGATTGCTTCCTTTGAGGAGCAATCCAATGGTGTAGGGTTGTGGGTGTGGTGTTGTCGGAAGGGCCAGGTGCTTAATGACCTCCACTAAGTTGAGGTTCTTCTAGCTACCACTATCAATGATGAAGTGCAGCGAGGTGCCTTTTACCCACATCTAAGAATGGAAGAGGCTTTCTCCTTCTTCTGGCTCGTTCGGTAAATCAGGCTGGAGCTTGGTGGTAGCAATGGTGGCACTGGGTTCCACGTCAATGATCCATTGTCCCCTTTCTGGTTCGGAATTAGAGTCAAAATCCACATCTGATTCAGATGCTTTCACTTCAGTCACCAACGACTGCTTTGAGTGACAGTCAGCAATTTTATGCCAAGGGCTCTTATGGAAGTCGCACCACTTCCTGTCCATCTTTGCTTTGTCCTTTATTCTATGGGTTAGGGCCACCCTTTCCTGTCTTTTTCTATGAGGGGTTCCCAAACCCAAATTGCCGCGTCTTTTGTTTGAGCTTCTGCTCGATTTTGACAGCATATCGGTAGGCCACGCCCAAGGAAGAGATGTCTAGAAATTCCATTTCGGTCTGGATGTATCTATGCATACCACCTCGATACTTGAGCACTAGATGTCTCTTTGAATATTTGATACCCAGCTTGGTGTGCAAGGAATGGAAGATATTTGTGAACTCTGGCACTGCTTGGTCTCTTTCTTGTCATAGTATGGTCCATTTGGTATACAAGTCGTCATAACTTCCAATAGGGTAGTACTATTCCTTAATAGCATCCTTAAAGGATTCCCAGGTGGCTGTGACTGGAAATAATGAGTGTTCATCTGTGTCCTTTTGTTCACAGAAAGTTTCCCACCAATCTTTGACATCGGGAACGACTTTGAGGGGCACAAAAGTAATATTTTCTCTACTCGAGATGATAAGGACAGAAAAATACCCTTCTAGTAGATTCAACCACTTATCTACAGCATCTGCGTCTATCTGACCTTCAAATATAGGAATATCGAAGTTGATTTGTAACTTGAAGAGGACGGCGCCTCAGCTCAAGGAAGATGCGTCGCTTGTTGGTAGTCACCGAAGGATTTGCGCGAAACTATCCATCATCTCATTCCTCTGTTGCGTGAGGGATTCCTCAAGCAACATTTTGAAAGGATCTCCTATTCCGTCATCTTTCTTTTCTCCTGCCATGAGAGGTCGCTTGGGCATGCGAGAGCTTTTGTCCTCAAGAGAAACAAGCTCGAGACCCAATTCTTTGTACCCTAACCTCATTGGGGACATGCATTAAGATGACAAGGAACAAACCGCTCTAGTACCACTGATCCAGATTTTATGAGCAGAACAAAATGAATACAGATTATTATCAGATGCTTAACACAAAATAACAGAGTTACAGTAAAACTGGTTTTCTATTCAATAAGGAAATAAACTAAAACTGTAAAATGCAGCAGAAAACAAGCTTGCTGGAATGGTGGCGGCTTATCTCTGGGAAGAGATGTGACGACTGCGCCAATTCGGAACAAGATAGTTACAATGAGGCTCTGAAGGCCTTTTACAATAAACAGGAATGTAAAAAACCCTAGACATCCAAAACCCTAACCCTAGGAGATGAAGCGCCAAAATTCATGTGGGCCCCATTTGGGTAAGTTAGTACATCAACTTCCCAAGGTCGTAACTCTTGCATACAATCTATGTTTGGGGCGTACAATCACTTGTTGGAAAGATATATTCGATGACTACAAAAAGGGTAAGCAAATCTCGAGTTCGGCATGCCAAAGGGGTGGGCGCGCGGTACTCATATTTGCACGAGAATTCGATGCTGAAAAAATGTCATTTAGGGCCTCAAAATGGCTCCGGAAGTTCACGACCCAAAAAACTGCTAAAAATAGTTTATTACCAGAATTGCCAGAAAACTGTTTTGAGCCAGTTGGAAACGTGGGTGGCCACCAATATCCACATGGATCAAGTGTGTTCAAATAACTTCTTTATGGTATTGAGCATTTTCCTAGCATACTTATTACTTGCGATTTGTGGCACCAAATGATCTCTTACTGAGTCCACGAAAATCCTTCTTTCTCTTGCATCATTGTTCCTCCATCGAGACTTTTCTTCTTCTGCCTCTGGCTCAGGGACCTTATCATTTACATATTGTAGTTGGTCATTTTATTCTAGAAGTAGAAGAACCCTAGACTTCCAAGAGATAAAGTTGGAATCTCCTTCCAAACTATCTTCAACCATCATGGCAATCATCTTGACTACAAATCTGGTTCAGAAACCCTACTAGGAGCCAGGTCAAAAAGGAAAGTTGGAATTTGGAAAAACTGATTCCATGGGTAGATTTTCCTTGACAAGGCAAGTTGAACTGAGGTAGGGATGATCCAAATATGTGGAGAGAAGTAGGTCAAAACTGAAACCCTAATTCTGCTGCAGCTGAAGAGTTAGGTCAAAATTAAAAATTCTCGAAATTGAATTCTGCCTTTACCAAAATATGTGCCTTGCTAAAATCAAAATTTCCAAGGCTCTTTTTATCCAAAATGATGGGTGGATACTTCAGAAGATGAAACCCTAGTTCCGAAAATGGCTTCTTCTAGAACTGCTATGATACCGTCCTAGAATTCATACATTTAAAGCATTATTACTACTTTAATTGCATAAGCAGGATCACTAGAAGAAAGACAAAGCACAAAAAAAAACACAGACTTTATCCCGGGAAACCAAAATGGGAGAAAACCCATCAACCTTTGTATAGAGATGATAATTCTGAGGTCAAAATACAATCATAAAAGAGAAAAGATGGAAAATGTCTTCCAAAAGTAGAAACCCCAAAACAGTCTTCTTCTCCAGCTTGTGCGAACTTCTCTCTCTCCCAAGTGATGCGAATTTGAGTAGATGAGTGAGTGCGATAATGAGGTGACATAGCCTCTTATTTAGTCAAGTGTAAAACTAACTTTTACCCTAGGTGAACCGACTTCTCAACTTGACTGCGCCGACTTCACTTGGGGGGAAAATAATAATTTAATTTTAATATTTTACTTTGCTTATTTTCCCCCCAAGGTTTAAATTGATTCTTTCAAGGGTTTACATGGTCATTTACATCAAGTTCATCTCCCTTAGGAGATACAATCAAATACAATAGAAATACAATAAATAACGTCTTCCGAATTTGCATAAAATCCAACAGAACTATCCTCCTTCATGAACTAGCTCCAAGGTACACAAGAGGGACTGATTAATGCCACCAAGTCTATAAGGAGCTGAATTCGGATCTTTGTGGAGGCCTGAGTCTTCAAAGTGCCTTTAGGAGTGAGTGGTCCCATTTTTTTGATAGTGGTGCAGCTATCGAAGGAAAGGCCACACGGGTGTAGTGCAGACATTGTTCAGATAACCTGTGCTATAGCATGGGTCAACTATGTATTACACGTGCTACCCTTTGTTTTGATTGTTACTTGGAACTTATGGACACATAATGTGTTTTGGATCTATTGAGGATACCTGTGGTGATATGCATTCTTTATGTTGATGACGTTGTACTCGATGAATCATCGAAATGTCGCATGTGTGTGATTTTTAGGCATTAACAGATGCCCCCTAATGTATGAGGTTTGGAGGGTATTGTAGAGCCGATAATGCATCATGTTTTTTGTTGTTTATCTCCTTTTCTGTAGGAAAAAGCATATGTGGAAAAATAAGATCCTCCCATGGGGGAATATTTTTGCTGACGATGGTTGGAGTTGTAATAAAGAATAGCTTTTATACAAATGAGGCCGGTATACCCATGCTCGTGAAATGTTGTTAAATTGATTACAATGAGAGAGGACCAAGGTGTTGACTCTACTATATTGCTGGGACATGGATGAAGGCAGATTCAATCCATGTGTGAGTAACTAACCCAGGAAATGCTACGGAATGTTGAAGAAGTTGAACTGCTGGTGACCATGAGAATTCCACTCGGGTGGGGGACCAAACTGGTATGTAAATCTGCCTGAGAGCTTCACTTACACCAAATAGACTACTACCATGATTTCCAAATGTGAACACTACTACCTTCAAAAGTACGTTTCCCCCTGATGCGATGATGTGTTGACGTCAAGCATAAGGGAAACCACTTAGTTATGGAGCACTAATGACTCTCCGTAATAAGTTTCAGGTGAACCCTTATGGTGACCGAAAGGGCTCCTAAGGTACCAGTGCAACTACTACAACTCTTGGAATGTAGTGTTTTGATGTCGACGAGAGCTGAAGCACATGATAAAATGAGAGTCTTATCTTGAGAACTAAGATCATACTGTAACCGACCGGTGGATGAACAAAACCGACACAAGACTGGTTGATAAGCATGGGGCTCTTAACTTCCCTTGATTGATGTAAACATGGGGGGAAGGGACAATATCTTTTCTTTCGGAATTGCACAAATTGAAATAGATAGAGACAAACTACAAATGGAAATGCTTTAATAGAGACGCAAAACAACGACTGATGGTAATCAACAAAACAAATATTGTTGAACATATGGAGACCCAAATACATGGATCAAAGGCGACCATGGGTTGCTTCCAAAATAATATGGTGTTCCCACGAGGTGAGGTGATGAGGGAACATGTTTGTACATAATGAATCATGGTGTGGGTCCCCACAGTTTTGGCTATGTTGGGGGACCAATTTGATGATGGGCGAGCGAGTCGGGAGACACTTTCCAAAATGAAGTGGGGGTTATGTTGGAAACACATAGATGGGCTCCCCATGAATTAATTCCATACAATATATACCTGCGGGATAACTGAATAGAACTGGTTACTTTTGAGGGTGGGAGCCCCATAGGTTTTTTTGTAGGGGTGATGATACGAGGGAGATTACTAAGGAAAAAGTGCTCATGGAGGTATGAGAGGGCTTTGTGGATCATTCTTTTAACATGTGCCGAAGAATATGATGAGTGTCTACTTGATGGAGTAAATGCCTAATTGCAAAATGATACTCTAAGAGAGGGTCTCTTCATGCTGGGTCAGATTCCTCAGACTTGTTGGGGGTCGACATCATGGGTGTCAAATATTGATGATAGGGATGGAAATGGTGCGCACACCCATGGGAGAACATGTTATTCATGGTCATGATGTTGATGGAACATCAAGGCCGTGAACGAGGTCCTATGGTTATCAGCGAGAATACTGGGAAATGCATTATAAATTGACAGTAAATATTGTCTTTATGCTAGTTGCGAAATAATACATGTAGTAGGGTGTGTGACCCTTATTTCTGTAGGTTGGAGTCATGTTCTTATAGTGGAAAAGTAATAGTCTCTGAGATTGTCCTAGTCAGGATCCTACAAATACATTGCACATACCCAAGTGTAGTAATGAACATAACCAAGGAATTGGGAATGCATAAATCATACAACCATATCATTGCGTACCTGTGGGGTACTTGGCTAGGAAAATAGTGTCCCAGTAACATTGGTGGGAATTCAGATTGGTTGGATCCATGTCGAATAGATTGAAGAACTAGTCTCCGTGGTGTGAACGGTTTTGGAAACAAAGTTACGATTTGTCTATTGCATCAATTGTAAGTTTGGGTTAAATGAGTATAAAAATAGGGGTGGGGCCCACTTTTCAAAATCATTTGTACTTTGTGCCACCGACCTCCTAGAGTGCGTTTTGAGTGATTCTAAGAGATATGGTGCATCATTCGTCAAGACGGGAGTTCCAGGTATGCCTCACCCTTGTACTCTTTAATTTTTTCCAGGTAGAATTAGGTTTAGGGGTCCCCTGGGTGGCCAGGGGTCCTTTGTGCTCTTTTTGGGGCTACCACACGGGATTTTTGGGGAATCATGTGCTTCCATAGTGCAAGTTTTTCCAAAAATCATGTGCTGTGTAGTACGCTCATTAGCACATAAATAATGTACTCTACCATGCATAACACAGGATACTTAAGCTTGAGCCGCGCACTGGTTTAGTGCGACTGTTCCTTGAACAGCCGCATTACCTGCGCGACTGAGATGTATAACTCCTGTGTCCTAGTTCTGCATGGCCAAATAGTGTTTTTTCCATGTTACGCGTGGATATTTTCTGTAAAGTGTGAAATTATGTTTCACACCAATATCTACTTAATCAATTACAAACTCTCACAAATTGTCTTTCAAAAACTAGTCATAGAACACATCAAATAGTCATGAATATAATAAAAACAATAAAACTCTATTGAATAAGTATGCATAAACCAAAATTGGGATATGTAATGTCTGTCCAAATATACAATTACATCAAATATTTGAAATCCAAACAAGGCATTCGAAATCCTCACAAAAGAAGGCTTACTAAAAAGATGGAAGACCCCCCTAGGTGCAAAAAGTGCTTTCCAAATCACCTCTAAGGCTCATGAATTTGTAAATTATAGGTATGATGGTGATGTAGGGTGGAAAATAATACTAATTACAAATTTTATAAAGAGGAATGGAATAAAACTACTAAAGCCAAGTCAACTAGCTTTTACCTTTTCACCAAAAACAATAAAAAGCAGTAAAAAGTGGTAATGCACCCTTCTAATCGAGGAATGGAATAAAATATCACAAAATATTAAGAAATATTTTCTAGGATATCCATAAGTGTTCCCTACTGAATCAGGATGTCTTATGGTCCACACAAAAGACAAATAATGGCCAATTACCTAGTCAACACCTAGGAATTAATCAAAAAATGACTAATTAATCTATACTAAGTATGAAATGGACATGGATGGTTTTTTAATACCCAAAGACCCCTGCTTAAGCCTGAATTTATGTGTAAAAAAATATATATATAGGGCCCAACAACTTGGCATGGTTATTGGGTCACCCTTTTTACATACTGCCTTGTCCACAAAACAAGGAAAGAAGGAAAACCTCATGGGAAAAACCTCCCCTCAAACATGGACATGAATAAAATTGAAGAAATGCTTGTCAATCCTTCACTCCACCACATGTTCATCCATCCCAAGCAGTGATATAAGATGGTTGAAAGTCTCCTCTAAAAAGGATTTAGTGAATATGTCTGCAATTTGCTCAGATGATGGACAAAACTGCAGACCAATGATGTGGTCATTCACTAGATTCCTGATGTAGTGCATATGAATCTCAATATTATTGGATCTTATGCTTTGTACTAGATCATTTTATATCCTTATAGAAATTTTATTGTCACAAAAGATGACTATGGGAGTGCTTATCAAACTCAAAAAATATACCCTGCCGACCACACACACTGAGTTGCAGCATTCACTGCTCCTCTGTACTAGGACTCAGCTGAAGAGAGTGAAATTTCACCTTTTTTATTACTTGAATAGAAAATAGTTCCTCCTCCAACCATGAAAACAAATCCAAAAGAGGAATTTTGATCTAGGCTATCATTTGCCCAATCTGAATCAGTAAAGCCAAGAAGATCTAGGCTAGAATATGCAACATAGTGAATCCCATCAGACATGGTTCCTTGCACATAATTCAAGATTCTTTTTGAATCCATCCAATGAATATCATGTGGATTCTACATCTATATTGAATCCACACTCACAACATAAGAAATATCAGGTCGAGTAAGAGTCAAATACAACAAGATGCCAACTAGCTTCCTATACAAGGGGTTGTTCACCAACGGTGTAGAATCTGATTCTTCAAGTATTACTCCTGAAAGGAAGGGAGTCTTTGTAGGCTTGCATTCATCCATAATGAACTTCCTTAGAATGTATGAAGCATACTTTGACTGTGATACTTGAATTCCAGACTTGGATTGTGAGATCTCAAGCCCCACAAATTGTTTAAGTATTCCCAAGTTAGTCATGGAAAACGCTTGATACAAGGATGTCTTCAATGAATCTATTTGATCAATGGAGATACCTGTGATTACTAAGTCATCAAAATATAACATAATAATCAAAATGGAATCATCAATCAACTTCATGTACACATTTGGATTAGACTTGCATCTACTAAAATATTGTGACAAAAAGAAGTTATCCATCTTGGCATACCAAGCTCTAGAAGCTTGCTTAAGCTCATACAAGGACTTCTTCAACCTGCACACAACGTTAGGATCTGAAATATATCCCTCTTTCTGCTGCATATAAATATCCATGGACGAAATCACTCTTTACATCCATGTGATTCACTTCCCAGTACTTGGATGTAGAAATTGCCAGGACCAGTCTTATCGAATCCATCTTTGCAACTGTTCCAAAGGTCTTATTATAGTCAAGGACATGAAAATGGGAGAAGCCCTTTTCCACAATAATTTCCTTATATTTAATAGCTTCACCATCGGCAAAAAATTTGGTATTGAAGATCCACTTACACCTTGCTAGTTTTTTGCCTAGAGGAAGCTTGACTAACTCCCAAGTTTCACACTTTTGTAGTCAATGAAACTCCTCATCCATGGCTATTTTCCATCTTGGGTCATGTGAGGATTCTTAATATGATTGAGCAACTGAACCAACCATCAAAAAACACTTCTCGGGTAGGTAAGTATGATTCACTAAAAGAGCATTCTCAAATTGTGATCTAGTCCTCCTAGGATATTTTGGATTCCCCACAAGTTCAACAGCTTCTTCAGGAGTCTTAGAATCCCACTTAGGAATTTTAGGTTAAATTGGATATGCAATAAGATGGTATTCATCATAAGATATATCAGAATCAGAACTATAATGAGAAACTTAACTTACTCTCATAGGTGGCAGCATAGAATATTCTCCAACTTCAACATATTGCAAGGGCTCTTCTTCAAATTGAACACTCCTCTCAATGAATTGTTTTTTAGTGGTCATGTTCAACAAATTATAACCCTTGGAGTCTTTTGAATAGCCAACAAAGAGACATGGTTGTCTTTGGGGCTGCATGTCCCTCCTCTTCTCAAGTGGAATTCTAGCCCAAACCTTGGAGCCAGAAATCTTGAAATGAGAGACATCAGGTTTGTGCCTAGTCCAAGCTTCAAAAGGAGTGATTCCTTTCAATGCTTTATGAGGCACTATGTTTTGTATGTAGGCTCAATGGTTGATAGATTCATACCAAAGTCTTGGAGACAAAGACTTAGACTCAAGCATGCATGTATCCATCTCTTTGAGAGATCTGTTCTTCCTCTCATCAACACCATTCTGATGATGTGTGTAGGGAACATTGTGTTGCATCTGAATGCCAGCAGAAGCATATAATTGTTGAAAATAATATTTTATGTACTCCCCACCATTATTAGATATGAGGACCTTGATATATATTCCATATGGGTTCTCAACTGAGGCTTTGAAAAACTTGAAACAACTGAAAACTTCAGACTTTAATTGGAGGAAAAAGACCCAACATTATCTAGAAAAGTCATCTATGAAGGTTAGGATGTATTTTGCATTGTTCAAAGACACATGGAGGAAATGACCTGACATGTCACTATGAATGATATTAAGTGGTGTAGAGTTTCCTTCAGTTTTGGATCTTTCAAACTTATGCTCAGGTATTTTTCCTAGAATATGACTTTGAAAAACTCTGGAAAACTTGATGTTGGGTAGACTTAAGACCATATTATTCTCATGAAGTTGAGAAAGATATTTGTAATTGAGATGATGAAATCTCTCATGCCATAATTTTCTTGACTCATTGGCATGATTAAAGAGAGAAGAAGGTGATGAGAAATGCACAAAGTGTGAAAACATGTAGCTTTTGAGCTATGGTCAACAATACCTAAGAAAACAATTCGACCCGTGGAAATCTCATATATTTCAACATCATTAGGAGTGAATACAACCTTTTTGGGAGACCCAGTATGATTCATCTGGTAGACTGACAATAGGTTTGCAGCAAGGCTTGGGACATACAACACATTAGTGAAATAACCATATTACTCAAGATCAATACTGCCTTTACCTGTGCAAGTAGTTTCAGAATCATCACCCTGCACAATTGTTGGACCACCAAAAGAATAAAGAGAAGAGAATGACTCTCTTGTGGACACCATATGACTTGAATCTCCATAATCAATGATGAAATAGGTATACTTGGATGTGCCTGCCATCAAAGCATGTACACTCTCCTTGTCTTCAGAATTGGATCCTCCTTCCTTCTTTCTTGTGCTCTCTAGAAGAGGGATGTTGTATTTCTCAAGGAGTTGAGCCATTTGATCAATGGTCTTCTTCATGCACGAGCTCTCAGGATGAATTCCCCTATTGCAGTAGGTGCACTTAAACTTCTCTTTCTTCTTTTGAGAATTCTTCTTGGAATTGGGCAAGTATTCTTGATATTTTTGCTTGTCTTTCTTCTCATCAGGTGGTTTCTTTGGATTGGCCTTCTTCTTGATTTTTGAATTCTTTGAATTTCCAGCAGCCAAAGCATGGTCCTTCGATGGAATTTTCATTGTTCCCATTGATACCAGCTTGTCTTGATCCTGAGTGAGTGATTCCATGGATTATGTCAGTAAAGGCATCTTCCAATTTTGAAAAGTGATTTTTGTAGCATGGAAGGTCAAAACAAAGACTAAGTAATCATGGCCAAGCTTTGAGAGGATGGCCAAGATCAATTGCTCATATTTCTTTTCCATTCAACCTACTTCAAATGAAGAAAAATAGATTTAAAATTTGAGAAAAAATCTTGTAGGGTCTCGAAATTGCTTGGACTCAATGAAACTAGTTCATTCTCTAGTTGGTGTCCCCTCAATTCATTAGTCCTGCCAAATAAAGTTTGGAGCTTGACCCAAACAACATTAGGAGTGATAATAATATCTAGATGGAAAATAAGATCCCTGGATGTGTTGAGACACAAGAGAACAGAAGCATCATCTCTTCTGTTATGCCACGTTTCCTTCTCAATGAGAGCAGTAGGATCAGTTTTAGTTTCCATAGTCACCCTGTAGAGGCCTTTTCTCCTCAACAAGATCTCCATATACACCTTCCAGTCAAAATAATTGAATGGAGTGAGCATGATGTTTTGTGACTAATCCATGGCATATCTGAAATATGCTTCTGGGATGTTTGGTTGTACCCCTAAGATGTTGAGTTGTGCCCTATGGGTGACTAAATTGCACCCTTTCTTAGAATGGTTTGATCCTGCAGGACAAAAGAAGGATAATAGAATATATTGATAGATTTGATACCATGTAAAAATATTTTTCACACCAAGATCTACTCAAGCAATTACAAACTCTCACAAATTTCCTTGCAAAAACTACTCATAAAACACATAAAACAATCATGAATATAATGAAAACAGTAAAAGTCTATTGAATAAGTCTACATCATCCAAACTTGGGCTATGTAATGGTTGTCCAAATATATAATTACATCGGAGATTTGAACTCCAAAGAAGGAATTTGAAATCCTCACAAAAACATGCTTACTAAAAAGATGAAAACCCTCCTAGGTACAAAAAGTGCTTTCCAAATCACCTCTAAGGCTCACAAATTGGTAAATTTTGAGTATGATGGTGATGTAGGGTGGAAATTTATACTATGTATAGATTTTAGAAAGAGGAAAAAATATGGAGGGATATTTGGTGAAAAAAATGCTAAAGCCAGGTCAACTAGCTTTTAACTTTTCACCATAAATAGTAAAAAGGAGTAATGCACCCTTCTAATGCAGGAATGAAATAAAATCTCATATAATCTTAGAAAATATGATGCAGGATCTCTAGAAGTGCACCCTAGTGACTGAGGATGGATTGTGGTTCACACAAAAGACAAATAATGGCCGACTACCTAGTCAACACCTAGGAATTAATCAAAAAATGACTAATTAATCTATCCTAAGTATGAAATAGTTATGGATAAGTTTTTAATACTCCAACATAAAGTTGCGCTACCCGCGGACCTTCGTAGGGGAGGTTGCATTGATTATTTTACAAGTCTATTAGGTGGTCATTTCCTTGTTTAGGTGGTTTCTTTTTAGTGATGGCGCATGTCCAAGATGTTGAGTTGATAGAGAGGGAGTATGACACCCTCTTGGATTGTGTGTTGGATGATCGAGCAGCTAGAAAGGAATTACAATATGTTGGAATCTTCAAGTTAGTCAAGTGACCTCTGATGCGGTCAGTATATTACCTTTTGTGGTGGCTATTGGACATGTAGGCCCTAGACTGAGGGGCGTTCCATGTAGGGCGTTAGGACCTGAGCATCAATTCTCAGGATATTTATTTCTTGATGGGATTGACTCCTTGGGTGGTGAGGGGGACACTCCCTCCACAGCTGGTGCGAGGACAATCCATACTTTAGTGTATTCATACTATGGTGCTAACCAAAGTCTTGTGAAATCTGGTGGAGTATTGGTGAGACATCTGAGCACTCTGCCATTAGAGGTTATTGTGACAGTCATTGTGCATGTAATTGGGGGCACATACCCCAACCGGATTACAGGGGGTAAGATCCTGATGGTAGAGAGGGTGATGTCCATTCAACCTGTGGTGTGGGGTTCATTCTTGCTTTAGTATATGATGCAACAGATGTCATAGTTACATCAGGGTGGGGGCCGATGCACCTTTTGCTATGACAGTGTGTTGTGCTCCTACTTTTTCGAGCTCTACTTGTCGTTGAGGCCATAGGTAGTAGTTCCACCGAGGGGACCACATGAACCTCGTATGGTGTTTTGGGAGAATATTATGCCTCGTGTTGGTGGCCGGCCTGTGGGGGCCTATAATATGACATAGGCATTGGATTTCGAGGAGTGCCACATAGGTTGGGTGGAGAGATATCCATGGAGTCATATGGAATTCCGAAGAGATATGGAGCTTCCCGTTCCTGTTGGTGGTTTCGATGCTACTGGAATGTTCTTGTGGTTTTTTAATTTTCACATATATATTTGTACATATTTTTATTTCTGTACATTTATTATATACATGTTTATCAGGTATTGATGATGGTTTCCTCCTCTATGATGCAGATGTAGGTCCTGTGATACCACCTCGGAGGTAGAGGCCGAGGAGATATCATCCATTCGATTGGGATGGTCAGGATATTGGAGGATAATGTGTGGCCAAGGGTGGCATTGCTAGAGTAGGAGGAGATGGTACTGGAGGAGTTGTGGTAGGGGGAGCAGCTTCTCAGGACAGGATGGATGTTGTGATAGCAGACATGGAGAGGTGGTTTGGTGGGTTGTTAGCCGGGGTTGACGAGCGGTATTGGGATGACGTAGACAATGATGAGGTGGAATTGACGCTTCACCTACTAGTTGAGTGTGGTCCATATTGGAGGAATATCATGCAGTGGGTTGTGGTAGCATGCCACGTGGCACATAAGTTGTAAGGAGGACCAACCCCTCCTCCACGACAGAGGCCTCGGCAGGAACCACAACCGGCATGAGGGGAGGTTGTGAGGCCTATGCCTATTTTGTGACCCACGGATTCACCATCTAGCAGGGAAGCTTGAGTTTATGTAGGGCTATGAGCACCTGTTTTGTAGATACATATTTTTTGATGAGCCTATGGGAGGAGGTTTTGATGTATCCCCCATAAGGCTACTATGTATATGACCTAGGAGGGACATTTTTTGTACATGACACAGATATTTCTTGATTATGATGATGATATATATATACCATTTTGGCGGCACATGACGTATGCATCTCTTTATGTATGTGATGTATGTGTATTTTTTCTTCTTGCCTATGTGTTAATGTGATGCATATGTAGTAGTTGATATGACTTATTTGTTTTGGGCATGTTTTATTGACTTCTTGTCGCTACAACATCCCCCCCAAAATTTTGTAAATATTGGGGCCCCTCCTTTTGGTTTTAGAAAATTTTGCTTAAACAAGTCAAGTCCCTTCTTGGAAGGTCCTTTTTAACTTAGTTTTATGGAGAAAGCAAGTCCTTAAGCCTGTTTTTTGTTTTTTTCTTCCAAGTAAAAATCAGCTTTCATAGCTGAAACAGCAGCACAACTCACTGAGTTGGGCCACAACGTTCGGGCCTTTTTGTTAAGTTTTTAGAACTTTTCTGTTTCGGCGAAACTCATTGAGTTGCACTGAAACAAGGCATTTTGGTTAAGTTTTAAAGTCATTCTGTTTCGGGTGAACTCGCCCAGTTCCGCCACAACCGTCACTCCGACTCACCTAGATCGTCCAAAACGCAATCGTTGCCTTGTGTTTTTTGAAGTTTTTATGTTGTGGCGAATCCCGCCGAGTTTTGCAAACTGAGCTGGCAGCCTTGATCGTATCTTTCGAACCCTCATGATTACGGCAGAAACTCGCAAGTGTGAACCAAAATGGTCGGCACTTCTTTCAAAGTTTAAGTTCTTCAGCGTGTTTTCACAGTAGAACTCAGTCAGTCCCACTAATAAGGAGCGACATGCAGTAACCAGAAAGATTCAACAAGAGTTGCTGAAATGAGATGGAGGGAGCCAAAGCTTAAGCTAATGCCAAACTTGCCCAAGTGCATCGTCCCGTTGCAGAAGCACTCAGCCAACATCGCCGACACTGCTCGCTTGAACTCACCAAGTTCTTCCATTTGACAGCTCGCAATTAATGCCCAACGACACCGAAAGGACCCCGATCACATCACCATAACGATGTTTTTAATGCGCACATCTACCCCGTCATTCAGGCTTAAATTCCCACACGTGTAAGTGTTTTATATATAGAAGTCCGGGTTTGGGGATTTGTTATTTTTTTTTTAATATTTTCGAAGAACCCTGTTCAAGATCATGTTAGCCAGTGAAGGACAGCCAGGTCTGTAGTCTATCGTCCACTTTGAACCCAATCGTCCGTTGCTAGGTAGGTTCTTTCTATCGAGCCTTTTGTTTTAACATTTTTAGCTTTGGTTTTTGGTCACGTTAAGACTGTTTCATTCTCCTCACCATGGCCACCTTTTATCCCTATTAGTCATTTTTCTATGCATATGGTTGGTCTTTCCCAAAGTAGTCTAGAGCGCCTAGCTGGACCCTATTTTCCCTATCCATTCAGTCTACCCAGCTCAAGCTCTAGCAACCCAAACCACTACGCTTTCTAGAACCCATCTATAGTCTCCCATTTGTCCTTGTTTGCATCCTGTTATGAGTGCCCTGAGCCTGCTAGCTCAAGAGTCAAGCAGTAGCATCGGAAGTCTCTCCCTCTCCCATTTAGCAGTAGTAAAAAAATAGAAAGGGGATAGCTTTGTCTTTTGTGTTAGTAGAAAGTTTTGTTTGTTTTCCTTAGATGCATTTAACTTCCTATTTAAAATTTTGAGACATAATATGTTTTTAAAAGAGAATTTTCCAATACTGTATTTGTTCCTTGCCTAAGCTATGTTTGATGTTTGGATGAATTTTAGTTCAATACTTAGTCTTACATTCTTGTTTATCATGTATCTGCTCATGCATGGTTTTAGCCAGGTTTAAGAAATGCTGAATGGTGGCAAAAAAAAGGCAAAGACCTCCGAACCCGAGTCGGGTGGTGAAGCTATCAAGGAGGCAAGGGTCGAGACAATATATGAAGATACCAAACCGGTTATGGGCATTGTGCCTAAATTCATGTGGGGAGATTTGCATCACATGATTAGAGAGTAGGCAATTCTAGGATCAGTCCTAGAAGAGATGTACTTGTACCAGAACATTAGAAGCTCTAGCATCACTAAAGCAGCAACGCACCCAGAACTATTTCCCTGCGTAGAAGTTATTGGGTGGATTCCAACACATGTAGAGACTGAATCGAGAGTCTTATCCGATAGCAAAGGAGAGGCATTTGCCTCGTTTCACCCCGCCCATATCTCAGCAACTTACAAGTGGCCCCACACTCAACAGCTGTTGAATGACTCATGGCTTGAAGGTCTCAGCATGGATTATGTGGAGATGGCCAGAAAATTGTTAATTCAAGGCATGCAGCTGTGGGTGAAGGAGAGCGATAATTATGAAGTTCAGGAACTAAGGCCTCCTTTCAGAATCATTGCCCTCATGCTAAGCATAATTTTTGGTAGAGCTGATGGAATCACTTATCAGCTGCATTGGATCCGTCTAATCCACTATGTAGCATTCAAAGGCATGGTGTTCAATTGGGTGGACATCCTCTCGGATAATATATCATCAGCCATAGCTGTTGCTAAGGAAGGGTTGTCCCGGGGAAAATCAGAGTTATACATGTCATCATACCTTATGGATTGTATTTTGGCAAGGAATCCGTTCCCAAGGTTAGGATGCATTTGGAACAAGGCCGACACCCCAGTTTATATTGGTTACAAGATCTTATGGACTCAGAATTACAAAAGGAATTACAAGATCATCTGTGAAGAATTAATCATGCCACTATTTGAACTAATGTTCAATGAAGAACTCAATTTCCTATCTGAGAATGCCATGGAAGTCATGGAAAAGTATGGGGATGTTTATCTGTCAGAAGAAGGCACCTACGTAAGAATGTATGGAGGTTCCAATCCACCACTTCTCCTACCAGGGTATGTTACCGATTTCGTGGTCCACAAAGAGGCAGTGAGATAGGTGTTTATAGATGGAGTTGGTAGTTTCCTAAAGAAATTGAAAAAGGCCTCCTTCCTGGAGTTACCCTTCTATGTTGGAGCATACAAGTTTTCTAAAGTCAGCTCAGCTGAAGAGTTTGTTCAGGAGCTAAGAGAGTTTCACTTTGAAGAAAGTATTTTTGCAAACAATGACTGGCTTAATAAGGCTGCAGAACATTGCAGAATTGCTACTGCACACTTTGAATATGCGCACTATTTTGATGAGGATGAAGAAGTTTTAAGAGGGGTCAACAATATGACCGAACTCCAAAGGCACGTTCACCTCAAGCGTGGAGCTGGCACTAGTTCCACTACAGCCCAAGCTGTTAAGGAAGCAGAATTGTGAAGAGAGAGAGAAGAAGCCGAGGCTATAACAAAGGAAGAGCAAAGGCTCAAGGATTAGGCTGAAAAGCTTCGAAAGCAAACAACAGAGAGAATGTGGAAGGAGCAGGAAGACATGCTTCAAAATGAATAAGCTAAAAGACTCCGAGAGGAGGAGTTGGAGAAGATAAGAAAAGAAGAAGCCGCTAAACTGCGAGAGGAAAGAAAAGCAGTTGAAAAACAACTGAAGGCCAAAGAAGAAGAGAGACAACTGAAGGCTGAAGAGGAAGATAAGGCCAAGGAGGATTCACAAGCTAAGGGATCAAACATGCAGGACATGGACATAGACTCGTCCCAAGTGGTTCGGACCCCAACTATGAAAGAGGACATCTCCATAAAAGATCTTCCACTCGTCCCTTTTACCCCATCAAAGAGTCACACTGTGACCCATTGGGACAGATTTTTTTTTGACAAGAAAAGGAATTCTATTGTATGAAAAACAGAGACAAGGATGAAGAAGCCTTTTCACCCAAACATCATTACTAAACGAGAAACCATTGTCGTGCAAGGCACATAGAATGTTCCTGAGATTATGGCATCCGCTATTGTAGCTGCCGCGAAGTCAAGCGAAGACAATGTCCACAGGTTGGTAAGTGAGTTGGATGCAAGCAAGAAAAGGGCTCGCATGTTACAGCTCACTGTGGTAAATGAGCAGGCTTATAGGGACTTAATGGTGAAGAAATATGATCGCCTACTATCAGAACTGCGGTGTGAAATTAAGCTCTATGATCCAAGAAATTATCGGAAGATGTAGCAGACTTTATCAGAGAATCCAGGTAGTTCATGGAAGGTACAAAATGGCAATACCCCAGACTCTTGAAGATTTTCCAAGCAAAGAGCAGTGCTTGTCTGAATTGAAGGGTGAACTAAACACAAAGATGGAGTACGTGAGGAAGATAGATGTGTTAACAACGGATGATCTCCACCAGTGCATCGTGAAACCCTCCATACATGCTCACCTATTTCAATAGATTCTCCAAACTACAACAACAGAAGTGCAGGACATTGAAGCAGAGCTAGCCAAGCATGTGATTTCCTGAAAGTTCATGCTCCCTACCCCTGCCAACACCATTATACGAGAAATAGGAATTTGGGTGAGTTATATAGCAGAAGCAGACAAGCAAGCTGTGGAGGAAGCGCCAACAGAAATAGCAGTGCCAACAGAGCTAGGAGCGCCATCTGGGAGCTGATGTGGAATTCATAGATGTTTAACGATAAGCTAGGAGTTTTTTTTCTCTTCTATTATTCGGCTGCAAAGTTAAAAGACAGCTATATTTTGTTTCTTTTGTAAAAATGTTTTTGGGATTACTCCAATTTTGTAAAGGGCATTAAAAGAAAAATTAGAAGATTCTTTGCGGTGGGGACACGTGGCAACTCTTGGAGCATTTTCTAAAGTTATATATAGAGGAATAGAGAATGATAGACGGACTTTGGGCAAGTGAAAGGACATTTATGTCTTGTACATGAATTGATTTGCTGCATATAGAAGAAGTTCTATTTTTGCCTAAAGAAATCCCGGGGGACTGCGCTTTGTTTGAAGGATGTGTTGAATGTCTGCTAGATTATTCCTATCTCATTTATACATTACTGTGAGATCATTCCTTGTTGTTATGAATTTCTTCTCTATGATGAACGTTCTCATAATTTTTCTGTGCAAAGATGTATATCTCAAATGAGTAATGGAATGTGTTAATTCAATCAAAGTTATCTTTAATATCTTTTATCTTCTACTAGAAATGCATCTTTATGATTAAATAGCTATCTGTGAGATCTTTGGATGTTTCCTTCAGTTATTACTCATATTTTTAGTTTGCTCCTTGCATGGATAGATTAGATTTGCTTAAACAATTTTAGATTAGTTTTGATTAATTACCTGCATTTAGTTTAGAGCACTTGCATATCATCTCTCAAATTAAAATACATAAATGGTAGATCGGGCCACAACCGGTACAAAGAACACAAATATATAAATCTTACATGGTAGCCGGACCGTTAACCAAACGGATTCCCCACACCAAATGGTGAGCAATCTAATTGGGCTTGCTTATCGGGGAGAATCCCTTGCTGATTGATGCTACAATTTTCGGGGCATCAACACGACTTTAGGACTTTATGATGATGATATACATATATGTGTAGTTGTAGGTGAAACACATAGATGTATTTATGTATGCTTTCTATGCAGGGTTACACAACCGACTTATTTGCAAGGTACCAATTCAATACCTCATTGGTAATGGAGTCGGTGAATGCATTGGCGTTTCTCGGTATACGTGTGAATGTTATGGTTTCAAACTATTTAATGAGAAGGATCACGTGCATAAAATTTCAATAGAGGAGCAAGTTGCGGACAAAAAATACATTATTCAACTGTGATACAACAAGTTGTGAGTCGAGGTGCACTTGTAAATGGTGAACGCCTAGGTGTAGCGCATCACTTAATAGACTTATTATGACATCATACTCTGCTTGGTTGTTAGTTAGTACCCCCAATCACACCCCTTCGATGTGGTGGAGTGTATGGGAGGGGGAATATATAACCCAAGAAGCAAATGCTAAATGTTTTGAGCATTGACTCGCACTGTCTGCATATCCTATGTAGATGTCCGTCTGGGAGGCCATCTGCATTTTAATAAGAGAGGTAGTTTACTTTCTAATTCGAAAAAAAAATGAATGTACATTTTTTTGACACAAATAAGAATGTGAACGGATGGTGTTGGATGTCTTGTTTGTGCTGAGGGGGTTAAACCCCCTTTTGATTTGCTAATTTTCTGGGAATTCTTGCAGGTGGTCTGCGTCTTTGTCAGAAGATCAGGAATCACCAAGTGAAGACACAGGATAAAGGAGATTCAACATCGATGGTATCCAGTAAGGTCAGTATTACTTCCTCGGTTGGTGACCTTTGCAGGGTTATATGGAGGGTTTGTAATTGATCTTGTATTATCATTATTTCCATATGAGTTTATCATTCAACATACAAGATAGGGCATTGAAAGGAGAAGTGGGTGGTCTCTTCACAAGATCGACAAGGTCTTGGTATGCATGGAGGGAAGCATTCTTGGTCTTCCTAATTGTAGATTTGTTCCATTATGGATATGATGGCACTAGCAGGGATAATATGTGTGGAATTCCCACATGAAGAGCATTCATTGTGTGGTAGTGATGTCATAAGATTAGATGGTTCTTGCGATGCTATAGGCTCTACCACGTTTTCTCTAAATGGAACAAATTCTGTGGGAGCTGCAACTGACAGTGCTGCTGATGTGGCGATTACGTTAATGGATGCTACTTCTTGGGTTAAGAAGCGGGGTTCCTCAATTTGTACTTGAGTGAGACCAACTATTGCTAATGCCTCTTGGTATCAAGGGAGTTCAAGGAAATGGTTTGTATAGTGCATGTACTAAGTGCATATGGAAGATGTGTGGCTTGTACGCAATGTTTTTGACTTAGATGTGGGTGAGGGAGATGTGCCCTCTTTAGCTGTTGGTTGAGCATGGGTGACGATAATAGGGGTGTTGAGAAGATTCCCTAACTCCGGTAGAGTATGTTAGTTTTTCATCATTTAATTCACTATAATCTAATATCTTAACTGAGAGAAAAACATGTACAACATATCAAACACAAGAGACAAGAGACACAAATCATTTCATCGAGGAAAACCATAAAGGTGAAAAACCCCGTAACTTCCTTAGAGATAGAATAAGCAACAATACAAAGATCACAAAGATGAAACCCCAAAAGATAGATGTCTCCAACAGCTACTCCTCCTCCACTTGTGCACACTCATATCTCTCAACTATGCGAGTTGGATGTGTGAGTGAATGAGCAAATAGAGTGGTGCAACCACTCTATTTATACTTTAACTTGACCTTCCTTTTACCCTAACTGGGCAGACTCCTTAAGGGAGTCTAATAACCCTTCCACTTATCTCATATTGGGTCGAACCCTCTAAGGTGGTCTAATGACCCACCAAACATAAGTTACAACACTTACAATATAACTTGTGACACTTGCAAATACAAATGATGACACTTCTGATTGGAGGAATAAGACATCTCCTATGGGGATACAATAAAGTACAAATGTAATACATACAACATACAAGTGAATATATTCTGAAGTTACAAATACATCAACACCCCCTCTTAACTAGGAAGGTATTCTCTTGACACAGGTCATCAATACATATAGGCACAAGTCTTCAATACTGGAGATGGATCATCGCCACTGGATCACTGGAGCATCATCGTCACTGCTGCTGTACTCATCATCTCGATCACCGGTGTACTCGTCATCTCAATCATCGGTGCTATCTCTCAATTCTACTCGTCATAGGAATTTCTACAGAGCCAACCCTTTTTCATGTTGGATGTAGGCCTTCATCATCTCTGTGAGCGGCCCATCTGATGGAATCTCAGGACTACTTATGTGCATCTGCAAAACCTTGAAAGAGCACCCCAGGACTGGTTATGAGCTACTACTCAACCTATAGGATATCCAGGGAGCGATTACATGTGACCAAGAAAAACCTAGAAAGAGCATCACAGGACTGTTTACGTGCCAAGCACTATTGAAATATTGTAACTCCTAAGAATATTATATTGTGTACTTTATTATTCTGGAGATGTTTCATTCCTCCGATGGGACTTTGTCATGTATCCAGAGATGTTTATTCCTCCCTGGTAACTTGGGTTATTAGACTTCCGTATTGGGGTCGACCCTGTATGTGTTATGTGGGTCAAAGGGTTATTAGACAAACCTAGAGGGGTCGGCCCAGTCATCTATAATGGGGTGTTTAACCCAGTGGTTAAGTTGGGGCTGACCTAGTTAATGTAATTGACAAGTCGGAATTGTGTATAAATATAGGAGGTGTGTTCCTCATTTAACACACATTGCACTCACTTGTGAATGGCGCATAAGTGAGAGAGAGAGAGATTTGATATGGAGGAGAAGGATCTCATGCTTGTGGATTACATCTCTGTATTGTTGGTCATCTATATTGAGGAAGCTTTACTGGGTTTTCTTCCCTATGAGGTCTTTCCTTTCTTGTGTTTATGCTGTGCTTGTTGTTCTTTCAGAGATCCTGTATATTCTATTGTTGTGAAATGGAATGTAATGATTATATTTTCTATCTTAGAATATTGAATCTTAACATGGTATCAGATCTAACCTAAAGGAAGGCAATGTATGGCACTTACGACACTTGCTTCACTTGCGACAATTTGAAGGTTAGGGTTTTATATAGCAAAAACTAGTCATCGTGTAACTTTCACTATAAATCCATTTTTGAAATGTTTCAGGATCTAAAACCTTTACAAGTTCTAGATAACAATCCCATGTACCTTGTATCCAAAGTACATCCTCTAATTCGTTGTACTTTGTGAGTTATGATTAATACAAGTTAGGGTTTCTCGCTCTTCCAGATCTCATTCATAAACAGGTGACCTAGGAAAAAAAGTCACAACTTGGGCTAGGAAGCCCCAAATGAAATTTCGTAAAATGTACTAGGTAGAGCACGGACTGTTGTTTCTCAGGTAACGTTTTTAGAGGCTGAAGTTGAACCAGTGACACATGGCACGTCGTACAAGTTTTCTCTCCTGTTTTATCCCATAAACAGGTCACATTACGACACTTGGAATAACTCTCTCTCAGAGAATCCAATTGAGGCTAGACATATGGGGTTGGAAATATGACAGGTTGGGATACCACAAGTAGAAGTTTCAGACCCTATGGATCTGTAATTTTGGAGTTACACCGGAAAAAATCAGGTGCATATTTCTGTCAAAACAGAGTTGGATTTTGAGCACCTTTATTCAAGGCTCCGAGAATTAGAGTTTCGGTGAAAGTTGGAATTTTTGTAATTGGAGTCCATGGCTGAATACTCCTCATCCAAATCAAAATTTAGAGACCAAGATCAAAATTTTTGGTTGGTTAGAAGAGTGGGCTCGATCAAACCCTAGTTTGGGATTTTGATCGGAAAGGTGGAAAATTAGGGCTTCTGCAAAAGTTGAAATTTTTGAAGTCTGTGACCACGGCTAGAAGCTCCTCAGAAAAATAAAAGTTTAGAGATTTGGATCAAACCTTTTGATTGGAAAGAAGGGTGGGCTTCATCAAACCCTAGTTCGGGATCCTATCCAGAAGATCTAGAAGTTTCAAAGGCAATTTTGAGGGGTCAAATTTTGGAGATTTCAAAATTGAAGTATGCTAGTATAATCAGCTCAGCAAGGCACATCTTTCCATCCATTCAAAAGTGTGAAAGTCAAAGTTTGATTTTTTAGGGTTTCTATGAAAAACCCTAATCGAGCTCCAGATCCAGTTTCAGGAGGAGATGAGGCCAGGGATAATTTTAAGGACCCGTACTTATTTAAAAGTGTGTAAACCCTGGCGAATCTTACCAATTCTTAAAATGTCAACTATAAAATATTTGGCGATATTTTTCTATAATTATTTCAATTTCTAAGGATTTTATATATTTTATATTATAATTTGGCGATTTTTAGATTGAAAAAAAATTACCCCATCAAAATTGGTCGAAATGGGGCTTCAAAAAATGCAAATTGGCGAATCTTTTTTTTGGAAAAAAACATGGAAAAATAGCCCATGGGCTAAATTTCACCCCTAAAATTATCCTTGGATGAGGCTAAGGCCTTACATAAGAATACTACAAGAAATCCTGACAGGTATGACTTAAGGAGATACAAGTATGTTTTTAAATCTGATTAAGTTCATAATATGTTTGTCTTCATATTATTTAGTACAATCTTGATTAATGTTAGAATTGTCTTATCACCCTAGTTAAAGTATGAATGCATGTGAATGATAGAATACATTCATTGATTAGGGTTATATGATTGTAATAATGCACTGTGGTGTTGTATGAGGTTGATGTTGTTTGCTAACAAGATACAGGTACATCAAGAAAGAAAAATCAAGTTCCATGACCATGATGACATGAAGACAAATACTCATCCATAATCCTTGATCACATAGAAGTTCTACTTGTGAGGTATGTATGACTTTGTTCTACTATGCTTAACCTATGAGATATGTAGGTTCTAGCTCATGATCTCTAAATCATTGAAGAGAACAAAAGAAGATATTGTTTGGGTATGTTAAGACATGACCAAGCTTTATAATCCATGTATGTTTTCCTATATCAAGTTAGAATCCTACTTTGTTAGGATCTTAGGTAAGTATACCTGTGTATGAAATAATCATGACCATACATACTTAAGATTATTTAGAATTATAATGTTCTGATAATATTGAGATTACGCTAATGAATGTATGTTTGTGTATGAGATCATGACGATGACACTAGTGCACTCTTAAGCATGTATAGTGGTACAGAATGAATAGAAGTTCCAAAGACGTATAAAGATCAAGGGGGAGGCAACCACACAAACATAAAAGATAAGTATTTGAGTTGTTATTTGAATCTCTGAAATAATAAATGATATTGCTTGTAATAGTTGTATGCATATTTGTATTCCTACAATATATCATGCTGAGTGTAAATATTCATATAGCATTTAACAGTATACTACTACTATGTATATAATTGGTAAGTTGGACAAACATTCCATTGTTGCTTTTCTAGAATGAAACCTCTTTACTGACATGCTGAGAGCTGTGCATGCTCTCGATAGTATGTTCTAGTAGAGATGGAAGGCATCTAGATAGCCACTATATGCATACAGGAGATGGAAAAAAGTTGTGCCAAAGTATTGGTCAAGATAGTTGCATAACTATGTAAATCATATCTGTATGCATAATAGGTTATCATGTCAACATGATTTGATGATTATGAAGTATTACTAATCATGTACTTAATTTTGATTTGTAGTAAAGATCATGAAGAATGATGAACACCGAACAAGTGATGGATGTTCAACAAGAAGATTTACAAATCAAAACATAATATAGAAGGCTCGTGGCTAGAAGATTCTCTTAGAAAGAGGAAGAGGATCATGACGAGATGTTTTCTCCAAGTGGCTAGATAAGACCATTATCTTAATGGTGTAATTGAAGAAGAAGTGTGAATCAAGAAAACTCCTAGGATTCAATCGAAGAAAGCTCTGTACTGGTACCAAGGATCAATAATCATTTGATGAGCTTAATGATCACCATGGGTGATGCGGATTTAAATCCTTGCTACAAGTTTGAAGATGGTTTCTTTATACAGATGACATGGATGCAAGAAGTAACTCACCACAGAGTTTGAATGATCTCGAGGCTCATATGAGTAGACCCATCTGACGAGAGATGGCATAGATAGATATGCAGAAAATCATTCAATGTAGAATGTGAATGATATTTAGTCACAGAGGAAGAATTGATAGCTTCTTGACAAGCTTGGGCTTTAGCAAGAGTAAAGATGATCCTAACCTTTGTTAAGATTCAATATGCTAAGACAGAAAATATCAGCATTACATTCCATTTCACAATAATAGCATATACAGGATCACTGAAGAAACAACAAGCACAACATAAACACAAGAGACACAGATTTATCCTGGGAAACCCTCATTGGGTAGAAACCCCAGCAAAGCTTCCTTAATATAGATGACCAGCAATATACAAAGATGCAAACCAAAGACATGATCTCCTCCTCCTCCATAGCAGACCTCTCTCTCACAAGTGCGCTACATTTCAAGTGAGGGAAGTGTGTGTATAATGAGGAACACACCTCCTCTATTTATACACATATCTGACTTGTACTTTATATTAACTATGTCGGCCCCAACTTTACCACTGGGTTAAACACCCCACTACAACTGACTGGGCCGACCGCACTAGGGTGGTCTAATAACCCTTTGACCCATATAACACATACAGGGCCGACCCCCACTAGGGAAGTCTAATAACCCAAGTTACCACAATCCAACGGAGGAATAAACATCTCCGAAAATACAATAGGATCTTCACAAAGGAATGAAATATCTATGGAATAATAAAGTACAAATATAATATTCTTAGAAGTTACAATATCTCAACACTCCCCTTTAACGAGAAGGATATTATAATAGCATCTGCGTGAGCAAGGAGTCATCAACATCATACATGATACATCTATAAATCATTGGAAGCTTCCTCAACATCATCAGTAACTCAAGAAGTTATTGGAACATCTTCAATACTGGAACATCAACATCTTTTGTACCGAGTCCTTATTTTCTACAGCACTCGAACAACTACAGCAACATCAACATCTAGATCCTCATGATCATCAGCATCGTCATCACATGATCATCAACATCGTCATCACATGATCATCAACATCATCATCACACGATCATCAGCATCATCATCACACGATCATCAGCATCGTCATCACACGATCATCAGCATCATCATCACACGATCATCAGCATTGCCATCACACGATCATTAGCATCGTCACCACATGATCATCAACATCGTCATCACACGATCATCAGCATCGTCATCACACAATCATCAGCATCGTCGACACACGATCATCAACATCGTCATCACATGATCATCAGCATCATCATCACATGATCATCAGCATCGTCATCTAGACCATCACGATCAGCAACATCATCATCTAGATCATCAGTATTAGTATCCACACCAATACAAGAATACACATCATCAATACAAGTATCCTTATCAATATAAGTATACATATCATTAATACAAGTATCCTCATCAATACAAGTATACATACAAGTATCCTCATCAATACATATCATCAATACAAGTATCAATACATCAATACAAGTATCCTCATCAGTAATAGCAGCATACTCTGCAATACACATGATCCTTCCTTTTGGAATTATGGGTTCATGGACAATTCTTCGTTTTGAAATTACGAGATTCTAGTCCATCAACTCTGGTGATCCTTCCTTTTGGAATTATGGGATAAATCTCATCACAATCATGTTTTAGGACTATCCTTCCTTTCAGAATTACGGGATTTACGGTCTAAGGATGATTAATCCATACTCAATCTCTTTTAAGACTATCCTTCCTTTCGGAATTACGAGATTTACGTTCTAAGGATGATTAATCCACACTCAATCTCTTTTAAGACTATCCTTCCTTTTGGAATTATAGGATTTATGGTCTAAGGATGATTAATCCACACTCAATCTCTTTTAAGACTATCCTTCCTTTCGGAATTACGGGATTTATGGTCTAAGGATGATTAATCCACACATGTACCTTTTGAACCGAGGTCCAGGGACGATCCAGTCCTATCATGTCCATTAGGGACTTTATTTTCAGAGACACATGTCTACGGCTCACTTTAGGACTGAAGTCCAGGGATGATCCAATCCACACATGTCCACTAAGGACATCATTCTCGGAGACACATGTCTACGGCTCACTTTAGGACTGAAGTCCAGGGATGATCCAATCCCCACATGTCCACTAAGGACTTCATTCTCGGAGACACATGTCTATGGATCACTTTAAGAGTGAAGTCCACGGATGATCCAATCCCCACATGTCCACTAAGGACTTCATTCTCGAAGACATAGGTCTACGGATCAATTCAAGGGACCAAAGTCTAGGGATGATACAATCCCCACCTATCCACCAAGGACTTCATTCTCGAAGAAAACTGTCTACGGATACTTTTAGAACATGTGTTCAAGGATGATGCAATCCCCTCGTCAACTTAGACTCTGTCTAAGGACCATACACCAACCTCTCTGTTGGCATCACTAATATAGGTATCCACATCATCGACCTCGCTGTCGATGCAGGCAATCTCATCATAAGTGACCACATCATTCCCCCTTTCGAGGAGGGTCCTTCTGAACTACACCAAGCTTGTCTCAGAAATACTCAAACTTTACTTTAGGTAGAGGTTTGGTTAGTACATCAGTAACTTGTTCACTTGAGGTAGAGGTTTGGTTAGTACATTGGTAACTTGTTACAAATTGGAACTTTATAGTTCCTTTCTGCACCATATCTTGTTATATCTCTATGTGTTTTGACTTATCATGGAACACTGGATTCTCTCCCATCTTGATACAACTCTGTTTGTCACATAGGATCACGGTTGGGTCTATCTCTAAGTCAAACAATCCTGAAGCCATACTTCTTAACAACTAGCAAAGCAAGCAGCCACATTAGACTACTTCCTGCTAAACCACAAGATCATGGTTGATCCTAGACAATAACATCCTCTTGATGTGCTCTTCCTGTCTGATACACTTTCTGCTCAATCAACATATATGTATCCATCTGAATTCATGATCTCCAAGATAGCATAGATCAAAGTCTATAGTATCCTTTAGGTACCTCATCACATGCTTTGCAACTATCAGGTGAACACATCTAGTTTCCACTAGATATTGACTCAAGGTGTTCACAGCAAAGCATATATCTGACCTAGTATTTATTATATACATCAATGACCCAATAATTTGTCTGTATAAAGTCACATCCACTGACTCTGATCAGTCATCAGCTAATGGCTTCAAGTCAGAACCCATGAGAGTGGCCATGGCTTCACATTCCAACATATCAATTCTTCTCAAGATTTCCATAGCATACTTTCCCTGGATGAGAAAGATTCCTTCTGAGCCTTGCCATACTTCCAGACCTAAGAAGTAATGCATCAATCTAAGATCTTTCATTTTTATTTCTGCAGCCATCTTCTTCTTTCTTTCCATGATCTGTTTCTCATTCCCTATCAAAAACCGATCTTCTACATACAATAATAGTATGATCCATAACCTTAAGGTAAAGGTTAGGAACAACTTTACTTCTGGTAAATCCCAAGCTTGTCAAGAAACTGTCAATTGAACATCATTCATATGCTGCATTGAATATCTTCTGTGCCATCTCTCGACAGAAGGGTCTACTGATATGAGCCTTGAGATCATTCAAACTCTGTGGTGAGTTCCTTCTTTCATCCATGCCATCTGTATATAGAAACCATATTCAACCTTGTAGCAAAGGTTGAGATCCACATCACCCATAGTGATCATTAAGCTCATCAATTCACTATCAATCCAGGGTACCCGTACAGAGCTTTCCTTAATTGAATCTTGGGAGATTGTTTGATTCACACTTCTTCTTCAATTACACTATTAAGATAATTGTCTTATCTAGCCATTTCGAGCAAACATCTCGTCGTGATTCTCTTCCTCTTTCTAAGAGAATCTTCTAGCCACGACCCTTCTGTATTATGTTTGATTTGTAAATCTTCTTGTTGAACATCCATCACTTGTTCATTGTTCATCATTCTTCATGATCTTTCCTACAAATCAAAATTAAGTACATGATTAGTAATACTTCATAATCATCAAATCATGTTGACATGATAACCTATTATGCATACAGATATGATTTACATAGTTATGCTACTATCTTGACCAATACTTTGGCACAACACTTTTCCATATCCTGTATGCATACAATGGCTATCTAGATGCCTTCCATCTCTACCAAAACATACTATCGAGAGTGTGCACAGCTCTCAGCATGTCAGGAAAGAGGTTTCATTCTAGACAAGCAACAATGGAATGTTTGTCCAAATTACCAATCATATGCATATTAGTAGTATACTATTCAATGTTATATGAATGTTTACACTCAACATGATATATTCTAGGAATACAAATATGCATACAACTATTACAAGCAATATCATTTACTATTTCAAATAACAACTCAAATACTTATCTTTTATGTTTGTGTGGTTGCCTCCCGCTTGATCTTCTATATGACTTTTGAACTTCTATTCATTCTGTACCATTGTGCATGCTCAAGTGTGCACTAGTGTCATCCTCATGATCTCATACACAAACATACATTCATTAGTATAATCTCAATATTATCAAAACATTATAATTCTAAATAATCTTGAATATGTATGATCATAGATAATAAACATTAGTATTCAAGGTTTCAGGGAAGTCTTCTTTTACTCATGCATATTTTTATTTGATCATAGGACTCTTCTGGTTAGTTAAATCATCAATCAAGATAAGAGACATAATATGCATAAACCCTTGATTACTTACATTTCTAACTTTATGAATAAGCATAACCAATCATACCAAGAATACTTATATAAGGGATCCTAACACAAGGTAAGATTCTAACTTGATATAGGAAAACATACCTGCATTAGTATACCTAAACAATATCTTCTTTGTTGTCTTCAATGATTTAGAGATCCCGTGCTAGAATCTACATATCTCATAGGTTAAGCATAATAGAACAAAGTCATACATACCTCATAAGTAGACCTTCTATGTGATTAAAGATTATGGATGAGTCTTTGTCTTCATGTTGTCATGGTCATGGAACTTGATTTGTCTTTCGTGATGTACCTGTATCTTGTTAGCAGACAACATCAACCTCATACAACACCACAGTGCATTAGTACAATCATATAGCCCTAATCAATGAATGTATTCTATCATGCATTCATACTTTTACTAGGGTGATAAGACAATTCTATCATTAATCAATATTGTACTAACCTAAATAATATGAAGACAAATATATTATGAACTTAATCAAGAATTAGATTTCAAGACATACCTGTATTTCCTCAAGTCATACCTGTCAGGAAATTCTTGTAGTCTTCTTATGTAAGGCCTTAGCCTCAACTCCCCCTGAAACTGGATCTGGGGCTCGATTAGGGTTTGTCAGAGAAACCCTAAAAATTCAAACTTTGACTTTCACACTTCTGAATGTATGGAAGAATATGTCCTGCTGAGCTAATCAAACTAGCATACTTCAATTTTGAAATATCCAAAAGTTGACCCCTCAAAATTGCCTTCGAAACTTCTGGATCTTCTGGACAGGATCCCAAAATAGGGTTTGATGGAGCCCACCCTTCTGCCTAATCAAAAGGTTTGATCCAAGGCTCTAAACTCTTATTTTTCTGAGGAGCTTCTAGCCGTGGTCACAGACTTAAAAAATTCCAACTTTTGCTAAAGCCCTAATTTTCCATCTTTCCGATCATAATCCTAAACTGGGGTTTGATCAAGCCCGATCTTCTACCCAACCAAAAAATTCGATCTTGGTCTCTAAATTTCAATTTTCCTACATAGCATTCAGCCATGGACTCCGATTCCAAAACTTCTAGCTTTCTCCGAAACCCTAAATTCCAGAAGCCATGAATGAAGGTGCTCCAAAAAGAATTATGTTTTGACAGAAATATGTACCTGATTGTTTCTGCTGTAACTCCAAACTTTTCAATCCACAGGGTCCAAAAAGTTTTTTGTGGCAGCCTGACCTGTCATCTTTCCATCCCGATAGGTCTGACCTCAATTGGATTTTCTGAGAGAGAATTATTCCAAGTGTTGCAACGTGACTTGTTTATGGGATAAAACAGGAGAGCGAACTTGTACGGTGTGCCACATGTCACTGGTTCAACTTCAGCCTCTAAAAACGTTTCCTGAGATACAAGTATGTGTACTACCTGTCGCTTTTACGAAATTGCATTTGGAGCTTCCTAGCCCAAGTTATGACCTTTTTTCCTAGGTAACCTGATTATGACTGAGATCTGGAAGAGGCAGAAACCCTAACTTGTACTAATCATAACTCACAAAGTAAAGCGAATATGAGGGTGTCCTTTGGACACAGGGTACATGGGATGCTATTTACTCCCTGTAAACGTTTCAGATCTTGAACCTTCGCAAAAATGGATTTATAGCGACAGTTCCATGATGACTTGTTTTTGCTATATAAAACCCTAACCTTCATATTGTCTCAAGTGAAGCAAGTGTCGTAAGTGCCATACATTGCCTTGCTTTAGGTTAGCTCTGATACCATGTTAAGATTCAATATGGTAAGACATAAAATATCAGCATTACATTCCATTTCACAATAATATCATATACAGGATCATTGAAGAAACAACAAGCACAGCATAAACACAAGAGACACAGATTTATCCTGGGAAACCCTCATGGGGTAGAAAACCCAGCAAAGCTTCCTCAATATAGATGACCAGCAATATACAAAGATGCAAACCAAAGACATGATATCCTCCTCCTCCATAACAGACCTCTCTCTCACAAGTGCACTACATTTCAAGTGAGGGAAGTGTGTGTATAATGATGAACACACCTCCTCTATTTATACACATCTCCAACTTGTACTTTATATTAACTATGTCAGCCCCAACTTTACCACTGGGCTAAACACCCCACTACAACTGACTGGGCCGACCCCACTAGGGTGGTCTAATAACCCTTTGACCCATATAACACATACAATGCCGACCCCCACTAGGGAAGTCTAATAACCCAAGTTACCACAATCCGACGGAGGAATAAACATCTTTGGATATACAATAGGATCTTCATGGAGGAATGAAACATCTCCGGAATAATAAAGTACAAATATAATATTCTTAGAAGTTACATTATCTCAACAACCTTTACCTTAAGGTTATGGATGATACTATTACTGTATGTGGATGGTCTCCTTCTGACAGAGAATGATAAACAGATCATGGAAAGCAAGAAGAAGCTAGATACAGAATTTGATATGAAATATCTCGGATTGATGCATTAATTCCTAGGTCTAGAAGTATGGCAAGGCTCGGAAGGAATCTTTCTCAACCAGGGAAAGTATGCTGTGGAAATGTTGAAAAGATCTGATATGTTGGAATGTACAACCATGGCCACTCTCATGGGTTCCGACTTGAAGCTGTTAGTTGATGACTCATTAGAGTTAGTGGATGTGACTCTGTATAGATAGATTATTGGGTCATTGATGTATCTGACGAATACAAGGACGGATATATGCTTTGCTGTGAAACAACTTGAGACGATATCTAGTGGAACCTAGGCATGTTCACCTGATAGCTGCAAAGCATGTGATGAGGTACCTAAAGGGTACGATAGACTTTGGTCTATGTTATCTTGGAGATCATGACTTCAAATTGTATGGCTACACAGATGTTGATTGGGTAGAAAGTATATCAGACGGGAAGAGCACATCGGGTGGATGTTATTGTATGGGATATGCCGTGATCTTGTGGGATCTGCCATGATCTTGTGGTTTAGTAGGAAGCAGTCAAGTGTGTCTCTTAGCACATCTGAAGCAGAATATATAGCTGCCTACTCTACTAGTGCTTCGGAAGTTGTTATCAGGATTGTTTGACTTAAAGATGGACCCCACTGTGATCCTATGTGACAACCAGAGTTGTATCAAGATGAAAGAGAATCTAGTATTCCATGATAAGTCAAAGCATATAGAGATCCGATATGGTGCAGAAAGAAGCTATCAAGCTCGAGTATGTAGGCACTGATGAACAAGTTGTTGATGTATTGACCAAACCTTTGTCTCGAGTGAAGGTTGAGTATTTCGGAGACAATCTTGGTGTAGTTCAGAAGGACCCTCCTTGAAAGGGGGTGTGATATGGTCGATGATGATATTTGGATATTGGTATCATTGAAGCCGATGAGCCAGATGTTTCCATCCCTATTCTTGTTAACGACGGAGAAGCCATGGTAAATGGGGTTGGTAAAAGGGAAAGGTAAAAATAAATTTACCCTCGAAGGAGTACGCAGAATAGTCAACATTGTCATCCCTCAGAAAACTGTCTGTCTTAGGGGTGTGATAACTGGCACTCAAATTGTCCCCTGCCGATGACGGAAAATTTTTCGGCGAGGCACAATTCCACCCCTTCTCGTTATTTTTTTGAAATTTTGATGATTTGGGTCATCTTAAAATGGGCCAAAACCCCTATAGAAACAGTTCCATGGCATAGTTCTGCAGTAAATGGGGTGGAAGTATGATTTCGCCAGTTTTTATAATCGGATCTAGGGTACAAATCACTGGAAAAGCGGGGCGATTTGAGTGCCAGTTATCCCATGCCTCCATTTCAAAGGTGACCGGTGACCCAACGTAAGCATCAGGAACCAATCCTGAGGCCATCGAAATGGAGAGGTGCAGTGGGGAGCTGCCTCCTACAGCTCCCATCACTAGAAAACCCTAGAAAGTGACTGCAGCTTCATCCGCCCATGATGCTATCCAAAAATCAATTTCATTTTATCATTACCCTTCAAATCAATTTTTTATGACATTTTGAACTCTTACTTTAACCATCACAAAACGTTTAGTTTCAGAACATGTCCTTCAATATTAAAGTGTTATTAAAGAAATTTCCTTTCATTATTGAAATTTTTATTAAAGATTTTAATTTTCAGCAAAATATAGTAATAAAAATCTCTTTCCATGTTTTATTTAGTTAATCTTATGTTCTAAATATTAAGACTCATGCATGCAAGATGTTTTCTCTCATCGACACAAATTTAGTTGAAGAAAACAAACAATTCAAAAATACACCATAAGAAGGCAACTTCCCTTCCAAAAAAACTTCGAAGGAAAAATCATCCAAAAAATTTATATTAAAGAAAAGTTATATATTGAAAAAAAAAGCTATGCATTTTTAAAGAGGAAGAATTAACTTCGTCATTGTTTGGAGACATCTTGGGCTCTATCAATTACCCTATTTTAAAAATTACTTTAAATTGAATATTCACATATTTAGTTTGTATATTTAATGTATATAATTAAACAAAAAATTACATTCATTTTACTGTTGAGTTAGTTAATCCAAACTTTTACCTCCCAACTGATATAATCTAAAGATAAAACTGCATCAACTGCTGCTATTGAAGTGACATCAATGAAAACCACACTCAACAATAATCTTTCAGGTGGAGGATTTACACACTTGACCATTGACTCATTCATGATAAAAGGTCTATGTCTAAGAAGATAATGGCCTGCCAAAAAATCCAATCAACACTAGCTTTTTAAACTACCAATTCAACACTAAGACAAAATTGTCCAACCCTAGGTCAAAATGAGGATATTTTTATTTTCATCAACTTGGAAGTATGAGACACCAAATGGATAGAGGCCAACAAGGTGATTCCATCTAGATCAATTTCATCCTTTAAGACCTCTTTCTCTCTCCTCGATGGGCATTTTCCTGGATCAGTTCAAATCAAGCTAGGACGCACTTTTGGTAGATCATTATCTTCACCTGCAGATACTCTTTGGACAAACCAATGATACGTTTGGATGCACCAATCAACAGTCTAGAGACCCATACCCTCAAAATATTTTAAGACATTAACCACAGGAAATGGCGGGCATTTTATTGAGGTCACTCAGGCATTTTTACAAGTAATTTTATACTTAGACAATTTTTGCAGTTTCCTAGACTGGAGTAATCCTCCTCAAACAGTGTTTTGGAAGACCCATAACTTCCTTTTTAGAAATTCTCAATACAATCGAATACCATGGTCAGGTAGAAAAATCAACAAGATACAACCTGACACTATGGGGTGGGAAATTACCTTAACCTATGAATTATGGCGGGCATTTTCCTGAGGCCACTTGGGAATTTTTACTACCACTGGTGCAAAAATAGCTTGAAACCCTGTTTTGGCAGGCCTTTAACTTTGTCATCAAAAACCCTCTTCACGAACTGAGACCATGGTATGATATCTTCTTCAACAATCTATAGCATTATAGTTTTAGATAATTTTTATCATTCTCCTATGAGGTACAACGGGAAATTTCCCAAGGCCACTTGGACCAATTTTCCAACACTTAGCCATTTTTTAGAATTTGGACCTCTTTTGTTTCTCTTGTTCGTAATATGCAAAACGATATTTTTCCTACTTTGGCAGGTTAATTTCTTGCACATGTGACTATCAGAAAGTAACATGAAACCATCACTAGATAGTTACTTCAACAAGCAACAAGTTCATGTGAACTAATGAATTTATCCCCACAAGGACAGTTCCTAGCGGGCATTTCCAAATAGCCCCTTAACCTTGTGATTTTAACACCTAGCCTAATTTCACTTGTCTTAATATGCAAAACAAGTTTTTGCTCAATTTGGCTAGTTAATTTTTTGGTAGACTTATAACTTTCTCCTCGGACATGCTTAAGAAAAACATAAACCATGGTTAGGTAGACAAATCAACAGGGTACAACCTTACCATATGCTGCAGACATTTACTTTAATCTATGATTTATAGCGAGCATTTTCTTGAGGCTACTTAGTCAATTTTACTTCCTCTGGTGCAAAACCCTGTTTTGGCAAACCTATAACTTTCTCCTCAGAAGTGATTAAGGCCAACTAAGACCATGACTAGATATCCACTTCAACAATCTATAGCCTGGTATGATAGTGCAGGCCTTTTTCTCAAACCATGAATTATGGAGGGCATTCTCTTAGAGCAGTTTTGACTAATTTTTGCATACTTAGTAAATTCCTGAAAATGGCTAAGTGTTGGAAAATTGGTCCAGGTGGCCTCGGGGAAATGCCCGAGATAATTTGGGCGTTAGAGTAAATTCCCGTACTGTATGTTCAGGCTATACCTTATTGAGCTATCTACTTGACCATGGTCTCATATTGTCCAAAATGTTTTTGAGGAAGAAGTTATGGATCTTCCAAAACAGTCTTCCATGCATATTGGACCAATCTAGGAAAGTGCAAAAATTTTCTTAAGTATAGAATT